>CM035591.1:53756429-54356429 GCA_020423425.1 Chrysopa pallens
ATATATATATATATATATATATATATAAAAGTAAATACTGAATGAGATTAAAATTGTCGGTTCATCACCAAAAAAAATTATAAAAATATAGTAAACAATTTAAGCATATTAAAAAAAGGTGTGTTCCACTGTTTCTTAGGCTGTATGATATATATATATATATATATATATATTCGTTTTTAATAATTTTGTGTATTTATATACATGCTAGCTATTAAGATTAAATTCACATAGGAAATAGTAAATTAATACACATACATATACGATAGGATATACAAATACACAAAAAGTTTTTAAATATATATAAGATCAAATGCGGTGGAGTAAATTCTGTCATTCATTGTAAACGGATATACTTAAATATTAATATGTATGTAAAGGTAACCTTTATATAACACGGAAAGTGGCATCACTACATTATGACAATTACAAATTGATCGCTCAAATAAGAAGTTTAAATTATTTTATTATTTACAGTTGGAAAAAGGCGAGATATATTAAAATTTAATCTCATTTAATCCTTTTTTTAGTTAAAACAAACGGTGTGTATCAAATTATGGTGGAAGCATTAGGAAAACAAAAGCAATTAAGGTTTAAAATGGTACAATAGTAATTATATGTTGTCATACTATTGCATTATGTTCCAATTCTGAACTATATTCTGAATTGCAAGTCATATAATTTAAAATAATGAAAATTACTATAAATTGAAAAATTAAAATATTTTTCAGATCTGACTTGATAATCAACAACACAAAGTTATCAAAATTTATTCTAAAAATCTTGAAATTATTAAAGTCGTTTTATTTTTTTTTTTGTTGAAACCCGGCCCGCATAAGAAGAAAATTTTTGACATAAAATATCTTATATAAGTTTTTTGAAGGTACAGAAAAAGTTTATTTAAACATTATTTTTTACTTGTTACTTCATTTTTTAAAGGCGATTCATTTTTAAAAAAATTTGTTTCTTTATTTTTGAGTGTTGATAGTCCTTAGGATTGGAAATTTTTCTTCAAATTAATATGGGGGCACTTTAGTGGTATACTCAATCCAACGAAATAATAATACTTAAAATCGCTCCATAAATAAAGAAGTTATTCGTGGACAGAAACAAGTGACTATAACAACTAACAGAGTTTCTTGTTTATATACTCGACATGATGAAAATTTCAACTTGCTAGGTTTTTTCGTTTTTAAGTTATCTTGGTGACTGACAGAAGGACAGAGTCACATGTCGAAATTGACTAGTTAGATGAATTGACTATGAACACCTGTACCAAAATTTTGTTTGTGAGATCAATATTTTCTCCCGTTACAAACTTTAAACTAAAAATAATATACTCTGACATATTCAATATATACCGAGTATAAAAACAATATATACAGACGAATTGATCACATTTTCCTCTTTTCCTTAAAACATACAGCAATGCGTATTTGTACTAATTCCAACTTGATCAGTTTTATTTTTAAAACTATTACGACAATTTCTTTCGATTACGTCTATTGAAAACAACCTGTATATAAAATTTAGCGTACAATAAGAATGGAGTAGACTAGTTTATAATTCCGCAATCATAAAGTCTATTAAAACATCACCCGCAATGAAGTCAAGTAAATATACTTACGATTTTGTGTTCTCTCCATCACTTTATAAAAATAGATTATTTGTGTGAGAATTTTTTAACCGGGAAATTTTTATATTCTTATTGTTTTACAAAGTACAAAGATTTTTATTTTATTCACATAATTTTAATCAAAAAATTTGTCATATGTTCGTATTTTTTTGTTGTTTTTTAATTTTGTTTTTAATAAATACTCTTCTTGCCGTCAAATGATGTTCTTGTTCTAAAAGGAAGTTAACCTATAGTTTTTTGTATAACTGAACACTATTATGTAATTTTAATGAGGTCATGAACAATCTTAACATAATCATTTTTTTAGGGTAATTACTTTAACTATATTTTAAAAGAACTTGTTCAACAGATAATAAGTATGTGGTATATCCTCATATTATCAATCGTGATACCTACTAATGTTCGGTAAAATAATAAATACATGTTTTCTTAAAAATGAGAAAAATTTCAAATTTCTTAGGGGTCTACTGTCATCTTTTTTTATTACAAGCTTTTATTTAAAAAGTGAGACTTTAAGTCCTAACGAATGATTTTTATGCTAAGGATAATTAATGGGTAATAAGTTATTGCATTTGGGGAAAGGCGAATTGGAGTAAAAAATGTTTAATTTCACCACTCCACGATAGTTTTTCTGCCGATCAATTATACCAAAAAATTGGAAAATTATAAATTAAAAATAAATTTTTAAAATCAAGATTTTGTATTATAATAACTTTATGGAATGGGGTTTAAAAACTTGTAGGGTAAATAAAAAAGGGATAAATTAAATAAAATTAACTTCTTACCTGTTCTAAGTTTGTAAGCCCATCCATGAAGTTCAATTAAGTGCAATTAAAATAATATATAAATAATGGTATTAGTCAAAAGTAGTAATATAAAATTTTTATCTTTTCAAAAAATATACTGTTGTTACTTTTTTTTGAGCACTAGTAGATTTCGAGAAAATTTAATTAATATACTGTAATGTGCGGCATACACTGCTCAATGTTATACATGTGGCTTGTGTAAGCTAACGTTGAATATGTTTAAAAATATTTGAAAATTTACTTATAATGAAGTTTTAAGAATGACATTGATCAAAGCGCCAAATTCAATAAATACAAAGTATGTTTATTTTAGATTATTTATGGCATGAAATGCTTGAAATGCACTTATCTTGGATTAATGTTTATTGTGTGATTGGTGTCATGTCTGTTAAAGGAAATGCATTTTTTGGCCAATATGTTGGTGATATTTTTGTAAATGTAAATTGAACCACCACCATTTCAAATGTACTTATTCTTACACAAATAACATATCAGGTGGTGAAAGAAAGACTTATAAGAGTATCTTCTAGTGAGAAATGGCCTTCAGAATACTTTAACATTTAACAAAATATAGTAGTTCTGTATTTTTGGAAATAAATAAAAGAATATATTTCAATATATTTCAAAACGATACTCGTTATATATACCGGAAATACATGAAACAAAGTATTTAAATGATAGCAGACAAGGTGTAAATATGGAAGTGATGTGAACTTACTTTATTTTGCAACTTAATAAAGAAATTTGGTAATAAATTTATTAAAGTCGTTGTAATGCAAAAATCTAACTGAAAAATTATGTATTTTTATTATACCTATTGATGTGTGATGTGATTAAAGAATTTGATGATTTCCTGTTTGAAATTTTTATTTCATAATAAAGACAACTGACAAAGTAAATTGATTAATAATCTGTACATGGTTGTGTATCAAATGCAAAATACGTCAATACAAATGGCAGCGTTTACTATATATGTTAATATGCAAATGAGCTAAATTTCATCTAAAATTATGTCCAAAATAAATCCATGAGAAACAATTTAGAGCGAAAGTTATTTGTTTTAAGGACACAAGTAGCAGTAGAAGTCGAAGGGATGCGTAGAAGATTTTTTCGATCTTATTCGAAGTTCTTGCTATAAGTATACTTACATAGTAATACTTACTTATTTTTTTATTCACTCCAGTCTAGACCTAGTATAAGTCACAATGTTTTGTTAATGCAAAAGTTATTGTAGGTCATAAAATTTCAGTTACTTCGGATATTTGGGTTAATTTTCTGAAATAAATTCTTTCATATTGTATCCCAAATTACATCTGTTAATTACGAGTAGATGAAAAGTAAGCTAAAGGATTTACCTACAATATTAAAATAAACATAATTCGTGTAACTATTAACCAAAATCTGTATTAATTGATAAAATCATAAATTTTTTTCATTATAAATTAAACTAAAATTCCAATTCACACAATAATAAATTTTTTTTTATGCACTGTAATTATAATTTCAACTAAATGAATATATTTTTTTAAAAAAAAGAAGAAAATAATAACTCTTGAGGGATGTATATTTAAGTTTAAACTTGATGATGACTTATCTCGTGAGAAACCGGAAGTTCACCTGTTATGTCCGTCCGTCCACCAACAACACCGTGTTTACCTCCTGCATATTATAATGTAATATAGTGAATACGACATACACAAATTATACTTAACTAAACATCTTTCGTGACGTCATTCAGTCTGCGTATATAATATACAGAGTATTTGTAAAACTCGAATACCTTAAGTCCCTTTTATATTTAATTTAGACATCTCTATTGTATCCATTAAATTTGTTTTTGTTATAATATTCACATTTTTAAGTGTAACACAAACTAAGGAAGAAATAAGTACGATCGTCAACTTTGGTGTTAAAAACCTTCTATTTCTCTTAGTCAATCATCGTTATAATCAAATAGATATTTTAAAATCGTCATAACTACCAATGTGATGGTTTGTAAAGAAATTTCAAATTTTTGCGCAATCTAATTAAAATAACAAAAATGGATTTTCGAAATTTCAAAGTCTTGCGCAACTAATTAATATACAGAATATAGATTTTTAGCAAATGGCAAATTCATGAAAACAGACAATTTTTTATCAAAATTTCTTGCACTCGGACCACCCATTGTTTCTTTGAGTTAAAAATATGCACGTGGTTTTGAGTCAAAAGATCATATTAAGCCCAAAAATTTTATTGCATGACAATCATTCATGAACCCAAAACTTCATGGATGGTTTTTCGGTGAAAAATTTTCCGATTAGGTTTATGTTGGTTTAGATATTATGTAAAATGCCGGAAGACATTTTTTTTCTTTGATTGTTACGATCATTTTTCCAGTAATGTGTTAACATAAATGAAGGATATAAACAAATTTTTGTCTTGTTTATTATCATGTAATAATTAATTTTCATAATGGAAATTGAAAAAATATACCCATTTCACTGGTTTTACTCAACTTTTGCTTAAGAATGAATTTAGAGTAATTCATTATTACACAGGCTTATGAAAAACGAATATTTTTGTATATGTAAATAAAAAGGTTTTTAAAATGAACAAAGTCTTATGCATTTAAAAAAGAAAAAGAATATATGAGCCTACAAGTGATTGAAATTATAATAAAAGTAGGTATTATTTGTTGAATTTTTCAATATTGATAATCTAAAATACAATTATGAAGAAATCCAAAATACAAAATGAAATGAAAATTTGCTGTAATACATGTAACGAAAGTTTCTTCAACTACTCCGAAATAAATTTTAAATCAAAAATACAAAATACAAAATGAAATGAAAATTTGCTGTAGTACATGTAACGAAAGTTTCTTCAACTCCGAAATATATTTTATGAACGATGATCCAAGTTCACCATCGTTTTTTCAGAATTTTAAAATGAATAGTTCAGTGACAAGACATACAATTCATTTTCTCTAGTTTTTTTTTTATAAATTTAAGCAATCTCTAATTCGATGCATACAAGGTGTTAGATCTAAGCGATAATTCGCCATTTACGAAATGCTTAAAAAACACTGAACCACTTGTGAGAATTAATTATAACAACTAAAAGTAAAAAGCCTTTTTAAATTTAAAGCAATTGTTTAAATGAAAAAAATTAACTTTTACTTTTTTAAACCTATATGCTGAATTTTATAGAGCTTTAACAGTTTTTGCAAAATATTTATCAAAAAACGTTTAAAGCATACATTTTTGTTAGACTATATAACAAATGCAAGTTTTGTATCTATAAAATTAAATATATATTATATATCATGTAATAACTCCCTAGCTGTAAATTTTAAAGAGGATTTTTCGTCAAAACTGGGGAGTTACCAAAAATAGTCTTATTACAATTTATTACAATTTATGACAATAATTGCATATTATTTATATTTTTCTTAAAATATTTGTTCAGTAACGTACAGAAATAATGTATATTTTTTATTATTAAAATATACTAAGCCACGGTTTTTTTGTATTTAATAAATGATATTAAGTAAAAATAAAATATGAAATACATGAATATTTAACAAACTCCTATTGTATATGGTGATGATATAAAACAAAATAAATTACCTACTTTTTTACTATAAAAATACCAAATGTGTGTAACCAACGAAGGATGGAATAGGGGTTATCTACGTCTTTAATATTTAAATCATGTGTTGTACCCCTTTCCTTTCTTATGTTTTACCACTACCTATAATGTAAAAACATTATAATTTTGCATGTTTCATGTTTTTTAATTAGATAATTTATATCCTTTTCGATAAACACCCAAAAGGTAACATATACCCAAATATAGATTTTTCAATTTTGATAACACGTAAAATTTTTGTTTTAAGGTTTTATTATGTATGAAGGTGGTTTATCTTGCCAAAATTTCTTTGCAGAAACTGCAGGCAGTTGTTTATAATCATTTGCATTGTTGAAAGACCTTAAATCCAATTCAATTTAAGTCGTCAATATATTATATAGTTAGTGAATGTTATTTAGTATATGTTATTGTTATGTAAGCTTAAATTGTGGCAAATCTAAATTGTTCATGAAAAAATAACCGAAAAAATAATTAAATAAAAATAAATTGTTTTAAAATAACGAAAGTTTTTGTAAATTTATTTTTATTATTTTTTGTCTTCTTGCAATCGATATGGTTCCACATGATCAATTAATGAACATCGCTCATTTACGAATTGAAAGTCAGTGTTAAAGTACATAAATCAATTTTCAGATCTACATAAATTTATTTAATGGAATTAAAGTTATCGTGATATTTCACAAGCAATCTGTACATAAGAACATGAACTAATTAAGTAGGTAATGTTTAGATTAAAATTTTATAACTGTCTTTACCGTTTTTAAGCATTATTGCTTAAGATTAAATTATTTCTAACTTGATTTATATTATGCAAAATATAATTATTTTAGATAGAGGATAAAAATAAAAAATATTTCTTTGAATCTAATTTTGATGCTCCACTTATATACAATACGGTAGAGTATATAAATTTTAGTGTAAAGTTTGTACCGCTAGAAATATTAAAGTAAAAAAAAAGGTATAGGTGTTCATACTATAATCATCTAATTGGTAAATTTCCGCATGTCCGCTCGTCCGTCACCAAGATAACAAAAAAAAAAACGAAATGGGAAATCGAGCTTAAATTTTGATGATGTTCTTTAGGACATAAAAAGTAAAATCAAATTTGTAAACGAGCAAACTCAGTCCACTGGTTTAAATGGATCCATGGCGATCTATGTTCCAACTTTTGAACCATTAGAGATAAAAGAAAATTCTTAAGACTAACATAGAAGAATAATCAACAAAAATGTTTGTTTTTTCAAAAAAAAAACTAGTTTTGTTTGAAACATTTTTTCTTAAGCTGCATATTTAGAGTATTTTATGAATACTTATCATTTAAAAATAGTTCAATGGATGATACTGAACCATTTGGTATTATTTTATAATAGGTCGAATATTTAAACAATTAACTCTTTTAGTTGTTTTCTTCACTGGTCTTTTAAGTATATTTATTTTATTAGGAAATATAATTCCTTCCCATTTAAAATTATTATAAAATATAGGCTATATTACGACTTTTGATGATTCAAACTTTATATTTAATATTTGTTTTTAGAGCACAGAGTGAAAATGAAACTTAAAGTATTTTCTGTGTCTTTAAATACTCAAAATTAATATTAAAATTAATTAAAAATTTTAGGTCAACAAATTAATAATTAAAGGTTAATAGTTTTGAAATATTTGACTAACATAAAAAAGATGAAACTAAAGCTACTTCACGCTCCAACGTTAGTATTCAGGTACGATAATTAAATAATGATTATATACTAAAAAAGATGCAATACGAATGATTAGCGTGTTTATTTTTCTTTAGGGTCATCGAATATCACAGTTAAGTACCTTATATTTTTAATGTTCAAAATAAAAAAATCGTCGAAAAAAATAGAATTATATTTTTTTTAATTTAAATTTGTCAATAAATATCCATTTAAATTTGTCAATAATAATTTTTTCGAACATAAAAACTTCAAGTAAAATAAAATTTGTTTATGTATTTCGTTTTTTGAAAAAATTACTGGTTTCAACGTTTCTTAATGTTCATGATTAATAATTTTCAAGTTGATCTTAAAAGACATTTTCATACACCATCGGAATAAAAACTTAATTTTAATCACAAAAATTGAGTTGAATGCATGAAATATTATTTATTATTATTGAAAAATACTTCATCAATAAAAATTATTATTTCATTAAAAGTTAACGATTGAACTTCATCCCTAAAAATTCCTGTTGATGAGTAAAACTATTTAGAAAAAAAAAAAACTAAAGGAAAGGTGCAAATTATGAAACAAGGGTAGTCCTAATATTAATTAAAAATATCAAACATTTTATTTACTTTTTATTAATAGATATAATTTATCGCGTAATTCTAATTATACTGTAATTTATTATTAATTAGTATTTGAAGTAAAAGTCACAAAAATTAAGTGACAGTAAATTTTAAACAGACCAAAACAAATTATCTCGTGAGTGTTTGTAAAATATTAAAAAAATTAATCACACATATATGTCATTCGTCTATATGTTATGATAAAGTTTCTAATGAGTAAAGCTGTATGACTAAATGCATAAGAGCGTTAAGTCATTATTATTTTACACATTCTTTATAGTTAATTTCTGGTTTTATAGTATGTTTATTTAAAAATCAAGAAACTGCCACAAAAAAAAGAAGTGAACAAATTACTATTGAAACGTTATAAGCTGGGCATAACGTTATAAATGAAAAAATGTGTTAAGTAACCAATAAATTGTATGATAATATTTTTTTTTAATTTAAAACTCTCAATAAATTCAATAAATTGTTTTTAGTAACTTGGATCATTGGAATAAACTACTATATCTTTTGAACGGGATGCAGAAATATTACCAATTTTTATTTCGAGTATTCGAATTTATTTCGTAAATTTGAATTACTATATATAAACCTAATTTACTCTGTAAATAATTATTTATTCCTTTGGATATTTTTAAACTGGATATTTCTAGTTCATCCTTAATAATAATAATTCAAATTCAGCATGAATTGGGAAAATCCTATAAGTGAAAAAATTTGTTATGTATGAAATAAAATCATGGATGACCCCCTAAAAAATGGGTAACATTTCTTAATATTTAATAAAATGTTAAGATTTTACTAACACCAATAAATAAATAATAAGAATTTACTAACACCATATGAGACAGGTCGTTTTTAATTGCTTCAAATCATTTGTCGAATTATTTGAGAAACTATTCTGCAATTTTAACTATTATAATAAAGCTTTTATAAAATAAATGAAAACTAATTAATAAAAAAAATTTGGGTATAAATATCGTAAATAGTAATTTGGCCACAGTTATAATGGAAATTATTAGACTATTTTCGATTTGTCGGTGACTATCCGGTAACGCCAAGTATCCAGCCACTTTCGAAGTCGGCGACTATTCGGTTAGGAGCACCGACATTCTAGTTTCTAACTTTATATGAATATCTTAATAAAATGTATTTAGGAGGAACTACATTAAATAAAAACCTTGATTGTTAACTAATATTTCATTATTTTTATTTTAGAATAGGAATCAAAAAAGAGCATGCATTTATTATCTATTAAAAAAAAAAATATTTAAAAAAATTCTAAACATCTTTCAAAAACAAAAACAATCAGATTTATAACCATACATAACCTAGTCAAATTATAATTTAACACATACAAAAATGTCTTCTTTAATTTGTTTCTGTGATCGGCTTGGCCGAGTAATCAGCTGGTCAACCGGCCGATTATTAACTTAGTCTGCTGTCGGTTAAAGTCATAGTTGATACAACTCTAGAAATAAATAATTACATTTTAAAAAAATCGCCTTTAAATTTATAACTAAGTAAAACTCCAATTTTATTTCAGAAATTAGAATAATAAATCAGCTAGTTTTATTTCAAATGCCAATATGAATGTAACATGAATTATGAAAATATATATTATTTACGTATTGACATTGGTTGACCAATTGTTAATCTCATTTATATTTTGAATCTATAAATGAAATTATATATTTTACAAAAATATTTAAATCGATTAAAATTATAATAATATATATCTACGTCTTTAAACTCCGCCTATTTTGAATTACAAAATTACTAAATATTTTATATTCACATAAAATTTAATTTATGCTTATATAGTTTTGGTAACTGATATTTTTGTCATAAGTTTCAGTTATGTGACAATTAAATTAAGGACGCAAAAATAGATTTTGCTTATGAAATTTCTATTACAGATAATGTTTCGAATGAAAACATTTTAATGATATTAATAAAATTGACTTATTTACGTTAAAAATGGATATGAATTAAATTTTTTTTTTCATACTGAACTGATTTAAATATTTCTTTCAACGATAGAAAAGCTATCTCATCATAGTAAGGCATATTGCTATATAAGACTATATAACACATGGACTGAAAAGTCCCGGGCCTAACAAAGAGAACACATTTTTTTTTATTCAAAATTGGCTTTATTCATCCGCTGCGTTCTGCATCATCGGTGTCTCTACGACCACGTTTGAAGTCAGCAAACCAACGTTTGATTGTTGTTTTTGATGGAGCGGAGTCCCCATAACACTTTTCAAGCCATTGCTTCGCTTGAACGGTATTTTTTCCCATCAAGAAGCAGTGTAAAATTAAAACACAAAATTGTTTTTGATCCATTGTTTTGAAAATAACAAAAGTAGCGTCACTCTTAGCACAATAACTCGCAAACTAATGAATAGAATATCATGAAATTTAACAGATCTCTTTTGAAGGCTAGTATTAACTGAAAAAAGGTGACTGCAATAAAACTAGCACCATCTATATATTAGGCCCGGGACTTTTCGGTCCATGTATTACATATAGTCTAATATTCTTGCCTATATATAAAGCTTTGGACGTTTCGATGAGTGATTGATTCGTAGTCTGATTAAGAGACTATCTCAATGTAAATTATGATAGCTACAATTGAAAAAGGTCGAGATTCTTTGCGCTCTTTCCATTACTTTTCTAAGCGCAGAAATACAAGAGAATTGTGCCATTTTTCAGATTCTTTAACATCTTTTACTTGTCAGGTCGCAAGGAAAAGATTGAAAACAATCAAAAGAAGCTTTTTTCTACCTTATAATTAAGCAAATATCGCTTGACATAATTTTTTATATAAATGTAGAATTCTTATATCAGCAATTCAAGATTTTCAGTTTTTTAAGACAAACGTAAGAAAATTGCTTTTCTTATCTAATGTTCTCTTCAAAATCGACCAGAATAGGTTAAGTATGCAATCTTTTACAGTTAATTTTTCAAAAAATTATGAAAGTAGAATTTTTTTGGAATCGTCTTTAAAAATAATTATAATTACAGAGAGTTTAGGTATGATGTTTATTAAAACTCCCATATATTTCACATTATATTTATACGGTATTCATTTACGCTTTTAATAAATATAGACCTGCCAACCCAAAAATGCTGTTTATTTAAGCACATTGGGTTACGAGCATTTATCTAAACTACGCTTAATTTCATGCCTTTGCTTCATCTAGAATCTTAATTAATTAATTTAAAATCATTTTTAAAATTACACGAATAGACACAGAACAAAAAGACTCAATACAAAAATGAATAAAAAGAAAATTTATATTTTCCATGATTATTTGTTGTAATAAGATTCATGTCAAGCTTTGATTATTGCGAAAATTTGGTGCTTTGTGTGATTAAATCATTTGAAATGAAATACAAATTTTGTATTAAAATAAAAATTCGTAAATACAAAAATAATAACCAATGAATTTATTTTTATTTTTATACGAAATTTTTATAAAGTTTATCTTTATTCTAACAAGATATTGGAATTTATTATTGATAATTAACATAACATAAAAGGCTAAAATTATTATCGAAATATTAGTGTAATAAAAATGTGTGTAAAATTAAGATGAATTAGAAAAAACTGAGAATTGCATTATAAAACTAGTTATTTATTTATCTATTTTTCTTTAATTTTTATTTATTATTATTATTTTTTTTTTTTTTTTTGAAAATACAAACGATATCATGAAGTTTACAAATTAACACTTAATGTTTCATAATTTTTCATATCAATGCTACCATATTTCTAATTAAAAATTAGTCTTTTTTAAGTTTTTAATCATGTTACTGTTTTGCTAATCATATTATTGAATAACTTCTATTTGAAGATGAAATTTTAAGTTAATTATAATGAAAATTTTAAACAAGTGTACGCAAATGTCAAAATTGAAATGACATTGAATTTAAGCATTGCCCAGTAATTTTTTTTCTATAGAACATTGAACCTTTAACTAATAATATAAAAGCATAAAAATTATTTACAATTGATACATTGATAATTACCCAAAAAATTTTAAGTTTGAAAATTCAAAATATTGAGTGTCTTTTTTTGAGTGTCTTTCCTTTGAACTGGAAATATTTTTTATTTTTTAAACATTTCAGATGAGCAAATAAATAATCTTAAGCAGAATTTAAATATAAAAGGAGACTACCTTAATAAAGACAATCTGAAATGCAATATACATCATGTTTCTTGCAATTTTGGGTAAAAATAACTCAAAAAATAATTATCTAAAAGTTATAATTCAGTATGCACAACACTGACATGAAAGTCTTGATAAAGCTTTTTGCCCGAAAAAATCATTTACTATTAAATTTGTTAACGTTTTTTTTTATAAAAAAAACTTCATTCAATATGTTTGTGCGCAAAGTAGAAAGAAATACAATGTATACTGCATTAGTGATTGTCTTTATAATAGATACCTGATTTTCGACATCGTATTTTTTTATGTAGTAAAAGACTCAAACTTAAGATGATTTGATTGTAGAAAAAACTATTCTGGTATTTAATATTAATTAATTCTTATAATCACCATTACAATTTTTATTATTAAAAAAACTGTATTTATTGTTTAGAGTGAACAATATGTACAAAATATAAAATAAAATATAATCATCTGGTGACAATTTTCATACTTTCTGATTTTAAATTTAATTCATAACTCATTATTTCAGGTAAATTAAATACTGAAATAAAAATTGATAAAAAAAATAAAGTATTACATTAAAACATATTTTAAGAAAGTATACTTAAGAAAAAAAAGTAAAAGCTACATACAATTTAGTTTAATTTTTTTCTTTTTTCAAAATTTTAATTTATATTAAAAAAAAAAAAAAAATACAAAAAAACGCAAAAATTAAAAACACAAGTGAAAATATTAGTAATTAAAAAATATAATACGGAATTGATTCTTTGTTGATGGAAATGTAGTATGCTTAAAAGATTAATTTAATAGGAAAATAAGGTAAAATGTTAGTTTTATAATTATTCTCGTGAACTTTGTCGACTTATCTCTAAGTCAGATGAAATATGTCAAATACTTTAAAATGTATAAGCCATTTTAACAACAAACAAATAAAACACTTAATTATTCATTTAAGAGCTTACTACTTTAATAGACAAGTAATTTTTTATTGTGTTTTTTAAACTGATCCAAACTTTCCGATAAAGCACCACTATTTAATTAGCGAACAAAATTTTAATTTGGGAGCTATATAATACGGTAATTCAGATTCATTTTATACGGTGTATGTTATAAATAATGCGTATGTTGTAATAAAATATGATTTTTTAGATTATTTTAGCAATAGACTTTTCAGTACTTCATAAACGATCGATCATACAGAGATTAAATAAGTTTTTCTTGGCTACCTGTAATATGAGTACCTATAAACAAATGATTTTATTCAAAAAATTTTTTATTTTAATGGAAGTTTAATTTGTATTTATATGTGACGAACGACCAAAGTGGAATTCCAAAAATATCAATTCATTAAAAAATTCAATCGAGTCATTTCTGGATATTTAGATAATCAATGAAAATAAAAATAAATTGTTGAAAATCATATTCTCATAAGTACATTTAACAAATTTTACAGTTATATACTTTACTTTTTAAAAGTGTAGAAACTTAATTTTCTTCAAGCATAATAAAGCTTTGAAAAATGTTTCTTCTCTTTATCTACTTATAATTAAGTATTATTAGTAATAAAAAGAGACAACGCATGCATATACATTAAAATAAGTGTCTATAAGTTTTACTTAAATTGATTAAGAAATAGTGTCTATTCACTCTAAATACATAAAAAAACTTATCTTTTTTAATATTAAACATATTGATATCTTTTATTAAATAAAGAACAAATGATAAATTTTCCATATAAATGTAAACTATCTATCTTTGTTCAATTGTTGAGTATCTCCACAATAATATATAATAATTTTTTTTATTTTCTCCGTTTAAATGTGTGGCTTGTGTACACTATGCACAAGGTATATTGAGTTTTGTACCTACCTATAAGCAATATACAGAAGCATTTTATATGTCTTACCTTAACTATTCAACAGAGTGTTTGTGTTATTATTATTATTCAGTGGTAGGAGAATCAACAGGTAACTGTTGAATCAGTCAGTGAATACGCATAACCTGTGGATTTCGAACCGATTCAATTGTTTTCATTCAACAATATTTCCCGCCGCCGACGGACGGATCAACAAATAAAATTAAAAAGTCATATATATCCTTTTTATTTATATGTGGGGAAAATAGTTTTGTGATCTTGTGAAAAATTATCAGTGACTTCCACAAAATTAACAATATTTTGTTATTCTTTTTAATTCGAAAACATTTATATCGTAGTGTTTGTTGTGTTTTAACTATAAAATTTAATATAATAAATACGCGTAATTTTTATTATGAAATTCGATTAATTCATAGAAACATCTATAAACAATTATCTATACAAAAACATTCAACATTAATCATGTGTTTGTGTTTCTCAAACTGACACCAACAAGTGAAATTGTTTTTCTTATATAAGTGCAATAAATTTTCTTACTTAATGATGGTTTTTTTACAAGAAAGGTGAAAACATCCAAAACAAGAAAATTTGTCGTTTTTTTTTTTGACTTTTGGAAAGTGATAAGATCTTTTCGATTTTTTTTTTTTAAATAAATTCTTTTGTTGTCATTCGGCCAGAAAATTATGGCATCTGATAGTGAGGATTGTAATACAGTTGATATGCCGCATACGTTTAGTGATTATACAACGTAAGTATATTCATTGTTTTTGGGACAATTAAATTTTCATTTAATTACCCTCTTATACATTTACTAATCTTATCGATTTTAAAATAAACAGTCGTTTGATATAATTAAATATACCATAATTATTGAAATGCGATAACAACTAAAAAAATAAATTTATAAAACATTTGTTTTATGTACCTAAATTTTAAAGAAAAAAAAATTTATATACTCATATCGGAATGACATTTTTGTATAGTGTTATTCATCAAAGTTAATAACCCTTGAAAGACAACTCAAAATTTTTATAATAATTAATTATAAAATCAAAAATTGTCATTAATTTTAGTATAAACGCTGTCAAAAATTATTTTATTATAAATACAACAGAGATAATAATTAAAAATGTTGTTTAATAAATAGTGGATTCTTTAAGATTGAAGCTTTGAAATCTAGCAAGCAAAATGGTATATAAAAATAATAACTATAGGAACAAAATATACAATAATTACAATAAAACTGAATTGTTTTATACTCTGTATTTTATAATATATTAAAATTTAATTACCTTATATTGGTATAATAATTATAATTATAAATGTTTTATGAATTATTATTAAAAGCTTGGAAAATAGACACTTAGAAAATAGTAAATGAAAGTTGTTAGTATAGGCATTAGGCAATTATTACAATAAAATAAACATTTTTTATTCACTTTAACTTTAAAAAAACAATGGTCGAGGTACATATGTTATTATTTATGTATCTACCCTCAACTATTAAATACTTTTAATTTTGTTTGTAATTAGGTTCATATATAGATCTGTATCGGTATAAAATTAATAATTAACGTAAATAATTTTTGTAAAATAAAAACCAAAATTTTGATCTTTTCTTAATATTTAAATTTAAATCCAAAAAACTGAGAAATTAAATATTTAAATTAAAATTAAAATCAAAAAATATTTAAATCTTAATTTATAAGTAAAATTAAAGACTTGCCAAAATTATTTAATAAAACAATCCTTCTTTTCTGTTGGCTTATTGTAATTTTATAGAAAAATAATCAATGTCGTATCGAATCTTAATTTGAAATTTGTAAAATTTTTAAACGATTAGTTTATTCTTAATTGACTGGCACTATCCAAAATTTATTATAGTTAGAAGAAAATCCCATTTATGTTGAAAATTAGAAATAGACGTTTTTACAAAAATTTATAAATAAATGCCGTTTAAATTAGTTAACCTGCATCTAATATTTCTAACATTCAAAATTATTTTATATAGGTACTTAAAATTTAAAAAACTGGTGATTTTAATTTTTTTTTTAAGGGTCAAATACAAATTTACGTAAAAAAAAAAATTACATTATAAAATATATTTTAAGTATATATGACTTGTATTAAAGTCATTAATCACTAAAATTTGACAGTTTTTGTGGGTTTTATAATGAAAAATGAATTCATTTCAAATGTTGTTTTTTTTTTCCAGAACATAATTTTGACAATGAATTGATGAAATCATTAATTATTGTAAATCGTTTTCGATTTGCAAAACAAACTATATTGATTCCGTTTTTATTAAAATTACATCACATACTTAACATGTTTACAGTTATTTAATAGTACTTATTTATTAGAGGCAAGCGTTAAAATTCCCTTCCCGTCTCTGATAACGGTTAAATTATTATTTCGCGGGACTTAAAGAGGTACATGTTCTTATTAAATATGGAAGCAGACCATACTAAGACAAGAGCCTATTTTTGCAAAATTTTGTAATCTCGGTCCTCGATCAAATGCCGACGTGAATTTCATTACTTAGCAAAAAAATCTAAATAACTACAGACCATTAAAATAAAAGTAAAATATACCATTGAAATATACCATGCATTTAAAATGAACTAAACGGTACAAAATAATTTATTTTCGCCTCAATTTAAAACCCCATACAAGTTCCCTAACCTCTTGAAAATTTTTGATTAGGAGTATTTAAATATTTAATTTGGTAGTGTCCTCAAAAATTTCTGGATAATGTTTAAGAAACAAAAAAATCTTTTTAGGGTTTTAAATGTTTT
This sequence comes from Chrysopa pallens, assembly GCA_020423425.1. Lineage (NCBI taxonomy): Eukaryota > Metazoa > Arthropoda > Insecta > Neuroptera > Chrysopidae > Chrysopa > Chrysopa pallens. The sequence continues at coordinate 53,773,674 of CM035591.1, forward strand.
TTTTACCCAATCTTAGTCAATCTTCAGCAATTATCTGTATTTTGTATTTTGTAAATTTTTTTTTTAAATACGTGGTGTATAACATTTTTTTATATATTATGTCATAAATATTGTATTGCCAAATCTGAATTATATTTCAAGTATCTTCTTTTTTTAAATATTTATTTCCAACCAAAGTATGGTCAAGTGGTTTAAATTGTTATTGCTTTTAATTTTGGGGCTTATGCATTATTATTGCTATAGATGGTCAATAATTAATGATACGAGTAATATTCCTAAGAGGATTATCCTCGTTATCGTATTACGAAAGTGTTTGAATTTAATGATTCTTGGTCGATAAAAATGAAAACTTCATACAGTTTTAAATATTTTTTATTTATATATGAAAAATTTATATTTGACTATGATCAAATTTAGGTACTATAATTTAAAAAAGTTTTATTCCAATAATTATTATCTTACATTTCTTATTATAGTATAATTTCATAATATTATCGTCCAATTCTGAACTATGCTGAAAATTCCAAGTCTCTAACATTTATAGAATTCATTATCAATACCAAAATTTCACCAAATAGAAACACATCAAACCAAGTCAATAAAAATCGAAAACAAAAACCTGTAGAAAATACATCACACTATTTGCAAAAATTTATGAAACTATGGGAGTAGCTTTCATATGTTTCTTTAACTTACTTTGTTCTATTTCTTCACAACCTTAATGTCTTAAGTAAAAGAAATGTCAGTTCAGTTTTTCTTAGAATAAGAATTAAAAAAATAATAATAAATAACTGAACATAAAGAATATTGTTTTCAATAGCTATTTCATAAGATTTTCCAAAAATCCCGTTAAAATTTCACCCTTAACTTCAGTTTTAAAACAACCTATTAAATATGTACTAAAACAAATGAAAACTAATAATAAAAACTAGTAATTATTAGAGTTAAAAACTTTAAAAAGAATAATAATCAACTTCAGATTAAAGTTATTAGTTAAATGCAATTAAATTATAAAAAAAAAAATAATTTTTAATTTTATTTATAACAAAATTTATTAATACTTTATATACTCCAAATAACTATTACAAATATTTATTTGTTTAAAAATCTTTTGTAAAATTTATTTATTTAGATATTCCGATGCAAACTGTTAATTTTTCAAATTCCAAATATTGAGTGAGGGAATCTACGACTAATTTTTACTTCCGTTTATTTGCATTCCACCTTTTAAATTTTTTTTTATCTAGTGAATTTTCACAACCACTAATAAAATTGCGTCTTTATGAATTTCACAAAATGATTATTTGCCTCTAACTGGCTGATTTTCTATACATTTCTTCTAATATTATATAGGGGAAAGTGTTGTATGTATTTTTGTATGTTGCAAAAAAACTTAAAAACTTAAAAACTGGACCGATTTGAAAAATTATCTCAGTGATATTTTACTGGTAAACAATAAATGTTAATCGATTATGTGATAATACGTCGAGCATTCGTCGAAATTCAGAGAAATTCGTCTTTTCAGAGAGTTAGAATTTGATAAATCAGATTTTAAAATTTAACAATCAATCTTAGAGGGGGGGGGTTATTAAAATTTAATAAATATTTTATATTTTTCATATAGAATTTTGTAGTAATAAGGGAAGAAATAGCATTAAAAATATTTTTAAATATTTATAAATAGAGTCATTTATTTAAATCAATTATTAAATAATGATTTGAAAAGTGATAACTGTTTATATATCTCCACATTTATTCGAAGGCAAAAACATTTTTGATGAATCATAAAATGAACCATGGGTTAAAGTGTTGAAATGCAATATTAAGGAATTTGTGCAGCATTCTAATAAAATTGGATTTTCTCATTCAATGTTATGGTATAGAATGCCTTTTTTTATTCAAAGTGGTTCCATATTGTAAAATACTGAAACAAGTATCTTGGAAGATTTCATTGAGGATATTTAACAGATCTTTTAGCATACAAATTTTCCCAAAACTTATTGATTTTTATCGACAAATATTGAGAAACGTATTTAGGCTTTGAAATATAATTACAATACAAAGAAGGTGGTATGTTATCAATGCAGTTTCAAAATCATTCTTGAAATAAAATACTAACTTTAAATAACATTTTCTTAAAAATCAATTTATAAAAAAAAAGGTTTAAAGCAATATTGATTTAAAATTCTGAAAAATCCTGATTAAAATGATCATCGATCAACTTACTTCGACTTTATACTTCTTTCGTACATGGCTAAAAATATTTTATAGCACAAGATTTCATATATGATGTTGTGATTGGAAATTAAAAATAAAAAAATTACAAACAAATATTGGACATAAAAATAATTAAAAATCAGAGCACACTTTTAATGAATTCGTCCGGCATTTTATAGGTATTGAATTATTTAATAAATACACTTAAGTACTTATATACTTTTACTTAAGTATATTATGGCACAAAAAAGTGGACATCTCCTAACTAGGGTTTTGCTTCTTTAAGTAGTATATAACCATCAACGTTATATTATATTCCGAATATATAAGAGATATGGGGACAAAAAATCATTAAAAACGACATAATGTCTGCTACAATACTTGTTTTTATATATTTTACTGATCGATTGATGAGAATAGTTCGTTTTTGTCAACGACTTTTGTTCACTTTTAAGATGATATTTTTAAAAATAAGAAAATCTAATCCGTATTGACTTAAATTCACTATTATTTCCTACCAAATATTTCTAGGAAAGGTTTTGCACTAATAATCTATTATTTAGTGCTATTGAAAATAGCTTTGAAAAGTTTTAAAAAAATATATATGTACTTATATATTTTTTTCCTACTTCTTACGGAACTATTATTTCTTCTATTTGCCATATATTTATCGAAAATGAGACTTAAGAACAAATATATTTTACATTCATATTTATCAATGATTACTCTGCAAACATATATGAGAAAGTTAAAACACTTTTGGTCGTTATTTTTCAAATTTAAAATCCAATACACAACAGAACACTAATCGGTAATGAATCATAAAAAATTTGATAAAATTAATTTAATTGAATACGCTGAATTGTTTTCAAGATTTATTTATTCCACTTTTTTCCTGATAGAAATTTTATCGGTAATAACGGTAATGTTTAATATTTATTTAGACATTTAATATTTGCACGCGTTTGTGTTCTATACATGCATTAAAATTACTACTGTCGAATGGTTCAACCCTAACGTTAAATGTACCTACATTGATATGTCATAAACACGAGGTATTTTAAATGTTATATTACTAAAATCAGATATCCGATTTAATTTTGTTTTTCGTTAGTATTGGTGCTACAATTAAAAAAAAAAAGCTTTTGAATTTTTAATTTAGCTTTTTAATTAATTTTAAGTTCGACGGAATTTTTCTTCCAGAATTACCATGTAAAATTATTTAACATATTATATGTAACTATGGACTATTCCCTCCCTCGACTCTAATGGTGTTGACAATTTTTTTGGGAAAAATGTGTGCGGCCGTTTATGAAAAATAATGAATATAGACTGAAAGACTATAAAATATAAAACATAACAAAAGTTTTAAAACCTATTTTCCAAAAATAAATCACCAATAATCCAAATTATTGTTTTAAAATATATACCAATATTTAGCTCCACGATAAAAACCTTAGGCTAGCCTTTCCTTTTTCTTTTTTAATGCAATCTCTAAAAAGTGAAGTGGGATGAATATGTGTTTTATGTGCAAGTGATAAGAGTGAAGCATCTGTGTTTTTCTCCTAATTCAATTTCCATTAAATTATATGGAAAAGCTGATTCTTTTCTTCGGTAAATTTATGAGGTTTAAGTGTCTATTAAGAAGTGGGATTGGACTAGGATATAGAATCCTATGTTTAGATTTACGTAGAAGAGATCAAAGTTTTCTATGTTGCTTATTTTTATATTCATAAATTATTTATATTAATTTTTATTACCGATTTCCGGGCAATGCGCAGCGAAATGAAAGGGTAATGGCTAATTATATGATGGCATTGTCTGTTTTTTTAAATCTTCAAAAGGGTAAAGTTAGGTGAAAATGGTTTGTGTGAGAGGAATTTTGAATATGTATATTAATAAGAGTGCAACACGTCTGTTTATAATTCATTTATAATTCAATTTCGAATAAATTATCACGGAAAAGCTGATTATTTTCTAAAACATGCATGTAATATGGTATTAGGGTGGAATGTGAATAGTTATACAGCATTTAGTAGCACGCGGGATAGAACAGTTTCCTTTATTAATTATTTTTATACCAATCTATCAATTGTTTATATTATTTTATATTTTAAATATTGAGGTTCATCGGATAAGTCTAACGAAATAGACGGGTGATGGCTAATTGTATTCAAATATTGAAAAATCGGCCGCATCATCTTTTAAATGTATATGTCTTAATTCAAATATCTTACAAATCGACAGAACTGTTACAAATCAACAGATTTGTTATACACCAAAAAATAATGAATGACAAAGTTAACAATATTTTATATAATTGAGATTTTGAATACTAAATAATTATTTATTTTCATTTCTATATAATATTGAAAAAAAATCAAGAAAATTGTATGTATTAATAAAACTTAAACTAATATTCACAGATTGTATAAACTTTTAAATATAAGTTTTTGAAAATAAAACGGTGGCTAACGTAATGTTACAAATATAAAAATTATGTATTGTTACAAAAACGTACCGACTGTAAACCGTGTAAAATCAGTGCATTGAATTGAATATATCTTTGAGCATAATTTTCTTGTCGATATTCAATAATATTTTTGATACTTCAAATAAAATTTGTTTAATTCAATTTAGCCAAATTTTATGTCTAATAAACCAGACTCGCAACAGAGCATTTCTTTGCAATGATCACTAGGATTCAATGCACTGTCGCAATGCATCGGTACGAGACCTCGCGGTATAGAGGAAATGAAAAGTAGAGGAAGTCTGGTCAACATTTATCTCGATTTCCAGATTTACAAATTAAAGATCAGGTACTCAATTTTTGGGATGGGTGAACTCAGCTAGCGCCTGACCAAGATCTTCAACATGATAAGATGTGAAAGAAAAGTATACCAAATCGGGAATCGAAACCAGAACTATTGACATGAGAGTTCAACGTGTAATTTATATGTAAACTATAAAATTAACGCGACGTTAATATTATAATTCAAAGCCTTGTAACAAAAATATTTGTAACACGAAAAGGTTTTTTTTTTGTTACAACAAAAAGAGTTAATTAACCATGAAAATAAAACATTTGTTCCCTTAACAACTGTTAAACAAAACATACTCACTTGTTCTTGTGGTGTGTACATATATAAATATATATAAAAATAAAAACAATATAAAAAAATCTTTTAAAAAAATTAAAAAGTATTATTATTATTATTTGAAATCAGTCAATACGGGCGTTTTAACTTTATAAATAAATATCAGTAGTAAAGTTTTCAAGTAAAAGAAAAGAAAAGAAATCAAGACACAATAATACGGGGCAACAATTCTGAAAGATTGGTTTGTTGCTGTTTATATATACCTTATTATATTTCATCTCCTCAATTGTGAAAGAATAAGTAATTTTATATCATAAAATATTGTATTTTATATACACAGGGAGTCTCCATCGAAATTGCAAAAATTTAAGAATAACCAAAATATGCTGCCATTTTGTGGAAAACTTTGTGGAAATCCATTATATATATATAATCGGTAAAATAAAGTATACATTTTTTACCTATTATCTATTTTTATCTTTTATTTCAATTTCTTTATTATAAATTATATTGATTATCTGCGTAATAATATGTTTTGTGTTTTATGCTTATCATGGGTTTTATTCAATTATTAATATTGAAACAACCAAGTTGGTATTACAATTTAACAGGGCTTAAAAGCAATGGAGTATAAATGAAAATTATGTCAAATAACGATAAAGATAGCAACGAAATATGACAATTATTTTGAAAGGACCTAAAACTTCGTAAAATTTTTAGAGCAAACAATCAGCTTTCATAATAAAACCTATATTAGAAATTAATATTTCACTAAAAAGATAGGTCTTTAATCTGTTTGTAATGAAAACCTATAAAATCCAGACAATCCAGACTCTCAAGAAAAAAACATGAATCAACCCAAATAAGTAGGGAAATCAAACATGCTAAGTAAAATATCAAGAAAATAATAAATCTTGGTAAGATCCAATACTAAAACTAAATACGTCTCTATAACGATTAAAAAGACGAATTGGTTATTCCCAAGTCATAGGTGGAATCGTAGGTTCAGTGTTTCAAAACTATACTCTGGATCTACTCTAGGATCAGTATGCCAGGTAGTGTGATGACTTGGATCCATGTTAAATCTAAGATCCAAGATGCCAATTAGCAAGGCTGGTAAATAACCGGAATCAATGAGGTTTTTTGCGAAAGGTTTATACCAAACACGTGGTGGGGTAAATGGTGGACCAAATGCTGAATAATGACAAAATCATTACTTCTTAAATATATGCACTCACTATTAAATAAATATTAAAACAAATGAATAAAATTTAAAAATATTCACATATTGCAAACATTTCACAGGTCACAGTGTGTTATGATCGTGGCGTAGTATTGGTAATATTTGCAGTTGATTTTAAAATCTATAAATTTACATTTCTTCCTATTCATGTTAATTATCACTGTTTTATGTTCGTTGCCGTGTTATTTAAAAAACTAAATCATTATTTAAAAAAATTAATATCAAATCAGTTAAGAACGTCTGTTTAAAAAATCATGTACAATGGCCGTTACAAGTAGATGAAACCATCATTTTTTCAGAAGTGGCAATTCATTATTAATTCTCATAAACATTTTGTTTCTATATTACAAAAATTATTGTGAATATTTGCCTTAAAGTAGCACTTTATTAAACGAGTATGTAATAAAACTATACGAATTTAATTTGTATGCAATTTTGTTATATAAATATTAATTATGCATATACTGTGGATAAATTTTAACTTTAGCTGTAAGTATTTTGTTTCAAGATACATTACTTTTTGTGGAAAAACACTTCAAGTCAAAGATCGGGTAAAATATTTTAAATAATAATTCCAATCGACTCCAAGTGCGAATTCCCAGATTTAATTTAAATTACAACGATTTTAATTTGGTGATAAACTTTTTATTTTCCGCGGTAAATAGATTGTTTGAACAAAATCTACGTTGAACATGGACAGCCTATATACATGGTTTATTTTTATGTGTGATAATGATAAAACATATCAGAATACAATTGATTCAATAAAGACAGATTGATGGTTAAAATAGGGTTTAAAAAAAGTGTATAGCTTAGTTATTATTATTATTATTATTATTATTGTAGCAAAATACTTATAGTTTTATTAAGACATTTTATTTTATAAAACATACAACCAGAAAGGCATTAACTAATTCAGTTTTATATGTTGAATTTACAATTATTTTTACAAAATCTAACCACGTAATACCATAATTTATTTTATATAGAGGTATATTTTTCTTCCCTTTTTATTAGTGCAAAATAAAACTTCACATTTGATTGTTTATATTTTTTTTATGTGTAATACATTAGAGTATCATAATATATATGAAAGATACAGTTTTGGTTTGATTAAATTGATTTTTATATTTTATTGAAGATAAAAATTAAATTAGGCAGTAGTATAGTACATTTCTTATCATGAAATTGCGTTTTGCTGATAGGTATTGAGTACCGTAATAGACGTAGAGAGCTTAAAATAAAACTTCTACGATTATTTGGCTGGGAAAGCATTTAATTTTTTTCGCATATTAATTCTTCTACTATTATTTATTAAAGATTTCTAATATTAAGAAATCTACTTTACTATAATCTCGTTGTATACTCATAAAATATTTTTACTATATTATAAATTTACTATACAATAAATGTTACTTTAAACCTTTGCTTTGAATGATTTCAACTTTTGAATATTAATTTTCTTATCAAATAAATAAGATTTTAATGTTGAATTTTTTAAGAGTAGAAATTTGTTAAAGTAAAAAAAAAACAATTGTTCTACACACAAATATATGTATTACACTAATTACAAATACATGCTATATGCATTTATGTATTATACATAAATATTTTTAAGCTTTTAATAATAAGGATCCCTATTTAACATTAAATATATGGAGTTTGAAAGTTTGATTATTGCCGAATTATTGAATAATAAATAAATGTGCTTACTCACATACATAAAAAAAAAATATGTATGTATGTATAAGAATTGTAATATTCTATGGCGGTATATTTGCTAAGGTGATCACTTAATTTTAAGGTTGAATTTTTGGAAATAAGAATTTTTAATTTTAATGCTGCCATGATTTTGTTTGCTATGTATGATCAAAATTTCGCTTTATTTTCCAACCTATTGTCAGGTATAAACAATTCACTATTGGATTTATAAATTTAAATTTAAACATAAATTTGTTTGTGAATTTATTGATAAAAATACAAACAGACCTTCGCAAGTTGTATTAAATTTTTTTATTACAACTAAATGTTGGGAGAAATTAATTTATTGAAAGATTAAAATATTGTAAATATTATTTTAACTGCAAATAGGTGGGTGGTATTTACATATTTATTATAGACATAGTTTGGTCTACACACGTACGTATATTACAAAATATATATTATTTTAGTATTTTTACCTGACGTAAATATCGATAAATGAATTCATTAAATTTTTTTTTGAATGATATTATAATAACAGTTATTTAATCGCAAAAATAAATTCTATTTTGTGAATGGTGAGATAAATCTATATATTGTCAATTTTGATTTTTTCTGTCATCGATCATCGATAAAAAAGTAATATATGAGTACAAATAAATTTTTAATAATGTTTGTGTTGTTTTAAACCTTTTTATTCAATTTAAACTAAAACTTATATCAATTTTAAAATTACTGTTATACTTTAGCCTAATAGGTCAAAACACTATATTTATATCTGCAAATTGTTGATGGATTTTTTGCGAAAGTCAAGGTATTATATTTTATAAAAATTTGTCAATATTTTCCAATATAATACTTTGGAAAATATGTAGTAGACACGTATATTAAAATTAATTTCATATTAACTAAGTAATGCAAGGGTTCGTTTATTTGATTTATAATGCAAGAAATGTAGAAAACATACTGTAAATAAACTTTAAAGTAATACAATAAGTTTTTTATAGTAATTAAATGTAAAAGTGCTATTTAAATAGCTTGAATCTTGAATTTTTGAATTAAAAATAAAATGCGTATTTATTCAAAATACGGTGGAAGCGCAAGGAAAAAAATAATTAAGTTTTTCAACGTTGCCATATACTTTTTGTAATATTGTATGGACGCCTGATTAACATATGTGTGCCCAATTTCATTCCATTCAAAGCAAAAAGTGAGTTTAACAATTTAACTTTCAAGATTTGATGACAGGTTGATACTGGGACAGGATTAAATAACGGATCTAATCATATGATATTATTACACATATGACTGTTTTAATTTAATACTTAATTATGTCTGTCAAAAAAGTTTAAGTTGTTCACAAGTATAAAAGATATACAAAAAAAAAAAATTCTTAAAACTTTTTAAAACACCATTACCTTTATTTTATATTTCGGAAAAAATCGAATCAGACACTTATGCTAATCAATTGTGGTATTAATTATGTCAAAATATGCGTTGGTACTTCAGTAATTTCAATTACCTTTACAAAAAATCATACTTCGTCAATTTTAAGATCGTGCGCGAAACTCTTCAAGTATCGTATAATAGACCGTTCAATTTATTAGAATATGTATAAAGGAAAAATTTGTTTTTCGAATCAGATTTAAGATACATGCAATTTTTTAGATGGCTGTTTATTATATCTTTCACTTCATATTTGTACTTTCCAAACTTAAAACTCTATTGAAAATCTGTTCATTTATAGCCATAATAATTATTCAAAAACTGTATACTTGTAAATAAAAAACTCACCAATAATTATAATCCATTTGCTTCTAAAAAGATCAGCGAATTATTATTTACATTTTATTTGTTTTTAAATTTTGAGGATAGCAAATGAATTACTCAAACAAATCTTTTGACTAAAATATCATGAAATTTCACATTAAAAAAAAGTCAAAGTTTTTTATACGTAACTGCATATAAAATAATATAATATAAAATAATATAATACGTATATTTTATTTTTAAATTAGCGTGAAATTTCAAATCAATATAAATAATTTAATATTTTAATAATGAAATACAAGTAAATTTTAATCAATCCACCATATAGGTAATATAATGTAATTCAATGATTTTACAACAGTGTTTGGTTCAAATACATATTACATTATGTATGTACAGTGTAATGTACTTTTATTGTAAATTAGAATTGTATAAAAATATTACACTGTAACACCATACAATTTAGTGAATATTTTATTCATATTATATACTAGCTGCTACCCACCTGCTAAGACTATTGACTAGTTAAAGGAAGGATTGACAAATAATGTATGCAAAACATTTTTTTTCGCTAACGTTTCATCAACTTTGTTGTCTTCCTCAGGACTCTATTAAATTTAAAAGAAAATTACAAAATTTGAAATTTTAAAATTCAGAATACAAGTACCACATTAGCCTGTAATTACCTTTGTCTAGATTCTAATAATTTACAATATAATATAAAATATATAACGACCATTATTTAACAAAATCATTTGCTCAAAATTAGTCGTTTCAGTCGATAATAAATATATTTTATTGAAAGACCACAGAGTAAATAAATGTTTATATCTGTTCCACATAACCATAATCATGCCAGTAACGTTTTCTATTATATATTTAATAATTAAGAATAAATAAATCAGTCACTAATTTATATAAAGTTAAATTTATTTCTCTTTCTATAATAAATTCAGTAAAATTAAATTGAGATTATTTTAATTCAAATAAAGTTTTGTTTTCAGAATTTTATCAAATGTACTGTAAAATTATGAAATATGAACCACGGATTTTTCGTATTTTCTGATTTGGTTCAAGTAATTCAATATAGTATTAATTAATAATAAATTCAAATATGACTCATACATTTATATTCAACCCCATGTCGAATATTTAAACAATTAATACTTTTAGCTGTTATATATACTTGTTTTTTAATTGTATGATTGTTAATTGTATGATTTAATTATTATCTTTTATAATGATATAGATTTAATTAAATTTACATACATTTTAACTTTGTAATGAAAATCATACTTATAATTGTCAAAACCTATTATTATTATGATTCATAGAGAAGAATGTATCTAAGAAATTGGTTGTACCTACAATATTGTTGTTTAATAGTGATAATGTACAAGATGAAAACAATTGAATTAATTTTATCATATATACATTAGAACTAGTGATGTAACGAATCATCTTGCAACAACTACATTATGGCAATTATCATATAGAATTATCAGCTTTATTAACCTTATCTCAAGCATTTGCCTACCTGATATTATGAAATTAAAATACACCTTGTAGAATATGCATTAAGAATATAGGCGTTGTGTATATTTACTTTATGATACATGAAGAAATGTTAAAATTATGAAAAATTTGGTGCCTATGAGTCAAATTAACGTATTAATGCATAGTTGGAATTAAAACACATAGAAAAATCATCATGATAATTTCGTAGCCAAGGGCCAGCTTTATTTTTTTGATGTTCTTCTACCATTCATGCGTCCATCTTTTTATCGGGTGGCCTGGAATTCGGAATGTATTTCATTCAGAGTGTAAATCAATTACTAGTTAAGTACTAAACATGTCTGATCACTGCATTCAAATTTAAATTGCTTTTTACATTGTTTGTTCTGAAAATTAATGAATAAACTATGGAAACGTTAAATATTTACATTTATAGATTTAAAACATACTGCTTATAGATTTATTGGTACACCACTAAATTGTTTATTAGAAAAAATAAACAGATATAATTTTATATATAGAATTAATTATGATATGAAAAAACTAGATGGCATATTATACGTTCTTCAAATAATATGGTGTTATTTTACATTGATTTATATAACTAAATGGTTGAAGAACATGATTAAAATCGTTAATATTCTTTATAAATTTTTCTTTATAAAATACATATTACTTTCATATCAAAGTGAACATTGTTATTATATTTATGCATTTTTTAAATATTTTACGAGTATATGTATTTATGAATATAAAAATAATAAATAAATTGCAATGCGATTTAATGAAGTTTAATACTGAAAACCAGCAAAGAATTGAAAAAATGTAATGATTGCAAGCAGTCGACGCCTTACGTAAATTAACGGAGATTATATTAATTTTGAGAATATCTTTTGGTTATTTCGAAACCTACATGTAATACTTTGTCACGTCTTAATCCAAATTATAAATCACAATTATGAAAATTCAAAAATTCTTATAATAGAAACAAGAAACGTTATAACTACGAATTGTACTCAATTACTTACTCTTGGATAGTGCCACTTATAATAGATTGATTGATATATAACTACTGAACGGATATTTATAAAGTTGTGGTGGAAAAAGTGAAGATGTTCGAGGTGGATTCCCATTTTAGAAACATCTATCAATATCCAAAGATACAGTGCTCGAAACTTTCCTCAAATTTGCACTATAATGAATACACATTTGATGAAATTTTAAAAATGCATGCGATGTATAAGTTATTTAAATGTGACATTAAAATTCTGTTAAAATCAACTATTCTTTATTATTGAAAAATTGGAGCAAAAAAACGTGAAAAAATAAAATTAATTTACTGCCGCTGAGAAGTTTATTTCATTAAAATGTTGAAAAATGAATGGTATACCTCTTATTCAATTTAAAACACACTTGCCTTAGCTCTTCCGAAGAATAGCTAGTACGTAAATATATTCGATAATTTGTTTCAAAAATTATTAACAGCAAAAATCTACAATAAGGTAGCTTTATTTTTATATTTTAATATTTTTAACTTTGTTTTTTGACTACGATACACAAAATATTATAATATCATGCAACAACAAATTAAAAGATATTTAATGAATCTTCAGATAAGATTTGCCAATAATAAATAATTTTTGTTTATAAATAGAAGTTTAATAATACCTATTGACGTTTATAAAATTCTTTAAACAAAATCTTTAGTACCATAGAACATGTTCTTGGTAAATAATTAATATTTAATCAATCTACCGCAGTAATCTAGTACCTATCACAAATTTACAAGTAGCAAAAAAACAGTGATATTATTATTCAGTACAATAAACTAGACAAAGCACATAAGTTATTTTCTATTCGTAAAGAAATTTTATACTAACGTAAAATTTTAGTTTTTATAAATATTCATTGTACTACTGACGTCATAACATATTATTTACGTAATTATTTACTTTAAAAAATTTCTATGTATATTTATTAAGGCCACATGTAATTGTAATTTTTTCATTAAATTTCATTAAAAAACATACAGTAAAATTAATTATTAGAATTGTTTATACATTATTTTAATTTTTCTAACCAAAAACACAAAAATATATTTTTTTTTTTAATTTGAAAAACTATTCAAAAAATTATTGTATCATAAAACTAATAAATAGGTTTCCTTGTACAATTTTCAACACTTTAAATCAAGCCTAAAATTACAGTTGATGAACTAGTATGACACAAAAGTCTTTAGTGGACAATAATATGTGTAAGGGATTTCAGTATTTTATAAACGCTTGATACAATTAAACTGTACCTTTTTTTTTATAAATTTTTTACATGGGTTAAATTTTGGGAATATTAATAATGTTGGCATTACATTCATATCTCAATTTAGTGGGCTGTGTAGTGGGCTGTCATGAGAACAGTCCATTTTATATATTTGTTTATTAATATCAAATTTTACCTACTTGTTTACTTATATAATGCGCGAAGTTGTCTTCTTATTACTTGGTCGTCTATAAATACGTAAAAATTGTGATTTTATTATAAAAAAATTGCGCTTTTATTCCTAGTGACGTTTGAAACGTCTTCAGCTTGCAATACACTCGTCTTTGCCTTGTGTTTTCTTATCATTTTACGTTCTATGTACACAAGATACTTTATTGATAGTTATGACTCAAAATTCATTGAATCTTTGGTCTAGTTTTTTTGTAATGTCTTATTAGACTATAGATATTCTAAACTTGTATCAAAGTCTAAAATATGGGGTATTGATTATTTTTTTTTTGCGTTATCTAGATTAAAACGCCTGTAATTCAAAAAAATGGAATTGAAGTTTTATAAATCTTTAAAAATAAGCAACATATGGATGTTTCAAAATTAAACAAAAAACCTAAAAAAAAATTCGGCCCTTTCATCCGTTGAAATAAAACTATTACATAAAAATCTTCTTTTTGCAAGAAAAAAATGGAAAATATTCAGATAACTTCATTTTTGAATTAATTTTCGAAATTTTATATAGTTTCACATTTTGATGAGTAAGATAGCAAATTCAACATCAATCAACTGATTATTGTTTTTAAATTAATTATTTCAACAAATACACCGTGAAATAATTCATGAAAACAGAGATACATAGTTTAATATTTGAATAATTTTGGGAAAATTTATTATTATGGTTATAATTAAAATATTATTTCACTTAATGTTTAATTAAAAACAAAAAATCAGTAATGAGTTTTATCTTCTTAATATGATTTATAAGCTTACGTCATTAGTATTTTATTGATAATATATCTTTTTAATATTATCATATTTTAAAAGACAAGTTTAAGCCATTCTGTTCTAACAGTAATTTATAAATACTATTTGGATTATTTAATTTGTTTAAATTTTCGAGTAAAATGTAAAATGTTTATTTACGGTTGATAAAAAATCCTAGCCAATTTAATTAATAATAACTACACTTAAGAAAGGTTCGTCGGCAATAATAAATAAATTAATAGATAATTATTCGAATTTTTATAGTTAACGAATGATATGATTAAATAAAACAAAAATTTGGGCACCTTACTGATCATTTAAGAGAGTAATTATGAATTAAAAATACACCAAATAACAATAAAATTAGTTTACTAATTAAGGCTATTTAGTGTATTTTTTTATTCATAATTATTCTCTCAATGTATCGACAAAATTCCTAAATTTTTATTTTATTATTATGTTTCGTTAACTAAAACATGCTAAAAATTTGGATCATTGTTGACTAATTTACATTTTTCTATTACTGCCGAGAGACCGACGAAATATATTTATAAAAAAACTCTTGAATATCAAACCGATAAAAAGTAGAAATTCATTTTATTTTAGATAGACCTTTAATTTTAAGTTTAATAAAAAAATAATGTGATTTGCTGAGATTTAGGACATGCATAAATGTTATTTTTGGTTCGTCACTTTTTTCTCAAAATAACTAAAAAATTGTTAATTAAAATTCTCAAACTTAAAATTCATTTACTACTTTCTAGTAGTTTGGTATAGAGGCGTGTTTATAGGCGATATTCATACTAGTATTGATTTTTTTTCAAAACTATATTGAACTACAGTATATTAAACCATTAAAAAATAGAAATAGCAAAAAAAATTACAATTTTTATTGTGCCTTATATTATATAATTGTTTAATTTAATAAAATTTAAATAACAATATTTTCAACCATGGTGTTAAGTAAAAAAATAATTTTAAAAACAAGCTTTTATGCTGTAAAATGGTAAAAGAACTATAAAAGAGGATTTTTTTCATGGACTTTTGTTCTCTAACTAGTCAAGAGCAAAAACATAGATATTGGAGATTTTGAAGAACAAGTAATAAATTAATAACATACACATATATACATAAACACCAACGTTTCCACTTAGAAACTATAGTATTCCAGTTTAAGGACTTTAACACGTGAAAACATAATTGAAGCTCATTCGTAACTCAAAATAAATCTGAAAGCTACATTAATCTAATTAAATGATAATTATAAAAACCTGAATAAACTTAATGAAAGAGTAAAAACTATTAAAAAATTTGTTTTATTTTATACACAAAAAAAACAACTATTTTTACTATTATTAATTTAAACGCAATTCAATTAAAAAAAATATTATAAAATTAAAAAAGTTTTTTTGCCCTTCTATTTTATTTATGGCATTTAAACGATGAAGATTTGGCATTATTTTTACAAATCCTTTGTTTATAAAGTTTTTGTGTACAGGTTAAAACATCTACACAGTGACAATGTGACTTTATATTAGTTTGATGTACTTGAAAAATTATGTTTTATTCATGTTTGATTTGGGTATGATTATTTGATAAAAATTATTTCCGTCTAATTATTTAAAAAAAAATATTTTTACGTAAGCTATAAAACTAGACTTGTTTTATAAAATTAGAGATGAATAAGAGATTTTCAAAGCATACGTAAACCTTTTTAATATTTTTCATGTCAAATTTTTGGGAAAATAGTATATTGTATTTTTTTTTTTTAATTAAAAAAAGGCTAATAAAATATAAAAAATAAATGGAACTTTTTTCAGAGCTTTTAATACATTCTTGTGGAATCAAAAATGCAACACTTTTACCTATTTAAAAACACATAAATAATCGATTTTTTTGTTGTGTTCGGTTGTTTATCCAAATTAATTTTGTTTATCTATCTAAAACATTCATATTAATGTGAAAAAATTATAAAATACACCACAAAATTAGTGTCAATTAGAATTATGCTTTAATTTTTTATACAAATTAGATTAAATGTCAGATGATAACTAAAAATTAACAATATCATTAAAATAATAAATCAGGTTCCTTATAAAAAAAGACAAACTTAGTAACATAAAATTTTTGAAGTTTTGATAGAGCAAGGCAGAACAATTTCAATGAAGTTCGCCTTAAAATCAGTAAAACTCAATACATTCCTCTTTTAGAGACCCATGGGTGTGTACACTCCAGAAGTAAATACTAACACAAAGGCATGGTTATTTAAACCTATTATTTACTCACGTTTAAAATTAATATTATCGATAAATATTTAATTCCGTACTTATACAGCACTTATCGAATGTTGTTTAACTCTTTTGTTTATATAAATATTTAATAAAATAATTAGGTTAAAATTGTAATTTATATGAAGTGTTAAATGCTAAAGTTTAAGTACCCAATCGATCGTTTCAAATAAAAAAAAAATTTCTGTACGTACTTTAGATATAAATGATTACAATAATTTTAAATAACATTTCACGTGCACAGAGTGTAACAACAATAACTGACCCTTCATTTGAATGTAAAAGTAAAGATATCATCTAAAATTAATATTTTACTACAAAACAAAAACAGAGCGAACGTCGAACAAAATCGAATTTAATAATAAATAGACTTACGAACAAGTCATTTTCAGAATATGAAATGAATAATT
Source organism: Chrysopa pallens (assembly GCA_020423425.1). Classification (NCBI taxonomy): domain Eukaryota; kingdom Metazoa; phylum Arthropoda; class Insecta; order Neuroptera; family Chrysopidae; genus Chrysopa; species Chrysopa pallens. The sequence continues at coordinate 53,791,168 of CM035591.1, forward strand.
TAGGAGTGGGAAGCTCGGACAAAGGAACACGATAGAAAATTTCGCCATCAGAAATCACCATAGCAAGTACATATAAAGCCTATGTTATATGTAAGAAACAGAATGTTTATATGTCATACATAAAGTGGTCAATGAGTTTTTTATTTATTTTATGTATGAACAAGTATTTTTAATAAAAGTGTAGTATAAACATATTGACATGTAAATCTTTCTTACGGTTTTATAATGACATTTGAAAAATCTTAAAAATAATCAATAAATGTTTAAATAGGCTATTTAACTAATTTTTGGGCATCATTTTACAGAATACTTTATTACGTAGCATGTATATTACATTGAAATTTCCGAGAAATCTACACTTATACCGATAAAAATCAATGTTAAACTTTAAATTTTTAAAACAGCGCGAAAAAACGATGTTTCGGTAATGACGTTTGTCACGTGATACATGTTGCGTATCATGCTTATAAGCCAGTTTGTATCAATACAACAAAACAGTACAGTATCTTGTTTAATATAATATATGTATGTAATACATTCTATAGCATACTAGCAAGTGACTTTACCAGAGCTGTCGCAATCACAGGCCGTTTCCGGTCCAGATAATTTGCAAAAAGTAATCATAATTTAGTTTAAATATTGTGAAAGGATAGCTATATTGTGTAGTGTATTAGTAAAGCAATAAAAGTTTCTTTTTTTTTAAAAACAATCAACTTTTGTTTGAAAAACTTTTTAGTAAAATCTTTCGATTTGCTAGAATGTTAGTATACACTTAAATAACTATAATACATATTATTATGATATATGTATTTATAATTGTATGGACTAAATACTTAGAGTATTCAATAAATCATTAAAAGATTAAAAATAGTACAAACAAATGTCCATTTTTTCAATTTTAATTAGGTTAAGAATGCATATTTAATTTTCAATATTTAATGGCTTATTGAAATGACATCACATAAGACATTGTATCACGAAGGGATACCTTTACTCGTTTCTATTCTTAATACATCAATAGTCAATATAAGATTCCGATAGTTCGCTTTCTAATAGATGTAATACACTATATTCCTAAATTCCAATTCGAACACTTCAAACGTATGTTTCAGTCTTTTAGAGCACCGCCCCCGTTAAGAACAAAGTACCAAAATTACGAAATTTGAAAAATAGTGTACAAATTGGTATATTCTTTGGATTATTCACTTGTCTAAACTTGGGAATGGTTGAACCTGAGTTCATATATTTAAGAATTTATTTTCATATCACAAACTTACTTTTGTTAGCCGAATTATTAACAGTTATTATTAACATTTATTATTAATTAGATATTTCATACAAAACCATTAATATTTTAGATTTAAATATTTTCTAACATTTAAATCAAACCCCAGTTTTTAGGTCGCATTGTATATCTTTTATCACAAAAATATAATACTACTCAACAGTTGATTAATACACTTTTATATAATACACGTGATAATGATTGAGCAACAACAAATTTGTTTATATCAATGATGGCCCAACAAGAAAACAAGCAATATTTTGTAATAATTATTTGTTTTTATTTAAAAAAAGTCAATAATTCGATGAACATTGTTAAGCATAACATGTAATATAGTAAAAAAGGGATAGTTAATTTCAAATAACCGTGTAGTAAAATCAAGTACAGTCGTAATTGAGTCGTAATGAGCCAATGTATCTCGTAACCATGTTAGCTCAAGCTTAAATATCACTTTGCATTATTTCAGATTGACACAATAGCAAAAAAAAAAAACGCGCAGGTCCAGACATTTTAATCAAAGGGTTAGATTAAGGACTTGAAAAATTAACTTTATTATTTTATTATTATTTGAAAATGGATATTTCGTACCGTCAATGTTATTCAAGAAACAGTTTTTGCCACCTACATTTTTTCCGGCATATTATTTTTCCAAAAGCTTATTATTCGATTTTATTACTTACTAAGCCATAAGTGATTCTTGTTTTATAAATACTTTACATTAAACATAACGAGACTGGAGTCCTTTTTTTTATAAACGATCTGTAATTACAATAAGCTAAATATTGAGTTTTTAAATTAATAATTAATTTTAATATAAATTTCTTGATATTATTCTCCATGTTATAGGATGAAGATAATATTTTTCTTAACAAAATTGGAAAACTACTGGCGTCGACTCAATTACTAAAAGGATATTTTTTAGTTTTATAATTAAATAGAATTCTAAATTTAATGAAAAAATTCTATTTAAATAATTTATTCTTATAATTTTTCAAGTAATTAATTCTGTCTACGCCCTTGATACTTCCATGCAGTAATCTTTAAAAACACAAACATACGTTTTTTTTTTTAAATAAATTAATTTTATGTTTAATGTTTAAATATTAGCTCATTATTTTAGCATGTGAAGAACACAAAATACACAAAACTTGTAAATGTACTTCTATTAAATCCTCTGTCCTGTACTTGGCTGAACAATCTGAATAGATGTGATAGAAAATCTTGTAACAATACTTTCTTTCGATTAATGGATTATTAGCTAACATATCTTGGTTAAAATACAACTACATAAAAATGAATTTTTAATAAATAGTCCATAACATTGTATTGGTCTATAAAATCTTTACTAAAACAATTAAACTGTCATAACAGTCAAAATTCCTAGCTCCGATTACACAGTAAAACTTTAAATTTATCAAAAGCTATGGGGATTATAAGTTTATTGTCCCATTTATTAATTACTAGACCGACCAAATATACAATCAGGGAATCCTGATAAACTTTTTTAATTGAAAATGAAATTGAATATTTTTAACAGGTTTTCCATCATGAATCTAATAAAACTATCGAGTTTATTTAAATAATTTATGCTTCAGGAATAAATATATTATAAATTAACACTACATGATAAAAGATTAAGTTTATGTATAGATATATATTTATTTACTTAAACTATCTTCTTTTTGTTATTTGTTAGTAATTAAGTGTTTTTAACTGATTTTAGTTTTGATTAATATTTTAATTATATAATTACATAATAATAATTTGATATTATTAATTTTATTATTATTATTATTATTGTCATTAAATATATTTTTAACATCATTACCAGAGACATGTTTGGCTCAGAAAATCAAAACCTGATAGTCTGTTTTGCGACTAGTTTTGTACATTTTCTTGATTTGAATATATCCATGTTAACACATATTAAATTGTTCCTTTTAGAAGTGCAGTTAAAAGATTTTTGCATTCCTTTCAGATTTTTTGTTTTTAATGTATGTTATTTGTTTTAAAAAAGTATATTTTTCTTACTTTTACTCAGTTTTTTCAAATCATCTATAAAATATGTTTACATAACTTTTTTAGTATTATAATAAATAATTCATGAAATTGTTTGCTTACTCTGTACCTATAATCAATTGTATTGATTATTTAAGATTATTGAATGTATGAACACCTAATTTACAAGCTATTTTAAGGTTTAGTGACTCGCTACACATAATCACAGCGGTTTTTGTAACACCTATCTTTATTTATAATTACAAATTTTCAGTGTGTCTACAAATATGTAGTTTTATTTAATAAATTCCAAATTTTTTAATCATCTAAGTAACTAATTGAAAGATAATATACAAAATATGTCGTCTAATTCATTAAAATATTATCGGTCAAAAACTCGAGTACGAAAACTTATCGGTCACACCAAGAATTTATATTTCAGTGTTTTTAAAAAGAATGTTTTTCAATTTTATAAAATACTCAATACGAAAATTTTACAATTTTGGTATAAAAAGAAAAATTGTGGTTTTTGTCTTGAATCTTGTAACTTACTAAAAAACGATCTCTGTGGTGTAGCAAACTTGTTTTTAGTTTTTAATAATTTAATATTCGTACTGTGCATCAATTGTTTTTTTTATGAGGAACTATAGTAGGGATAATAGTAGGACTAATACAACTGAACCTAATAGTAAGAACATCAAAACCTCATCAATCAAATGTTATACTTATCATTATGTGGATGATAAAATATTGCTTTATCTAAATAAAATATTGTCATTATTAACAGACATTAACAAATTATTTAAACTATTTAAATTTTAAAAATGTATTTTAGGGAAATAACATTGTTATTTCCATAAAATATAGTATTCTCGATGCATATATTATTAAAGTAACGTTATACGTTCGAGCAATGTTAAATAAAATCAATGTAATTTAGTTGATGAGTAATAAACTACTGCTATAAGAGATCTTTCCATTAGATACCGTTGAATTACATTTGATAATCATTCTTAAAAGAAATTAGATTATGTGAAAATTTGAATATCCAAATAAAGTACATCTTAATTTAGAACTACAAAACTTACAAACATAAAAGAAAATTAATTTAAACATCAACGTATCTCAAAAACAGCTTTAAGAAAATTGAAAATTGATTTTAAAAATTGTTTACACTATTTTTAAAATAATATTTGTTTTATAACTGATAACGATATTAAAGTAAACAAATAAAAAATAAATATTTAAAAAAAAAAATGATATAAATTATATTATTTTAAAATTTTTGATAATAATTGAAATAATTTTTATTGTTTGTCAGAGAAAAAAGTTTTATGTTATCGGAATGAATACAATTATTATTATATGTATAACTAAATTATTTCTCAAACATTCAAATGATGTGAAACGTACTATTTTAAAAATTGTAAATAAGTATGAAGTATATGTTCAGAAATTTAAATTGTACCTTAAATACATCGTATTGGTCTAAAAGTACGATAGGGAAATAGATAAATTAATGTAGTGAGTACAAATTTTATTTTATGTTATTTGTTCACATCTAGAGAATGTCATATTTCTTCAACCCCCGGGAATTTAAAAATTGTATAGAGAAATTGTTTATTGCGAAAATCATTAAATCAGTAAAACATTTCTATCAAATAAAACTTATCCTTTATAAATCTTTCAAACCACAAATTAGCTTAATTTCGATAATAATAATCAACAGATTTTTTTTTTTAAAGTCACTTTTTCAACAACTTCGGTCATATAGTGACTACATTGGTGATATTCTATACAACAAAGCACACAGCAATTCTATGCGGTCACCCATCCAAGTACTAACTCTTTATCTATGGATAGCACTAAAAATTAATACGGGTAACTTTATTTTTGAATAATATATCTCCTTAAACCGACAATAAAATATTGAAATGAAAAATTTTTTTGTTGTGGGTCCTTAAGTGGATATACATTTCAAAAATGAACCGACCGTTTTATTGGCTTAGTACCTAAATGAAAACATGCAGATTGTTTTGAAAATTTTAATAATAACTGGTATTCATTCAATAAAAATAATTCGAATTATTTTAATGAAACCTTTATTAAAATTAATTATGTTGTTTTTTTTTTTGTAAAAATTTCAACACTGAAAACCATTTTCTAAAATTTCAGTGAAAATTATTTAAAATACAATGTAAAAATACTTAAAAACATGCAACAAGTTTTAATTAAACTGAAAATTATAAAAACAGAATATGACGTACAACTTCAAATACTTTGAAAGTCATTAATTAGCTATGCTTTTAAGGTAAACAGTTTTTTGTAATGAGGTAGTGTGATGCTGGCACATGCATTTTTACTATCAAACTTTTGAAAAAATAATTTAATAGACAAATTAAATTCCTTAATGTTCCTTGCTTGTTGGATTTAATTTAATGTTTTTCTTTTTTCGTTTATATTTTTAGATTTAAATCATAGGTGCATTTTATTGTAATAAATTACGCCATAAATTCGTATAACTAAAAATTATAGATAATAATAATTCAATTGATTTATTAAATATTTTTCAATTAAGATTTAATGAATAATAAATTAATTTTTATTTACCGTTAAATTTTGTGCAATAATATAAAAATAACAGTAATTCTTAAATCGAATATTAATCGACATATATATGTTAGACTCGTTTTTTACTAAAAAATACTCGTTTTTTCCTAAGAAAAATTTGAATACATCTTTCGTAAATCCTTGTAAAAATTATCCTACATATGCCTTCAAGAATACATAAGCTGTACAGCTTTGGTTGATTTAAGGATACAATATTTAAGTTCATTTAAGATTGAATAATTTTTAGATATTTTTATCATGAAAAGGACAGCTTATCTATTCGACCTGTAGGTATATATAATGTCATTGAAATTGTACAATATTCGTATATGTTAGTCTATATAGCCTTCTAAATATTTGTATGCCTGTATGTATATTTGTCCACATATTTCTCAGAAACTCAGTGCAAATTTCATCAATGACGGTTGATTTTTTTTAAGGTATTTTAATTATGAGTTATTATTAATCAGATTTTGACATTTGATATATTAAGTGAGTGTTTTGGGCCATTCACTTAATCCAATAAATATCAAATACTGAAGATTGATTTTTTTTTTTTAATTTTAAATCTTATTTACTCATACTTTTTTTAAACTTCGATAAACAATAGATAGATATCAGATAGATAAAAACATGAAAAATCGCGCAAACTAGTAGATAAAGTTCAGTCTTGGTAATTTTCAATACAGTGTTATTTCATTTTTAATGCCTGGATATTATTTCACTAATCAGTAATAAAACAATTTAGGTAAACTTATTTAAGAACTTAAGCTAGGTTTGCTTATTTATTTACCAACATAATTTTCTCAAATCACAAATTCCAAAAATTTGTTTTCTTGCAATTTTAAGGATTTCAACTACGCTAATATGCATTTAATATTTTATCTACCATTTCTTTAACTTGTTTTAAAATTTTTTCTAAACCTATATAAAATACATAAAATACTTTGAACAATTGGAAAATAATTTCGATTTTATTTATACGATCTATTTAGAAACACACATGTTTTATCCTTATGCTTCGAAAACGATGTATTTGTCTCTTCGGTTTTCCGAAAACCGGATAATGAAAAATTCAAATGGTACATCTAATACCTATGAAATCTCTGGATATTTTATCTCTTGTGATGTTACTTTAAGTTACAAGTCTCGTAGTTGCTAAAATCATAGTTAGCAAAAAATTTTTTTTTTTCTAAAATGGAAAGAAATTATTGTAAACACACTGGGAAAAGGTTTAGTGTAAATTGAGATCTTAGTATGTATAGTAATTTTGAAATTATTTTGAGGAATATTAACATGAAATATTTAAATATACATACATTTCCCACTCTTTCATAATTACTTTCAATAAGTTTTGAATACCAGTATTTTTTGCAATAATAAAAAATTTAAATAATAAAGTCATATGAGAATCCTTTATGAATATGTATTGAGATCATTTACTAAGAAATTAAGGTCGTGAATATTTAACAAAGTGCAAATATTTGCCAATACCATTTGTCATTTTATTTAATTTATTTTCCACGAATAACTTGAACGATACTCGACTATTAATGATTTTGGAATAAAATTTAATTTAATAATGTTTTGGTGACAATTATTGTGTGGGATTTCCTAATTATTTATTTTTTCTTAAAATGAACCTTCAAAATTTCCAGATATTTTTTACAATGATTTCACGTCAAAGTTTTTTTTAATTATTTAATAATATTTTGTTGATTTTTGTCTTTCGCATTAATGAACTTTAGACTTTGCTGCTTTTTATACCAAAGTCATTTACATAGCAAATGTCATTTCTGTATCTGCAACATAATATATTGCCAGTGCAGAAATTTTTTCTACTTTGATAAGTTTTATTGCTTATCAATAATTTAAATTATTGTTTTTATTGAATTCATTTGTATTCATTTTTTCGTAACAAAATTTTGCACCTGTGTTAGATACTATTTCTTAAGTATAAATAAATATTTGATTAATCGTTTTGATTATGACTGAAAATTTGAAACTTCAGACAAGATTATTGCAATAAATTGGGATATTAGTATATACACAAAAATAAAACTTAATATTGTTGGCTTACAAATTAAACACAAATCTTTCAAAAATAGTACGAGATTAAATTTTTAAAAATCATTCAATGTTTTAATGGTTTTCTATGCACTACGAAAATAGTAAAATATCAAAATTATTCAGTTCATTTAGGAGTCCTAAAACAATTACAGGAGCATGTCAAGAGTCGTTGTATGTATCCTTCAATAATATCTTCCACTTCTTCATTTCATAATTGTGCATTCCTTCGTGCAATATTACAACCTTACTGTTGCGTCAATATCACAAAGACTATCTGTATTTACGAACATTTTATGAACGACGATTCTGCTGATGTTTACAATCATATTTGTAAGATCGAATTTTTTAATAAAAAGTGAAGATAACAAACTTTGTTAATTGTTTATATACTCCACATGTGATTCAATATAAATGTTTTAACTATTTTTAATCATTAGTATTGAAAAAATATCAAGTCTATACAGTTATAAATACATAAGTATATTAGTAATAAGTATATGAGTAATATTTATTGTAGTTTCATTTATTATCCGAATTTGAACTAACTTTGTGGCAAAGTCAAACATTTAACGAAAATGTTTCAAAAATAGTTGTTTGATTTTAAAAAATATTTATTGGTTATAAATTTTTTATCTATATTTTATGGATCAAAAATTGGTTAGTGGGTCATTATTTGCTAGCGTTGCTAACTTAGCGTTACGTAGAAAAACTTCTAGTATATATCAACAAATCACTGACTTTTATAATCGCAAGTAAAATTTGGTTGATGGGGTCGCATAGCGTATAGAGTTATTTCACTTAATTTTTATTTCCCATCTTTCAACTTTACTATCACTCAAGCTCTGAGCTTTTTACAATAGTTAATAATTATTTATACAGAGTTTATCTATCAGTTTACGTATACCATCTTTCTTATTTTTTGACTACCCAAATAAAATAATTGATTTTAACAATTGTATGTTATTTTTAAATTTCAGAATGTTAGAAGATCCAGGACAATTAAACAACCATCGTGGTTCACCATATGCAAACAACAATACTAATTGCTTAGAATCAACACCATCGCCACGTGACGTAAGCGCAAGTGGTCACAGTCCTGGTGCACAAAGTCCAGTATATTCACATTATCCGAGCGCATCAACAACTATACATGACACACGACAATATGATCAACAAACAAACTATGAAACGAACACACAATGTGAACTTATATTAGGTCCTCCACCTGTCACACAAATGTTACAACAGAATACCACCGCGAATCCACAGTCTCATAAATCACAGTTTTGGAGTGATATGATTCCAAACCATGATATTTTCGATAGTTATCGTGCTGCAGCCTACGGTAGTGCTACGACAAATGAATACCATTCACATCACTTACATCAACATTCATCACATTTTGGACCGATACGTGGTGGTCCTGCAACCGGGACAAACTATGATCATACAAACAATCAAAATTCTATGTTATTTAGTGCGAATAATCCAAGTGTTGTTAATCCAACGGTACGTCATACATTTGGACCGAAATTAAATGGTCCACAAAATGGCGTTGGTGGTGGACCACAACAAAATGGTAGTGCAAAAAGTCTTAAAGAAGCACGCATCAGACGACCAATGAATGCATTCATGGTATGGGCAAAAGTTGAACGGAAAAAATTAGCTGATGAAAATCCTGATTTACATAATGCGGATTTATCCAAAATGTTAGGTGAGTGAGAACATGTTTGAAAGATTATTTTAATTTTGTAAACGCCCAAAAAATCTTTAATTTTTGTTTAAATTTATTATTAAATCCATAACATGAATTATTATTTTTTAAATATTTAAATTTTTTCATTCAATGATTCAGCAATTTTTAACCGAGGTGGTTAAAGTTTTTTACCTTGGCTGTTGTGATTTAACGTATATTTTCTAGTCTGATTTTTTAATCGCTGTACAAATATGTGTATTGAAGATCATAGGCATTTTTTTAATGGCGTAGGATTTTTAAACTGTGTAAATTTTCAAATAGAAATTTTCGCTTATCAATAAAAAAAAAGTCTTGTTTTTATTGACTTATCTTATTTTTTTTCATATCTTGAGAATTTTTCTAATTAATATGTTATCTATCAGTCAACAAATAATAATTTTTTTTATTGTAAAAATAAAAATGCTTATTTGGATTTACTTAATTCGATGGAAGGCAGACAATCTGTTTATTATTGATTAAATGATTTAGGTCGTACTTGAAGCAACCGGACGAATAAGATATTTTCAAATTTACCCAAACAGGCTATTGCAACCACATGGTAACAGTATTACACATAATTCCAAACCATACAAAATGAGTTAATGAATTAAATTTACATCTATGTTTTGTGGCTTGAGAAGCTGGTCAGTCATCGAAATAACAGCTAACAATTTGACCTTTTAATTGAAAACTAAAGAGAAGCAAATAGAACATCCAAGAAAACTGGGTATGTACATTCGAAAATAATCAACTTATAAACTCGTGAATTTTCCCTCGAAGTTCAAATCGATTTGCTATACTCAATCTGCACCTATGATAATATTCATCATACCAATGTGAAGAAACTCCTATGTAGTTTTTCAAGGCCAAAAGAGAGCTAATATATTTTTTAATCACCTTCACCTTTTAATCACCATTTCATAGTTATTTAAAAACAATAATATTTTTTATTATCAAAGAAAATTTCCACACATGAAAATTAAAATAATTTTAACGGATTAAAATCAAAACAGTTATTAACAACAACAAAAAATACCCACTTTTTTTTAAAATCAATTTATTTTATAATTTGACAGTGACAATATGCGACGACCCCGATCATGTCATGTTCCACAAAATATCTTTGAAGTCTTCAAAATATTTAAATTTTTATGAGTAGGTGTAAAGGATTTGAATCTTACACACACACACACACACACACATGAACTCAAATAAACAAAAATAAAAACATACAAAATCTTTAAAAAAAAAATTAATACAACTACACGCCTTAAATTCTGTCAATCAAATTTCTCTATCATATTTTGAGAATAGGAATCATACAACACACACATACTGTACAAGGTATGGTGGGTATGGCTTTTAAAAGCTAGGACCATATCTTTCCCTTTCAGTAAATTATTAAATGTATTACTAATTTGTTAAAAATAACCATATTAAAAGGCATAATAAATAATGCTGAAGCACCCTTCATTATGAAAAAATCTTTCCGTTTTCGCACCCAAATGAGTAAAAAAAATTATTATCCAAACTTTTTGAAATTTGGTATGCACAACATTGACATGAAAACGAAGGGCTTGTCGAGGTAAATTTTTTTTAAATATAAAATTTATTTTTGAAATTTTTTCTTTAGAAATTTTTCCGAGAAAAACTCTTTGACAAGCCTTCCGTTTTTATATCAATATTGTGCTTACCAAATTTAAAAACCTTTAGATAAGTATGTTTTGAGTTATTTGGACGAGAAAATTGGATGAAATATGATGAACCACACTCCTATATGTCAATAAAAGCAGTGGATAATCGCTGTTAATAATAAATATAAGACATTCAGAAAAAATAAATCTTAATACATAAAAATCAATGTTTGATTAATCGTATTTTATGTGCTGCCATTGTTCATCCTAGAATTCGCTTACTTTAGGTCGGGCGCGTGTCGTACCAACATTTATATTTAGAAGAGTATTTCTGTAATTCCACAATATTTTCTATTCAGCAAAAGACAATCGGCACAAATCATTCGCAGTTTATCGTACTGATATTAAACAAACTAAAATTACTATCGATTATGATTTTGTGCAAGCGCTAATTTTTGAATTTATATCGTGTTAATTGCTTCGTTAACAACTAACCCTCTGAAACTTTCTTTCATGAACTTTTAATATCAAAATAAAAGGTGTATTAGTCGTAAACGCTGGAAACCATAAGGCATACATGAAGGAATTAGGTTTTACAACTCTACCGTGTTACCTTTTTTATTAAATTATGTCAATATTATCCTCAAACGCTCATTATATGTATTATCAATATCAGTTCAATCAAACAAGGGATCAAGTTTTACTTTTAAGATTTTATTACAAACGCCCAGCCTCCGGGACTGGTAAGGCTAAAATGATTTGTTTGTTTCCTAATAAATTCTAGTAATATTATCAATCTGTAATTCTGGATATTAAAATATTTCATATTTGTTCACACAAATTTGTTCGCAAATATAAATCTGCTCAAATTGTCTGTAAACATTCTAGAATACATCAAGATATGTAAGGATAATCCCAAGATGTAATGATATCCAAATGTAAAATTGTTTTATTTCTATTTTCACGAGTGTAAAAAATAACTTTCTACAAGAAATTAAAAAAACAAAAAAAAAACTCATCATCATATGAAATCATTATACCATGAGTTATCAATTTTTTGGGTGTAATTTTATTCATATAAAAAAAAAAAAGTTATTTTTCGTATTTTTTAAATCTCCTTTAATACTTCCTTTTAAAGATATTGGTAATTTTAATGTATCGTTTGGTAAGTATGATCCAAACAAGTTACATATAATAATATTTCACATCATTAATCAAATCTGTATTACGGATTAGGCATAAATTAAATTTTACCAAAATGTATATGCTAAAAGTTTACTTTAGTTGAGCGACCCATGTTATTGTGATTGTAACCCGGTCAAATGTTTTACATGAGCTGAATTTCTTGGTATTTGCACACTGTATATATTTTAAAGTCCGGCGCAAAAATCGGAGTATCTAGCTCCCAAACGGTAGAACGGATTTTCATTTTTTGTTTTTTGAACAGTGATTTAATTGATATTTTGGTCTATAATAAATTCTTCATTAACTTATCCATATTTTTGTAAAACCCGCATTTAAAAATACTACTTTTAAATGATGAAAGATATATGGGTATAAAAAATATGATCATTTGTTGAATACAACTTAATTTGAAATATTTTTTCGTATAATATTCAATTGGCTATGGCTAAAATTTGATTTTATTCATTCCAATCAATACATTGTGTATATTTTGCATTTGACCATCGACGTACATTATGTATATTCTTGTATCCCCTATGTATACCCTTGAACAATCTGTGGTGTTCAGGGAATACAAGGGTATACCATTAATATTTAGGGTACTTAGGTAACGTGAATTTGAAATCTTGTCGTTGATTAAGTTGAATTTTGTCGAGGGGTGTTGATTTTCTTTATGTACACAAGTCATAAATTTTAATAAATTTCGATTTATTTCCTACAATATCCTTGTTCAAAAATTTTGTATTTTATAAATACTTAACTACAAAGTGTAGACCATCACCAAATTAGCAACGAGTAACATCACCTCCGAGAATTATTACGATTAGCTAATTCATACTGATAAAATAAAAAGAAATTAATTAATAAAAATAAAGTACATAATTTGATCTAGGAAATTGAGGCCTAAAATCAAAATTTATTCGAGTTCTCTTTATTAATATTGTTCTGACAAATTTTTAATAAAATAAAAAAGCTAATAAGTATTTACAAATTAATTCCATAACAATTAATAGGCACTATTTGACAGATATGCAGAAATAATAAGACAATTTTCGTTTTAAGTTGTTCTTGGCTATTTGGAATCTGATACACATGAAATTCATACATCAGTAATAATAAAACCCCATGTACAAATGAAAATATATAGGGGAAGTCCGGGGGAGATGGCCATTCGCGAGAGATGATCCCTTTGAGTTATTTTGGGAACAGAAGTGAACTACGCTTAGAATATTGCCATCTAGCTATGGGTTCTGAAAATAACTCAAACTGTTCATTTCTACCGCACGGTCATCTATCCCCGGACTTACCCTATTTTTTAAATTTTATGTATGTATGTATATATTTATATATATACCTATTATATTTATTTATATACATAAAGTAAAATTACCAGTTCAGTTCGTTTTATTTTAAATAATCAAAAGCCAGCCCACTTTTTCAGTAATATTATAAAATATATAATATTATTACTTAAGTCATGTAAAAATTTTATATAGGTATTTTATATATTGATTTTACATCTCTTTTTATTCAATATAAATTTACAATAATAAATTCTCTGTCTATTAAATTATAAATAAGTAATTTTAATGAATGCTATCTTTGTTTTTTATATTTACAATTAATATTTAACTAACTTTATTTAATAATAATACACTTTTAAGATTTTTTTTTTGTGTGTATATTTTACTTTAAAAATATTTCTCTGAGTGAGATGCGCGCAATATTTGTATAAAATATTTTATAGGTATAACTTGTTTAACAAGGTGAAAGGCAGGGTATTCAAATATATATTCAATATTTTTATTAAGATTCTGATAAATTTTGCTCAAATTACTGATTGTTTTGTAACATTAAGTCTCCCACATCGTTAAGTTTTATATATTTTAAAGAGAAATTCTGGAAAGTGATACATTTTTAAAATATGAGACAAATGCCATTGGAATCGGGAAAACTATCGCGTTAAAAGTTTCTCTAAGGTTGCTTTCTTAACGAATTCTACCTCTTTAATGGCTTATATTTTAATGGGTAGATACTTTCGATTATAAAAATAAGTATCGATTCTTTGTAAAACACACTTATTACCTTCGACATGCTATCAATGTTTACAAAATTGAATCAAATAATGGTTTTTAATAGAATTCGTGATATAAAGTTCTTGAAACATAATGCAATTTTTATATACTTGATTTTATTAACAATGGCGTGTATTCAGTACGCAAATAAATGGTCTGAGTAGCAAATATATTATTTCCTATAACGATTATAAACACGTAAAATTGAATAAAATATGTAATTATTTAAAAATAATCATAGTTTGAAATTAATACCTTTACTTATTCTATTGCACCTATCCCAACCCTTCCCCTTTTTTTTTTTGCTTATCCCTCAATCCACATTTTGAAGAATAAAATATATAACAATTTATTTTTTGGTAACCTAATAACTAAAATATTGCGGATATGATGTAAATGCGCATGTTTTCAATTTATATAATCTAATGTTTGATATATCTAATGTTTATACATTGTACATATACAGCTCTCTAGCAAATTATTATTATGAAATAGGATCTGGAGCTTGAGTATGCAAAAATCTAGATTCGTATTCTGTTAACAGAGTTATGTTAATTATAGCTCAAATATGAAGGATCCAGGATGTTGCCAGATAAGTTTTCGATCCAACGACCCCTCCTTTTCCGTTTCGATAACTTGTAAGTTATTGGGTGATTTTAATGATAGTTTTATTTAAAATGAACAAAAATCAACATTTTTGAAGTTTTGACGAGTAGTTATAATCAAATCAAAAATCGTCAATAGTTTTTAAGTAAAACATATTTAATAATTACGTGTGTTGACTACGAGTCTTTCGAAAAAAATTCAACAGTTCAAATGTCATTATTTTTGTTCAATAAACTTTGGACCAAACATTCCAAATTTTAATATTTGAGTAGTATGTTCCATTGACATACTGCATCCCTTGATTTTTGAAATATTCAAACACATACAGATCCTCCTCCATGTATGAAAATGAAATACAAATCTAAAGTCTAAAAATGAGTCGGAGGCATTTTTTTAAATAGAGTTAGGATGTAATTTATTATCGGATTTTAAAATATATATATGACAGCCCTGAATAAAACATTGTAGCAAAATAAAACCGTATAGTATCATCCTTTCTACTTTTATATTCTATAAATGCACACAAAATGCAACGACATACAAAATACATATATAGAGAAAAGATGATAGCTAGTTTCATCGCTCTCTTGTTTGTTCATTGAAATAAGATACAACTAATAATACATAAACAGTAAAGACTGCGAAAACAACATTTACTGATGTATTTGTAGGTAGTAAATTATAATCGTACCTAGTCCAGGCAAAACGGTACAAACCTTTGGAATTATATTCATACTTAATATTTTTGAAAAATTAGTAAAATTATTATGTTTTTAAATTTCATGAATTTCCTAATTTTATTGATTATGACTTTTTTTTTAAATTGATATTTTCCTTATTTTCGTTCTTTATTTTTTTGGAATTGATATTTCTTTATTTTCAACAAAATACTATGTAAAAAGGAGCATCAATTATGCCAACAGGATAATTGATTAATAAATGCATAAAAACCGTTTATTCTTAATGAAAACAAAATACTGACCGACGGAAAACACATTTGATGTTGGCAAAAATAATTTTTTAATTTATTGTCCAAAACAAAATCGAAATTTCATTTACTTTAAGAATAAGATGTAAATTATAAAAATATAGATCAATAGAAATTATTATGGCTTATTTAGTCGAGATTTTCTTACAAATAATTATTGAGTTGTAACACTGATGAATTTTGGTAAAAATCAATCCCGTTTAATAAATCTCAAAAATAATGACGAATTTTGTTAATAAATAGTTAGAAGTAAAAGGAAAAAAATCCAATCTTTGGCATTTCTCAATTCAAATTAGTCAACAATTTTATAATACTTAATCATAGAGAAAATAAGTTTTACTACAATTCATTATCATATTTTTCATTAATTTCATACGAAATTAAGTATAAATAACCGTTTGATATTGGTACTTTTAGTAAATTTGTTACCTATGGAACTTAAAAATTTGTCAAAAATTCTTCCAGGGATCCAGGAGCATATGATATAGGCTAAGTAATAAGTGTTCTTTACTTTAGGATCAATGTAGGCAGTATTTTTATATATTTTATTACAACTGAAACCAAGCAAACGTTAGCAATTTCTTTATTGAAGGGTTTTTATTTCACAAAAACGGTTCGGAAGTTTTTTTAAATCTTAAAATATAAATCAGGTCATCTTCTTAAGGAAGTACGAGCGCCAGGCGGTGTGGGGATAGGTATCGACTCTAGCGCGGTAAGGGGAACGCAGTAACCATATGATTTTTTCAATATATAGATATACATTTAACATTGGCTAGTGGCGGCATTTATTTTTCTTTTAATTAATACACTTTAATTAGTCGGGCAAGTGTAAATGTTTTTTAATTAAATTTATCACTAATATATTTACTTTCATCCATAAGTTTTTTAAAAATATTCACCGACAGTTTTACGAGAAAAATACAGAAATGTATCAATGTTTGAAGGTTACCCCATAAGACCAATGTTAAATTGCTCAACTTTAAAGTTAATTATTTATTTAAATGATCGGGCAATCTCCTTCAAATTTTTGGAATTTGTTTAGACATATTTAAACTTTGTATTAAAAAAAAAATCAAGCCTTTTATCAAAAGTTGCCTTGGTGCTCGTACTTCCTTAATAAAATAAAGTCGCATATATATACATCAATGACGTCATTCATACTTAATGCCTTAGTGATTACATATAAAATTCTAATCTTTATGCGCGCATAGAACTTCTTTGAATTTGAAGTATCTGTTTATTTACTAATGAGCGCATGCTTTTGCACTATTTTTACCTGTACTATGCGATCGGTTGTGGTTGTTCATAGCAAACGAAAGAACAACAACGAGGTTTGAATAAGTGTGTAGGTATGATAAAACAAACACTGCAATACACTCATACAGGTAAATGGTATAGATAGATGGTTTTGTGTTAAAATCAACTATCTAAAATGTTGTCTTTTTGATTTTTTTCAACCAATCATTGCATGTGGAGGCTGTTTTCTTCACCAATAAGAATCTAGTATATAATATAACAACATACCTTGAAACGGAATAAATATATAAAAACACAATTTTATATAAGTATATATAATGTTTATATACAATATTTTAATATAAATTATATATACCTGACTACACAGTAGAAATTTAATTATTTAAAACATTACGGAAAAATATATAATAAAAATGTTTATATTAATTAAATTAAAATTGTTTGTTAACTAGAGTTTTTAACTTAAAAATTTTTAATTTATTTCCATGACTTTTTCAGGCTACATAGGTATGGATGGAATTTAATTAATATTAATTTAAATTAATTTTTATTTGTATTAATTAGTATATATTAATGTATTATATTTTGAATAGATGTGATTTTTCTCTTTCATTTTAGAAATTTAGATTTATATATGATTTCCGGTTGTAATAAATTATAATGTTATAAAAAATATTTCGTGACGGGAGGTACATTGTATTTCATGCTACTGTTTATGTTTTCGTCTGTTCAGTTATATTGATATTTATAAGTCAAATTCAATGAATCGAATAAAAAGTCGTAGATCAATTTCAAAAAATCGATTTGTGCATGCAAATTTGTTGGTACAAATTACTCGACTTTTTTCTAGCTATATATAGTATAAACGTTCGAATAATTTGTACATACAATCATAATAGATTTCACACAATCCAAATTTTTTGGCTTTTCCAAATTTTATGCTTTAATTCACATACAACGAGGAATTTTCTGAGTTTGATCATAAAAATTAACCCTAAAACAAGTAAAGATAACAACTAACAGAGTTAATTGTTTAGATACTCGACATATCATGGTTTGGGCTATTTTTAAATAGCATTCATAAAATACTAAAAACATCCAGTCTATACAGTTATATATTTATACGTATAATATAGTAATATATCGTTATTACATAAAATTGTTTATAAGCCAAATTTTAGCTAATATATTTTACAAAAAAATGTTTCAAACAAAAGTTATTTGCTTCAAAAAAAATTAACATTTTTCGTGTTTGAATTGTTCTTCTATCTATTATAGTTTAAGAGTTGGGTCAAGGATCCATTAGACCCAGTGAATCGATTTTGCTCATTCACGAACTTAAACTCATTTTTTCTGTTTAGAATAATGCATCATAAAAATTTCAGCTCGCATAATTTTATTTATGCGAGCAAAATTAGGTAGCGTTACAAACTTTAAACTATAAATAATATACTCTGACATATTATGTATGTCGAATATAAAAAGTAAATTTAAATAACAAGCATTAAATAATTACAATAAATAAAGTTTTTTGGTCTTTGATTTCTATGACGCCAAAAAAAATTGATGACATTGAAATAATCTTACTGCTTTTATGTCGAATAAATGGTGATCAAACTGAAATGGAAGAAATGTGTATTAAACATGTCTCAAATCATAGAACGCTTCTAAGGTATGCAATACAATTGAAGAGATATTTTTTACATTAATCAATTTCCGTTGTATGATCAAAAAAATCAGAGGTTAGTTATTATTAAATAACCAATGATCATTTAAAATATTTACTACACAATAAACGAATTTATATCTATTTCACGAATCTATAATCTGAATCTAATCAATGATGCATAGAATGAATAGTCACGCGTATAAAGTACGCTCTATCACTGCAAATATAAAGTACCAAAATAAAATTCAAATACGTAAATTTTAAAACTGAAAAATGTGATTTATTTATGTAGAAAGGTTAAATTTGTTGGAATTGTATTGTTTTAGCTATTTTTGTGCACACAAAAACAAAATTATTGTTTAAATTCATGTTTTATTTGCTAATCCACTTTTTAAAAATCTTTTCCAATATCTCAATTTACATTTTGCTAAAATATAACTCTGTCAAGTTAAAAATAAAGTTGGTAAAAAAATTAAAATAATTAAAATTTCACAAAAATAACTTTGCAATAATGTTAACTTTAAGTAAGTGAGTTTACAAGCACGTGAAAAAATTATGCAATCGCAAAGGCTAAAATTTATTCTTCAATAATAAAATGTTTGGTTGTAAATCATAATCTATGATATACGATTTAAATTGTTTTTCTATAAAAATACCAATCAATTTTATTAATGGAATATAATTTTTGAAATTAATTTTATGATCCATATTCTGATAAGCGCTACTCGTAGAGAAGTGATAGTAAAAAAAAAAACGATAAATTTTCTGTTAAAAATACCCGCTTTATTGATAATTTTTCTTTTAAGTAATTTAAAATCAAACATTTGGTTTATTGCTCAAATTATGAACGGTAGTAATTGTATAATGTACTCATTTCTTGATTAATAATCTAAATATAAAATAATAGGTCTAAATGCTCAAAGCGATGTTTAAGTAAAATGTAGTAATCAGCCATTTAAATAATCTGCTATTTTTTTATTTTTAAAGGGATCGGAAGATAATATGAACCTCAATAACTGCAAATCAATTGCTCATATATATAGTCTCAAATGTACTTATATCGTCACATTTTTTAGCTTCTATCTAGATTTTTCTCATAGAAGTCACAAAATTTGTCTCATAACTCTATGTATCTCGTACATAAAATGCGAATTATACAACCTTTGATTTTGTATTATTGAACTTTATAGATAAGGCGGATATACTTAATAAATCATATAAAATACGCCATAAAAAATATTAAAATTTTTTTGGACAGAGTTATAGTCATCACTTAATATGACACACTAAAATATTTGCGGTTATATCCATTAAAAAATGTGTACCTACAAATAATGTGTTTGTTTTTTTGTTTTTTTATAAAGTGTGTGCTTGCGATTGTGTTTGTGGTTTAGTAGCAATCTTGAATCGATTCGTTCAATAGAGGATTAGTTATAGTGAGAAAACGCGTATGTTTATAATGTTTATAGATCGAGGAAAATAGATTTTTTTAAAAGTCTGTATTGTTCACTGTAAATGAAAATTTCTTCTTCTCTTCACGCATCCACTGCTATCTTCAAAACAAGCTTCTTAAATAACAAATTTTAATTAATTGAATTATATTTGTAGGTACATAATTTGCATACGTATTAAATGCTCATGTTTCAACAACATAAACTTCCAACTCTTTCGTAAATAATGTTATAAAATTATTTATAAAGAATTTTGTTTTCAAAAACACTTTTAATGTCAGTTTTTTCGTGTAGAAAATGAAAATGAAACCCTTATTAATTCTAAAATCATTAATATGAAATAAACTTTTTTTTTATACTTTTTCGAGAATAATTAATTTTATTTTATTTATCAATAGGATCGTTTGGTAAAATATAGTATGGAAACCGATTTATTGTTTAAGCAAGAAAATCGTTATTATATTATAAAAAATTTTTGACATTTAAGTCATGCGCTTTTTATATTTAATCGAAGAAGCCTTCTTACTTTTGATTTGATACATTCACTCTAAAAATGACATTCTGTTGACTCTGCATACTGTTTTAAGCTAGAAGGCGTTATTTAGAAATATCCACAATTTTTATAATAATGGTACAGCCCTTTATATTCAAACATTGTACTACGTATTGTGCATATATTTCGTAATTTATTCTAGTCATAAAGCACAGTAAAAAACGGAAACAGTAAAAATGAGATGCAATATAAATATGAAACATTAAAAAAAGGTTAGTGTGAAAGGGCTGTTATTAAATATTATTATAATTCAAATCAATTTAAACTATAATGTACAATTCTATTTAAAAAAACAATTATATTTCTTGTCTTATATTATTTACAATGTAATTAGAATTATTTTGTATTTACAAGCGTTTATTGAGATTCACCTGTCTCGGGCTATGTTTGTATCAATAGAATGCAAAAATGCATATTTCGATAAATATGTTTATGGTCAAAAATTTCAAGCAAAATCCCTTTTAAAAGCTTGTATAAAAAAAAATATTTTTTACTTGTTTTTAGACATAATATAGCTACATAATTACAATTTATTCACACTTTGTGCTATTTCTTAATAATAGTTACTAAAAATGGTCTATAAAATTATTCCTGAAGTTATAGAAGCCGATTTTTAAGCCGCTGAAATCATTTTTGCAGAAGTATCATTTTATAGAATGTGGAAATAACTCAAAATTTCATTGGAAGTAAACATCTTACGGGCAGTCGCTAGTCATTTTACTTTTGTTGAACAAAATATGAAATTTACATGTATTATTCGTATATTATGAAAAATGTTGAAAGGTTCTCTTTCTTGTATCTAGATCCGTATTTTTGAATAAAACACAAAATACTTATATTCTCGCGTACATATTGTAAACGCATTAACAGAAATATGTTAGGGTATGTTGTTTAATGTATTAGTAAGTAATATGTAAAAGTATATGTGTATGCATAGAACAGCATACTTTACAGTTTGTGGCACGCTTCGCAACGGAAATATCACAATTATAGTGTCGCATACTAATTTAATTTACCTACTCATACATATATATTGGAAACTTGTACGTGCTAAAAATTTTATAAGCGGCTAGCAAATAATAATATATACGTACCACTAAGTATATACAACACCTACACACTTGAATAATCGTTTTTTTTAGAAATTCTTTGGGCTTTTCTAAGTCAAAATTTATACTTATATTAATTGGAATTCACTTTTTGAATGAAAAAGAGATCTAAGAATGAACCGCTTCGACACGTATTATTATATGTTACCACAAAAGTATCACTTATATGGGAAATTCTTTATGACGTGTAATTTATTTATTAGTCATTAAAAATATTTGGTATCGACAGAATTTGAACCAACCAAAATTTTTTAGAAAAAATGATGACAGATTTCATATTACTCGTATATCAAGGTCAAGAATATGAAAGTAAAGTAAAGCCAGTCGATGCAGAATTTTCGAAAAAATAGATATTTAGAGTTAGGTAGTAGCTTTAATAGTAGCGAATTTAGGCTTAGTCCTGGGAGGCCTGGGCCTAGGGCAGAAAATTTTGAGAGGAAATTTGAATTAAAAATCGATTGGGTTTTCTTTAAACTGTAAGATCAAATTTTAAAGTTTATATTACCATCGATTCGAGTTGCTGGCTTCCGTCACGGTCGCGGTGAATCCCAACATGGGCCAGTAATGCCACTCGCATCCAAAAACTTAACAGTCCGGTCAATGTTTCCGTCCTGACTGACATGGAACTAATACTAATATTATAAATAGGAAACATTTGTATTTTTGTATGTAACGAATAAAAAAATGTTGTTTACTTTAACAGATCCTATTATCTACTACGGCATTCGTCTTTGATTTCTCACATTAAGGAGTCATATACAGTTAGTAGGCCGAAAAAAGCGAATTTTCCAGAATTTTTTCTGAGAAAACTTCTAAATTTATTGATCTATAAATTTGTACGCATATTATGGTATCTTTTAACAGTATTTTAAGAGTAAGTATTAGTAAAAATATTTATTTGGAAAGGAGATACAGCTGACCTCCGGGAACTCCTCTCTAAAAAAAATTTATGCGATGACCACTATATCTCCGAACTGGATCCTCTGAAATTAAAAAACTAAACAGATTTCGTTAAAGTAATGTTAAATCTAGTAAATAATCGAAGTAATAAGCAAAACGACGGTTTCTCAAAAAAAAAATCGATTTCTGTCCAAAATTTTGGCCATAAATTGCTTATAAAAAAAAAATTATCGGTAAGAAAAAAATAATCTTGAAAATAAATTAATTGTCTATTAATAAGGTAATTATCTTCGATTAATTACTAAAAATATATATTTAAGAAGCTCGTGTTAAAAATGGAGACTTATCGGTTTAGCCGTTTTTGAGTAATGTTGGTAGCCGACTTTGAAAACATCATTTTCAGAAAAACGAGTTTTAAGTTTGATAAGTACTTTCAAGCACTCTGAAACGCCTTTTCAAATTTGCGTGTAACTTCGAAAATATTCACCGGAACGATATGAAATTCTGTTTGTATTCTTAAATATATGTACATTAAGAAAATAAAATAAAAAAACATCGATTTTTTGAAAATTCTAACTGTATATAACCCCTTAATATATATCGCAAAGACAACGTTGAATTTTACAAGTCTGGTGTATAAATACTCTAGAAAGTTTTAATTTATACTCAAATAGAAGAAATATATAATAATCACAACACTTATTTAACAATTCAGGATTTAGCGATCATTCATCGGTGTCACAGTTCTTTGTGATTAATTTGTTCGTCACACCTATACATCAAAACTGTGTGCAAAATTTTCAAGGAATCTGCCATCTTTAAAATAGTTCATTTTAAACATTTTCAGAATACAATATGATACGCTTAATTTCTAATCAAAACCAAAAGGCATTGATGAAATTATGAATTTTTATTTCATGTCAAAGGTTAAGGAATTTCAATACTTTTGTATTAGGAGATTAGCAAGTGGTATAGTTTTTTTAAAACTAATATTTATAAAAACGAAGAATATAAAAATAATAATTTTAAGTATTAACGTTTCGTATATAATTTAGTCCTTACTCTTTGACAATAAAAAAGCACCATACTTAAAAATATAACTAATATTCAACTTTTTGAAGTCCTATATACTCTTTTAAGTTTGAAAAAAATTCATATACTGCATAAATTAAAAAAAATAAAGTAATGTCGGTATATATTAGAGGTAATAAAATTAATAAAAAAAAATATATTTTAGATTGTGGAAGGATTTGTATTTTGTTTACGGTTTTGATTACTTTTTTTGTTGTTGTTACTTTTATGGAGACGAAAAAGATTGTTAACTTGTTGTTGAAATTTTATTAATACAAATCACGTCTTTATTAAGTGACAACGAAGTTAGTTAGTTACTTCACCACACAAACTTACTAAGTAAGTATCTATCTATCTATATAGTTGATTTAAAGCGTGTGTTTTGTTTATTAGTAAACCTTAATGTCTGTCTATCGATCGAATAACATTCAATGGTGGTCAATGACAAATATCGTTAAAGAAAAAAAAAGACAAAAGTTATTTTGTCATTGCATTTTTACATCTATGCAATGGCCACAATGCATTTATAGATTTTGACAAAAATATTTGAGACGCAGTAGTTTCTTTTCCAAAATTTTGATTTTACATAAGTTTCAAAATAATCATCATACACTTTTCTAAGAATATGATGACATTTGTTGCATTGCATTTTCTAAAGTGGTAGCGGTAGAAAAAAAATTCTTGAAAGAAGCAATTCTAGACATTTTTTACCCTTATTTAATTAGTCGCTGAGTATTTCAGTCTATTTATTTTGGTAGACTGAATACAACTACTTCATACATATGTAATCTAAGCTATAATTGCATCCCATCAGACTGTCACAGGGGGTGAACCCTGGCTAATTGAATCACTGGGGTCCTCAAGTACATTATTACTAAAAATAACACTCATATAATGTAAAATTGCACATACACAATTACCACATTACATATATTTACCCATTTATTGTTGAGTTCTGTATATAGAGGTTGTTTCATGGCATTGTGCGTTCATGAATAGAAGTTACATTTTTTGAATTGTATTTCTAAATATGGAAATTTGTTTTGGTTATATTGCCAATATCATGATTTTTGATACTCAATAATTATCGAATAGTTTATGTCTGTAATTATTGTTGTATACGAAAAGGAATTTTATTTGAATTGCAACCGATTTATTTATTTAATTATTTTTTGAGAAAGGGGTATTTGGATAAGTTAAATATATAAGAATTGTAAAATTATTTTCCGCTTTTCTTCTTATCTCTTTCAAAATCATCATCAAACGTTAAAAGCAATCTTTAGCCGCTCTAAATACGAGAAAAATGAATTAATTATATTTTTTTTGTGATAATCGTAAGAGTATTTCATATTAATAAACTAAAATTAATTTAAATCCACGAGTTGGATAATGGAGAATTAAGAAAATGTAACTTCTATTATGTAAGCCCATAATTGACTAACAAACGATAGTCAATTTGTTTGATGTAAAGTTATATATGGATATTTTTATCCAATTTTGTAGTATGTACGTTAATAAGATTTTAAATTCCAAACTTAACTGTGGCTTTTATACTAATTATATAATGTCTATTAGTTTATGGATTTTGTAAAAAGCTGAGGTTATAATTAAATAAAATGAAACAACTGTATTTTTCTAAAAAATTTTATTATTTGTTATTAGAAGAATAACTATTGTTGTTTATATAGAAAACTGAAATGACTAAGAGTTGGGTTTTATGAAAAACCAATTACAACTCCCCTAGAATTCAAATGTTGAATAACTAATTCATTTCATATTGAATTTTAAACAGTAGGTATACCTTTTGCATATCTTAAGAAGCATCAAACACAAAATCAGCCAGTATTTATAATTCCCCTCTCAATAATTTCTTTGTAACGTCAAACCATGCAAGTGGAATAAATTATACAACAAATTGACGCTGATTAGTAGAATTGAGACAATTCTTTACAGTATCAAAGAAAAATTTCAATCAATAAATATTATTTCTAATAATGTTTACTAGTCGGATAGATAATATAACAAAACAGGCCATAATATAACAAAACAGGTCTGTTTTTTTTTTTTTTTTGTAATTATAATCGTCAGTCTTCTGTCATTGTTTTTTTTTTTAAGTCTGTTTTTCATATCATCAATGGAGACTAGCTTTTAAAAAACTACAATTGTTTGCTATTTTGTTGTTGTTATTTGAAGAGAACAAACACAACATATTGAATGTCATCACACACAACAAAACATCGATCGATTGTCTTAAGTCTTGACTTGACTCAGGTTGTTGTTTCAAGTCAGTCATCACCTTTATGCATATTATATATTATATGTGCATGTTTATATATTGTATATATTTTACTATGGACATAGGTAAACCACCTTCTTACAAACCATTCATTACCTTAGGTATAATATTTTAACTATGTTTGTATTAAGTGTTTCATGAATTGTCATACTTCTACAAATACTTCTTAAACAAACACTATTTAAATTAATTAAAAATTTAAACAAAAAAATACGAAAAAAATAAGTTATAAAAATTATTGTTTTGTTGAATTTTTAATACAAAAATAAAAGCAGCATTGATTAAAATACGGTGGCAGCGCAATGAAGATAAAAAATATTAATTAATCGGGGGCTTACAATCATACACTTAGAAATTTGACACCAACAATTCTTATGATTTATTGATCAGGATTACTACTTAATTATTATTATTAACTTCTTACTTAATTGCCTCACAGCACCATAAATATTTGCTTTTCACAAAATGATTTCATTCAGGAGTAGCTTACAATTCCAAAATGATATAAGCATGCGATATTCACTCAAATATTTTCGCTTCGTAGCATTTACAGATTTTTATCAGTCGTTAGAGAAAAATTATTAATGATTTCAACAATTGATGATAGCACAAACATTCGAATGAAAATACTGCAATCAAATTATTTTCATGAAGAAACAGGCACGTATTCCACATTTTAAAATAACATGTTTAAATACAGAGTGTGTAAATATATATTGGTGATATTATTAACCGCCCAAACTTTACAAAAAATCTGTAATCTTTCTTTATGATACTTGCACAAGTAATTGGTATTCGATGATAAGTTTTGATACTAATGATAAGATACACACCCTATATATAATGTGTATAATATGTGGTGATATGTATTATTATTGCAATTCATAATAGGTATGTGTGTGCGTTGTAATGTTAACTCTATTGGTGATGAGACCACCAAGAACCCACGTGCAGTTAATATCTATATAATAAGCTAAATATAATATATATATAAGCTATAATATCCACATAAGTTTTAAAAAAAAAATGCTGCATGTACATTTTTTCAACATATCCCGTACGCATGTGAGACGTGACAGTAAAAATATTTTTTTAGTGTGATGTTTTAATAACCGTTTTTTATATAGTTTTAACTTAAATACATCAATTACCTAAATGAATTAAAATAAATCAAAGGTTATGTCTTTATTTTGGTAAAATTATGCATACCCAGAGCCAAAAAACATTACGTGAAAATGGGAAAATAAACATAATAAGCTAAAATTAACTCTTCTGTTTAAATTTTTACATTCTTTACGGAAGACAGTAAAAGGAATAAACATAAAAGAAAACAATAATAAAAACTACCGTACATTATTGTTGGTAAGAATTCCCGGTACCATTAAGAATTGTTTCGATTCTCGTTAAAACTATCCTGTTCTTCGTTTTGGGGTTCATGGATAGAAGATAACAATAAATTATGCAGACTTATATCTGATTGTTATAGTCACGCTAGTTCGGTTCTATAGATTAGCTTGAAGCTGCAATATCCGGGTGAGCAGCACATAGCCATAAAGACCATTATGATAGATGTAGTTGGAGTGTATTGCTAGTCTTAAGTGCTCTGTATATTTACCTCTAAGACATTTGCTAGTATAGTTTTTAATTTCAATTGTTTCTCTGTACCATAAATATTTGCTTTTCTTAAAATAATTTTATTCAGCAGTAGCTTGCAATTTCAAAATAATAAAAGTGGATATGCAGCGATGCTTACATTCCATAGCTTTGTGTCATTCCAAGTTAGTTTTTCAACCATATTTTGCATCACCGATTCAGTGTCAAATCACTAACAATATCCAACCTTATGTGCATCCTTACTTGAAATTAATGGCTAATCGAACTATGCGCCGTGTGTACTTCGATACAAACATCAAAAAGTGTTATGTAAATAAAAAATGATGATATTTATAAATAAAGATGTTAATATTATCCATATGTTAAACAAACATCCATCATTAACAAGTTCTGATAAAAATAAATACAAGCATCAGATGAAACATAAGACAACAATCATGTTGAGCTACAAGAATTAAGCTCATTTAAGAGCTACATACATAACGCACACAATATACAAAACGGACATAGGAATTACATACACTACACAACAACAAAATATTTAATAAAACACATAGAGAGACAACATAGTGAAACAGGAAGGGAGTGTTTGGGTGTTCCGCCCCTCACAGTGAAGGTGTGGCCCCCTTTTTTTAGTTAGTTACATGTTGTTTCATGCCTCATTTCACTATACTTAAAACTATTTTTATTTTTATTTTGTGTTGGTATTATTGTTATTAAAATCATGGTTCACTTGTTCTGAGATGATAATGATGATTCCAAAAAGTTTTTTTTTTTTTTTGGGATTGGCTTTTTTATATAGAAATAAATTAATATACAAAATTAAATGGTTTTTTTTTTTTTTTATATATTTGAACAATATTGTTAAATTAAATTTAAGAAAAAATAAAAATGATTGTATGTAGGTTTTTTGAGGAATAATTCATTTAATTTTTTGACGTTAGGAGGGCAGTCGATTTGTATAAATCATAAAAGTATGTGAGGACATTTTATATTTTTGTAATAATAATAACGTCTTCTCCACCTCTGACATTACCAAATATGGATTTAATATATCGAAAGGGGTTGGATGAATTTATTATTTTATAACTGTTATGTTAATGTAATAGAAATTTATGGTAGATACATGTCATTTTAAGAACTGGCTAAGTACGACACCCACATATGTCTTCGATAAAACGAAATACATTTATATAACCAAATATTTCTTTTTCTTGTTCGTTTTTTGATCCTCGGAATAGTAAACTCTGTAAGAATCGTTTTTCATACCGATTATCGTATTAATGATTTTGTAAATTCCAAATTTTTACATTAAGTTCATATTTTAAAGATTTTAATGTTGAATGCTATGGTTTTTAATTGGATGCCTGTGCGTGTGAGAGAGAGAGACATTTTCAGAAGATTTAATTCTTATTTTTAATTAAAGTTAATCTTTTTTGTCCAATATCATTTACATATTATTCAGTATTTATCTTATTTAGTAAAATTCGTTTTGTAGAAATTCATTATTCAGAACTCAAGGTATTTCGTTTTGTCAGCTTACTGTCATAGAATATTTGCTTAAATATTCTGATTAATTTGTAGAAAATGCATTATTTCATCTAACCAAATGTTAATTCAATCCAAATAATAATCAGATTATAACTCATCAATCGATCAAGCCGTTTCGGACACCTACATAATTAAGCAGATTCATATATTACGACGAAGTTCTACATCCATTATTCGTGTTTTTGCGTCTATTATTGCCAGTATAAATATCTTAATCTTTCCCTATATTGTATGAAGAAATATGATGTGCGGATAAATATGATGTGATAACAGCAATCAGGTTTAGTTGTCGTAAATGTTCAATAATTTTTTGTTTCCTTCGATAACTTCTTTATATTTGCAAGACTAAATACATTACAGACGTGATCATATAAATAAATTCATTGATGTTATTACTGTAGACTAAATCGTAGTATAAAAGCTGGAATTATTTTCTATCCGTTCTGAATAGTGTGGTCAAAAATGATAAGAGAAAATAAATTTTCAAATAATAAGTGTAATTGTGTAATAAATTTCATATACAAATAGTTTCGTGTATTTTTTCGCTATTTTCAAAAATAATAGAGCCAGAGCGCCTAAAAATTTTTACACCAACACTCATTGGTCGAACCGAAAGAATGCATTAAAATTACTTTATTTTATAGCATTCAAATATTTTTTACTTTTGAAAAAGTGTAGCAAAAAAATGTCAGCCTTTATATTATGACGTATCTTTGTCCATAAGCTCTACTACTATTTATTTAATAAAAATTATAACAAACTGACTATTAAAAAAATATGGTAATTGATTATTTACCTATAATAATCACACATAACATAATGTTTTTAATAATATTTAATATTGTAAACAATAAGATGATAGATTAAAATTTTAACGTCTAATAGACCAGGATCTGAATGGACTTGAGAGTGTACAAATATAGAGCACCGTATTCAGTAGACAATGGAATACTTTTGTTAAAACTACCTGAAATATTAAGGGTCTACATGTTGTCTGATTAAGTTTTTGTCTAACCTTCTTTTAGGACCGCACCGTCTTAGACGAACTACAACGTTTGGAGTTATTTTAATGATTGATTTTTCGAAAAATGCTTTGTTATCTATAATTTATTATATATCGAAAAAGCCAAAACACGCCACTTTTTTTTGTATTTGCAAACATTTTTAGTTTCATGCAGTGTAGTAGTCGTTTTTTCGCAAATTTTATTTCATCAAAGGATTTGGGTCTTTAAGAGACTGATTTTCGAACTTAAATCACTTTTAACAAGAAAACTAATAATTTTTCGAAATATGATTAAAGTTTATCATTTTTTGTATATTTATATCGGTTTAAGTTCCAAAAACTGCAACTGAAATACATCGTATAAAAATATAACTTTTTATACCGCAAAAACAAAGCATATTTCGATAAATTTACCTAAAGCTCAAAAATTATTGCTTCATTAAAAGGATATTGGGACTTCAACAAACGTTTGGCTAATAATTGATCCAATAACGTGCAAAACTTTAATAATTAACCTAATCTTAACGCAATTCCATTAGCAGAATGCGATAATTCTTTTTCACAAGTCCCTTCAATTCCTGGTCTATAAACAAATTTTATAAAAACAAGATTTTGATATGCTTGTTTGTATATTTATGATTGTGTTTAATATTATTATTATTACTATTAAGAAGCCTAGACCATAATAGATAACATATACAGTACACCGGGTGACAATTGACAATATCACCACTTTAAGTTAAAAAATGATGTATGCAAAATAGTGTTCTTATTATAGCAACCGATAACATATACTATAATACGTGACTATTAGTTCTATAAAGACAAATTAGAGATTTGCTGCAATGGTGACGAGACTTATTTTACGTTAGAAATTGTGATACATATAGCAATTAATGGATGATATTCAATTCTTATTGTTCAATTGAATAACATTTTTTTTTAATCATAATTTCTTACAGAAATCTGGTATCATTGCATTTTATTAGAATTGTAAGCAAATTTTAACATCACCATTGAGAGGGCAGATTTTCAAACAAACAAATCAATGAGAAAACCATAGACTTTTAGATACGAAATATTGATCTTTTCGATGTCATCCTAAAACTATTTTTGTTTTAAAGAATATGTAAATTTTCGTAGTTTAGAGGTTTTTGTTTTAATATACACATATTTTAAGACACTATTTTCAAATAGTACTTTTATATTATAGATTTTTAGAAAAAAATATTCATCTAAAGATTTCAGAAAGTTTACAGTTAAAGTCACTTTTAGGTTTCTACTTATAAATATCGTCCGAAAAACTTGGCTCTCTCAAATACATAGATTAATAAATTACGCAACATTTAAATTAATGCGTATATAGAAACACAAGCAACCTTGAATTTACAACACATAACTGATAAACGTACGAATTTGTATACTGTTAGCTTCTTAGACATAAGATAAGATAATAAAAGGCGAACAGCCATTGCGTCCCTTTCATCCATAGATTTTTTGGTCCTCATTCTTTTGAACATTCCATCACCTGAAGGACAGGATGCCTTCAATTTCAAGGTGCAGTGAATGATCCATTCAAAGCAGTTGATGCTACAGGATCTTATCTAGGCCAGTTGAAACACAAAAAGTCCACAGCGATCCTTTGCCGGAATCGTTCGCATAATAGATGGATTCAGAGTTTTACACCTGAACATTCTTTGTAACACCTTAAAAATTTTTGAAGGTATAAATGACGTAAATAGAGGGTTGATCGTCCTCTAGGCACGTCCTATAAGTGGGATCGTGAATTTTGTTGGACATTAAAAGGGCAAACTATTAGTTATCTTATAGTTTCTAGCACTAATGATGCTCAAAACGATGCCAGTAGCGTTTCTCTATTCATGGAAATAAACATCAATGTTAAAATACCATTCAATATGAACGGTATAAACGGACGTCTTTTAGATTTGTAGAAGTTTCAGGTATAATGTTATAAATAGGTTAGTTAGAATACACTCTGTAACAAAACAATATAAACAATTGTTTATATTATTTACACATAGTAAAAGATGTTATAAATATTAAAAGTGTGAAATATACAACAATAATATTTAATACATATATATAACTAACCTACCGTACAAATTCTATGTGTAACAACAATAGCTTATTTTTATGAACACTTAAAATTGTTTTATTTGTTATTATAATAAAATAACTACTACTGTATACATTTTTTTTTATACAGTATAAAATATATATATACTGTATAATTCCATAATGACTTCAATGTTTGTTTTAAGATCTTCATTCTAAAAAGTCTGATAGCGTTGGAAGAAACATGGAATTAAGAAAATTTCTATAGAATTATTTCTTATTCTTACGGAAGGATAAATTTTTAACAGACGATCTTCTCGAACATACATATTACATAAAAATGAATTATGTTTAAACAGGAATGAGTTTTGTTTACACCATAATTTATTTCTACAATAATTTAATTGTTTTCGCTTACAATCATTTTCTTCCATGCAATTTCCTTTTTAAACTGACATCAATAGATCGTTTACTAATTTAAAAAAATCTTTCATTTTTATATTTTTATTTCATTTTTTTTTAAATTTGTTAAATACGTATACATTGAAAAACTCAAAAAATAGAAAAATGTAAGAATTTTGAAAACTTTATTTATATAAATCATTGAAAGCTATTTTTGAAATGGGGTGTCTTTTTGAAACAGATTTTTTTAGAAGAAGATTAAACATTTTTTCCAATTTCTTTAACAAAACAAATGAAATTTGTTGTAGGCTCATTAAAATTTCTTCTTAATATTGCAAGTCGTCCTATAATGGATACATGGCCCTTTTATCATGATGAGCCATCGATTTTATTTATATTTTTGACTGCTGATTTTTCTATCATAAATATATCGATTTCAATCAGACTTTTAAGTTCGTTGAAATAATTAGGCCACAGATAAATTTTTGGATGGGTATTTATGTGCTATTATATGCGTATGTTTTCATATTCAGAGATGCTGTAAGAATAATATAAATACTATTTTCATTCTAATTCTAAACATTTTGTTTTGTAATTGTTTTCTTAAACTGTAGTGATGAATAGTATTGTATTTTGTATTTCAATTTATCAAATCAGCTGTTTTAAAAGTGTGTGTGTTTGTATGTTTACATATGTGTAAATGTATTTGTTCTCCTAATGTCTATTGTTTTTTCTCAATTCATTCATAAATTGAATATAATTATTGTATTTGAAAAACTGTTGCAGCAGTGAATAATACAAAAACAGTTCCTATAGTAACCCGAAAGTCTATTGTTTTTGTGATATGAGTTGTAAGATTGTAGACAGACAGCGGTTGGTAATATATTATTATTATTCTATTTTGATATAATTAATTATAGTACATATGCACCTATTATTAGGAATTTGGAAGTGTTGAAAGAAGGTATTGTAAACATATTATTTTGCAATAGACGATAATTATACGTTACTTAAATAATACTCAATTTAATTGATTTGTTATTAATATTCAATTAGTGATGATAACTAACAGTGTTAATTGTTTAAATACCTAGCATATGGTTTAATATAATATATTATATTGTATTAATATTACCTACAACCGGAAATTGTTTTTGTTTTTAATATAACAAAACTTATTATATTTGCGATTTTCTCCAATCTTTTATGGTGAGGTTTTAAGAGATGGATGATGGACCCCATTGATCAATTTTATCCATTTACGAACTTAAACTCACTGTTTGTGTCTAGAATGTTATAGTTTTTTAATACTAGGCCGAATTTTTAGACAACAATATTTTCTAAACTAATAAGTAATATATAAAACTAAGTGAAAATAATAACTAACAGTATTAAATGTTTAAATACTCAACATAATAATATATGAAGTAATTATAAATGTGTTTATTAGCTGATATTGTGGCGAAGCTAAGCAGGTTACGAAAAATGATTCAAACAATGGTTTCTTTAACCCAAAAGATCGATTTTTTTTTAAATAACTTTTCTACAACCTGAGTCATATAAGTACATATACCATCCAAGTACTAACTGTGTATAATATTGCGTAACTTTGTTGATCGGTTAAGATCAGTAATTACGTTACGGCAGTGGGGGGTCCGAGTTCATTACGAACTTTTAAGTCCAAAATACATCACCGAAACTTCAGCTCGCTATCTGTTTATAATTAGGTAATTCTTTTACCCATACCAAAAGTTTGTTTGTACCTTCAATATTTTCTAGCGATACAAACCTTAAACTTAAAATATTATTATTATACTCTAATATATTCTACATAATATGTAATGAGTATAATGAACTATATTTAACGAAATGTTCATATAATAATTTTTGTATTGAGAATGCATTGCTTTCACATGCTATTTGATTATTTTGTAATAATAATTGATTAAAACAGATCAATTTTATGGTATGACACCATTTATTTGTTTAAATTATTTCGTATTACTCATAATATTAAATTTAAATTATAACTTTTTGACAAACACGAATCACGACGAATATCTATATTATTTATTTATTATAAATATAATATATAGCTTATAAGACCTTTTACATTTCATAAATTGAAATATTAATATACGTAAAGGTATCATAACGGTTGAATTGAATTAATATTTTTATTAATAAATGAATATTATTATTATTATTATGGAATATTTATGTTATGACATAGATATTTTTTCCATTTTGATTTTTAATATATCACCGTTATTATAATATTACATTTATTAAATATAGGATGAACAAAAGTTGAAAATTTGATTAAAAACAAAACGAAAATTGAAGTACGTGAGTTATCCTCTAACTTAATTTTGTGACATATATCTTATAAACGCAACATTCACAAAACTACATTTTCAACTCTTATAAGTCATAGCGTTTATAAATATACTTGTAAAAATTTTTATGTATCTAAAATATGATTAGTCTTAACGATTTTTCCACTACGAAAATGTTCGGTATTCTCTATTTCGGTACACTTGAATTTATGCACTGCTCCCATAATCAATGGACAATTTAAATTATATATATATATATATATATATATATATATATATATATATATATATATATATATATATATATATATATATATATATATATATATATATATATATATATAAACTTTCTTAAGTGTCACAATAACCGGGCTATTTAACTAAACTATTGTATTCTATTAATTATTTAAACAATTAATCAGTAGATTTTAATCTCCATAAAGGTATCTACAATACGATTAAATGAGTTTCATAAACGATTCAAGTTTAACTTTGATTTTAAAACTTACCTTTAATTTTTGACTACTTCTATCGATCAAATTTATCGATCGAATTTTAATAATTGCTTATAAAAATTTGTATGTGATATTTCTCGAAAAAATATTTGCCTTTTTTAATGTAATTTTTATCCTTGTTACATGAGTCATCAAAAATTTAAATTAATTATAACTAAATTTAAAATTGGAGTATAATTAAGAATAAATTAAAACTTTCTTTAGGATTATCTCTTAAAAATTAGGATTATCTTTTAAAAAAATGGCACAATTTGATAATAAATTTAAAAAAAAACAGCTTTTTGAGATTTTAAAACTAAAATAATTTTGTAAAATTCAATTCTTAAATTGAATTACGGTTTTTTACATTGAATATTAGATTAAAATTAAAACTTTCTAAATTTTAAGTCACAGGCCAAAAACATTAAAATTTCAGATTAAAAATTACCACTCATGCTTGCTAAATTGAAATATCTGTTACAGAGAGTCCTACCTTTCGAAATAGAAACAAAGGTTCGAATAATTTATAAGCGCAAAATATACTACTCGAAAAGAACCTTAAGCTAATTATTATGTATTCTTCCTATAATTTGTTTTAACAATTTTAATTGGTTTAGTCAATTTTCTGTAGTGAAGGTATGAACTGTTTGTGGTTTAGAAAAAATTATGTTTGTATATAAACATATGTGTAGGTATATATTAGAAACTTCTTAGACAAGAGTATTTATATATATTAAAACTACAGTTTACTTTCTATCAAAACTAGAATTGTTTCGAATCAACTAATTCCATTTTTTATAATCAGATATATGATCAAATATTCATTTGAACCATGATTTAATTCGTGTTATAAAAACATAAAAAAAAAGAAAATTTCTATAGGTAATTAATTAAAATTCTTATCAACATATCAAAAAGTCAATAACACGTGTTATGCTTATGTTTAAAAATTAATTTTAAATAAAAAATATTTATTTATTTTATCATTGGGAGACTCATTTTATCAAAACAAAAAAATAAACAAAAAATTAATAAAAATTTTATTAATAAAACGACAATGTAAACCAATTAAATATTAAACATACAAATTAATTCTTATTTAAATCTAATCAATATAATATACCTATTTTTTTTTTACAATGGATTTTAAATAAAACTCTAGTAGTCAAGTTGTAAGCTAATAGATATCTAATGTCTTATGTCTCAAATAGATTAGAAAATGGTATTATTTTTATTTATTAATAATATTTAATTAATATCGACACATTAATAAACATAAAACGATTGATGTAAATATTTGATTTATGTTATAAATACAAGATGATTGAATTATTTAAGTATTTAGTATCTACTTATTAGAATGTTATTTAGATATCTAAATACCACTTTATATTCCAAAATATGTCATTCAATTTAGGTAATCAATGTCTGAATGTCTGTATAATGTTAAGTTACATAATCATTTACAGAAATTCCTTGCAAATCTTAGTTGAAATGATGTTTTAGAGTAAAAATGGATAAAATTCAAACAAACTTTTTATCAACAGTGGCCAACCTAAATTTCATTACCTACAACTAAACATGATTTAATTGATACATCAGTTGAATAAATTTAAACATATGTTTGTTAACGCGACGACTATTTTATATAATAGATGCTGATTTCCAACTGTAACAAAACAAATTTTAAAGATTGACTCAAATTGTGGCGCTTGAGGCACAACGCGTTTTTTTGTAATATCCAGAAATGAATGGGTCAGTGCAAAATGAGGACACGACGCTACGCATCCCGACGGGCAAATTGCGACAAACGCGTGGCACAGTGCCCGTGACACAATTTCTCACCTCACGCTTCGCATGTTTCACTAGTTACAGTTTAATTATAGTGCAATTAAGTTTTATATTTAAGTTGCTTGTATATTGTGTTCGAAGATGTCATTGCTTAATGTTTTTTAATCATACTGATATTTGTCTAAAATTATCAATTATTTAATTCAAAAATATTATTTAAATAAAATATTTACCATTTTGCTAGGATGTGAACCATTTGTAAACGTCAGTACTTTTGACACACTCGCAGCAACGCTATACATTATAGAATTAGAATACTATTTATATATTATCTTATACTGGGCGAGAGAACTGTGGGACAATTTTCGTTCCCCAACACGGCTGATTATGCCGCACGCACCGCAATATGCGCCAGGCCTAATAGATGACTACATGGAAGAGGTGCACTTATAATCAGTGGATATTTTTGAAATCCGATAGGTAAAAACCCCTTGTTCCTGGTAAACAATTGCAATAATGTTGTTCCAATGCGATCTCAAAGTTGTAGAATTTTAAACCGTTTATATCGCGAGCAAGCTCAAAGTACGTGATTTAAAAAGTCATTTACAATTGAATGCATGTAAAACTGAAGGTCCGAACAACTAGTATCTATTATATGATGAAAAACTTTCGACTAAAAAAAGGCAGATGATAAGAAATGTTTTAAATGTTTAGTTCGCAAGATAATAAAATTAAAAATACTAATTTTATTATTTTACAATATATTAATATAGGCAAATATACAACATATCACTTTATGCCTCTGTGTTTGTGTATATGTTCTAACAGTACTACACCAGGCTGCTACAAGCTTATCTATGTACACTTGGTTAAAAGTTTCCATTTCTGTAGTGAATCATTCAATACAAAACGTATAATAATTTAAATTAGATGAAATATTCATAAAGAGAAAAAAAGAAACAGATTTGATTATTTTTAACAAATTATTAATTAAAAAGCTATTATTTATATGATGTATGTATGCACACATAAACTAAATATTTTTATATGAGAACGATATAATTAAATTTTATCATTTTAAAAAATCTATACTGAATCAAAAGTTAATTTTTACTTAATTTTAACTTCCAATTTTTACTTTATTTCTATTTTAATTTATTTGATTTGAGTCTTTTTTAACTCACTTCAAAAAACGAAAAGGTATTCAATTCACCTGTATTTAGTTAGAAGAGGTTTGTTACCTCATAAACAAAACCCCACCAATTTAATTACAAACCAAAAATGTCCTATTTCCTACAGAATCAGATGTTGGCATCCATTGCAAAAGGACGCAACGGGATAAACATTGCTGTACACAGTATGTAAAAATAAATAATACACTCAAAAGTAAAAAAAAATCTGACTTCAAGAACAAAAAAATTGATTCATCGATTCGAATTTCGTAACATTTTTTCAAAACAAGGAATATGGTTTTACATTTTTTATTAAATATCATTGTAATCGATTATAGATCAGTGTATTTTATTTATTTTTAGTACTAAGAGAAAATATCACATAGTATATTTTACTTTTTCCTTCTATAAATGAACAAATTTATTAAAAGCTTATAGACAAACAGATTAAAGTACAAAGAAAAAAGTCTGTTGACTTATTAGAAACTTCGTACATTATCATTTAATAATTAAAAAAAATACATTAAGTGTATGGATGGAGTCACCATTTAATCAGTCATATGTATTAATAATCTATGAGAATTAATTGAAATGTAATTAATTCACTACAATCACTGAAACTATTTTATCTTATCATTAAAATAAAAATTATATCATTTACGTTTGATTTTTAACCGAATCTAAAATAAGAGGATGTTGCATTTTTAGTACGTATACCTAATTACTTATTTTATATTTTTGGAAATACTAAACCTCCAAAATATCCGCAACGTTTCCGAATCGTTGCCTCTGATTGAATAAGTTCTCCGACACGTTTGTATGATTTTTTTTTTCTGCAAATTCAAAACCGACCAAACAGGTTTTCATACGGTTTTTACCAATAGACATAGTGATT
The DNA here is from genome assembly GCA_020423425.1 of Chrysopa pallens. Lineage (NCBI taxonomy): Eukaryota > Metazoa > Arthropoda > Insecta > Neuroptera > Chrysopidae > Chrysopa > Chrysopa pallens. The sequence continues at coordinate 53,830,997 of CM035591.1, forward strand.
CTTGGGGAATGTTTTGCTATATTATTTATCAAGATATAAATTGATTGAAATAATGCATAGACTGTCCAAATAAAGACCGAATGCCGACACATCTACTTCTGTGCGGCCAAAGATTCTTGCTCCCACATTGTGTCCTGTGAAATCGTTATTGAACTAAGCTAAATATTATTAAATCTAAGTTTTTGTACTTTGGTAGGGAAGCAGCGAGTAATATTATATTCTGAAATACAAAAAATATATAAGAAACATAGTTCAACCTAATACAATTAAATACTTAATTATTTTGGACGATAATGTTTCGCCTGAAAATTTTTTATCGGAAAAAATTTAACGCTGATATTATCTTCATTTCTTCTTTTTCTTCTTATATATTAGAATATGTGAAGTGGCCGAATTTTGTTTTGTATGTTTTTTAATTTCGATTCCACTTTATAAATATCGATGTTTCAACCTCCAGAGCAATTTTCTTTTTGTGTATTTCCGTAAATATTTCATTGAAATATATACTCTTAATATAACTATTTTGCTCAATTTAATAGAAAAATTTAATATACTTATATAGAAAATAAAATAATTGGATGTTAACATAACATACTTAATTTTCGCAATTATTTTAATAACAATTAACAATATATAGTTAAAAAAATCTATTGTTGTTTAGATTAAATAAAAAAAAAAAAAAAACATCCCGATTTCACTTCTGCAGTATGTTTTTTGATATTGCGTGAGCGCCCCTTTGATTATTGTTAATAATAATTTTTTTTTTATAACTTAGCAGCATGTCATGTGAATGTTAGTAATTCATCCATCATCATACATGTACGTATGACTTACGTATTTCACATTTTCACATGACCTATTACCTTGTTAAATGGGTGGTACTTGTTGACCCAATCATTAACATATCATATTACTTACATACATTATTTATATTACTATAATTATTAAATAATATAAATCATTGTATTTTAATAATTATATGATCTTTAAGTAAACGGAAAAAAAGACTAGAAGTTATTATTTATTTTTTTTTTTTTTTAAATAATTATTGCAATTATTTGTTTAGTTTAAAGTTTATGATTGTAAAATTGATTTCATTGAGCTCTGGAATCATGCAGTATAATAATAAATCAATTATTTGTAATTTGGTCTGCGTTTGAAGTACACTGAAAAAAAAAAAATTATAAAATTAAAAAAAAAGCTAAAATGAAACAAAATTAATACGAACTTTTGGCTTTATTTAATTTTACTCTGTATGGAAACTTTTAAAAACTTTAATGTGAAGCTAAAAATCAAGATAAATTGGACCAACACAAAATGAAATAAATTTATCTTTTATTGAATGTTATTTAACTTAATTATTCATTTAGTACTTAATTATTCATTTCACCATATCCCTTATTTATAATATCCCCTATAATATCCTCCTCTATTTGGGGATAATTCTGAGCAATTTTAATAAATTTTTCAAATTAAAAATAATATTGATCATATCTTAATTGTCCGTATCCATTTATTTAAGTGATAACACAGTTAACAGGATAAAAATTTTTATTAATGTTAATAATAATCATCATATGGCATTTCACTAGTTTCCTTGTTTTCTCAGGTAGTAAAATGCTTTAGCACCTGATTAAATAGGGGGTAACGTCGTGTAAAGATTACTAACATTAATAAAATAATAATCCTATATATACGGTTTATCCTATAAACTGTGAAGTATTATTAATTATAATAATAATAATAATTTCACAACGACTGTTTTAAAATTCAATAAAAGACTATTACTTATTTAGTTTTAATCCACTCAACGCTACTCATGAACTAAATAAAAAATACATCAAGTTTAAAAAGATAAACTTTTTTATTCACTGATTCATTTAGAGTATAATTTTCATTTTTCTACTCGGATGAAATAAGTATGTGTAACGGCTAAAATATTTTGGTTATATAGGGATAAATGGATCAGTTTGGAAATTATTCAATATTTGATAAATGTCTCTGTATTTACTGGAATAAAAAAAATGGATATAAATAAAGTAAACCCATATTGTTAACGTTACAGAATAATGACAATAAATTATTTATATAAAGCATAATAGAATTTCTTGAAGGCAAATCGTATTTGGGTACAAATTTTATATCTAAATATTTTTTTGTAATTTGAAGTGTTTGTGATATTTTATATAAAACGAACAATTATTTTCATAAAATAGTTTTTCCTTTTTTAAAAATTTGTTATGGAACAAGATAATATTTATATTTTTATTACATCATGGATAAAACATTATCTGTGTTCTCCGGTAATTGATATGTCCATAATATACGCAACGATCTGAATCTTCCATGTTTACTAAAAACTACAAAATATAACATTTTTAATAAGTTTTAAAGTGTTTATCAGACTTAATTTTAATTCTATAAGAAAATCTCTTTTTAACTGAATAAATACACCATTAAAATCAATCAATTGGTTTCTTGTTTTTTTTGTTATTTTTTTTTTTTGGATTTGACTATATGACTATGATAAAATATAAGAATAATTTATCTTAAAGTTATGTTTTATATTTGTTATGTGATATTTTTGTATAGAAATTAATGTTATACTTTTCAACCATAACATCCAAGAAGTTACCAAACATTTAAGCATTTGCAATTAAAAATTTTATCGTATTTATACTATAAATAAAATTCCTTTTTTCATTTTTTATGCAGATTCTAAAAATTTTTCTAAAATATTCTATCCGAATTGTTTTTGAATTTATTATTCTTTCCGCAGGGAAAGTGGGATTATTAGTCTTTTAACTAACATTTCCAGTGAATGCCATGCAATTATTGTTAACTGAATGATGATTTCTTTTACATATCAAAATTTACTGAAAATTCATTCATTGAAATTTCAAAACTAATAATTTTATAAATATGAAACTAAACGCTAATTACACACTTTAAGAAAGTTACTATCTCTTGATAATAATTGTTTCAATATTGGATTGCATGACATCTGTAACTATGTTAAAACCAAAAAGATAGTTAAAAGTATTATTTTTATAAAAGTAATGATATTTTAAAATATTAAGGTAATTATAAAATTTCTTTCGGCTCTAATAAGAAATGCGTTAAACCTCTAATAACTAATCCGTTGCAAAATTTAACGTTTAAACTATTGAATAATTAGGCAAATAATACTAACAACACCAGAATTAATAAACATAGAGAATAAATTGTATTAAAAGAAAAAGTTATATCTTATTCAAAGCTTGGATCGAGAAAAATGATTCAAAAGATGCTCAATGATGTAAAATATTAAAGCAAAGGTGCGGCATCAAATGTGTGACTGAATGATGCAAAATTCAAGTTAACTTTATAGACCTTTTTTTATATGTAAAATAATGATTAGAAAATGTATATTGAAAAACTATTAAACATTCAATAAATTGAACATAACCAGTTTATTACAATTTACAATTAATATTATTAATATGATTAATTTAATATACTCTTATGTAAAAATAGGATTGGATAAGTATACCTATTTTACAAACGATATATATTATGTATATATCAAATACTTGGCGTATACAGGATGATTCTTAAAAAATGAAAACAAATGGTTTCATGTTGAAAAATTTATTCGTTAATTTCATTATATTCTACTTATTTTATCGAGTAAGGTTTATTTATTATCATGGTTTAATATACTCGACATGCATAATGTGTCAGAGTATATTAATTTTAGTCTAAAGGTTGCCACGTTAGTTGACCGCATAAACAAAACTTTGGTATAGGTTTTCATAGAATCACCTAATTAGTCCACCCGTCATCAAGATTACTCAAAAACGAAAAGAGATAGCGAACAGGAATTTTGATTGTGTAGTTTAGACCTTAAAAGTTCGTAAATGACTATGGATATTTAGGAGATTCAATCGATATTACCATACCGCATTATAGGTACCTGTAATTCTTTAATCAATGACATACTAATTTGCTTAGAAATAAATCAGCCTGTGTAAAGCGAAATTTATATTGATTGCGTTTTTTATGAAATTTTATATACTTTTCAATCTATCGCGTCAATATATCGATAAATAATCGTGATTATTATATTTCATATTTTTAATTATTGGTAAAATATATGTGTGCAAATACCTTACTTGAAATATATGTATGCTACTTATTATATTTAACATATTTATAATAAAAGTAAAAGTATACATAGAAATAGCAAACCTAAATCAAACAAAATCAAACATTTATAAATGTCACTGAAGCTTTCAGTCTAGTAAACAAGTTCCATTTAAAGAAAAATAATGTTCTCCTCATTGGAAAACCATGATCATGGTCTAATTCATTCACTTCGGCTGACACAACATTTTTACATATTTGGAAATTTAAAACGGGAATGTTAAGATCTCTAGTTCTCGGCTATAAAATCTATGTTGCCACTAACTATTCAAAACCAAGGTGTGGACATTGTGCTTGAACACAATGTTTTCATTTATGTAAACTATAAATATACGAAGTTTTTAAAAAGTAAAAGGTTTTCTGTCACTCGGACATTTCCCTTTGATTTTCCCCCTTGTTTCATAATACATTCATATCTATTCAAATCACACTTAGTTTCATTCTTGTACCAACTAATCCTATATGACAAAATCTATTCTAATAATTAATCACGTTATAGTCATACATATATTGTTTATTCCTTCAATATTCCAAAAGAGTAAACTCTCTTTTTTCGAACTATTTCTGGATGATATTCTTCTTTCCCATGCCACTTAGCTTCTTTACGGTTTTTCATTGATTGTATAATTTTCAGCAACGAGTTTTCACCTTCTTCAGACGATGGTTCTTGTAATTATCTTTTGTTTTTTTGTGTTATTATTCATTCATTCTCATTTCTTGTTTCTTCCTCAATTCTTTGATCCTCAATTCTCGAGGTAGATCAAATACATTAATTTCGTAGAAGACATGATTATTTTTAAATTAAATGTCTCAATCAGTGCTTACGTGCTATGAGAATGATATAATTAAATAGCTCTTTTTTAATTATTTTCTCATACAATTAATAATTAAGTTAATTAAAAATGACTAATACTATCAGCAATAAAAAACTGCTTCCTATAGATATACTCGAAAATGATGTTTTATACATAAATAAAATAAAATGAATAAAAATGTTAAAAATAAATCATAAAAATAGAGTTTTAGATATGAATAATAATAATTAAAATAACATACAATTAAATTAATAGTTTATATACAACAAGTTAATAAATAAATTAAAATAATTAAATAAATGGCAAGAAAAACTCGAAGAGAATGGAAGATTTTTTACATACAGGTATTATTATATATATATCATATGATGACTTCATTTTAAAGTTTAAGTTTACTATTTTAATCTCCACATACTGAAAGATTTTTTAATATATACATAAAGAAGCCAACTAAATTGTATAAGTCATTCAGTGGAAATTGTGGAACCATGGAGTACAATACAACTCAAAAAATTAATCTTGGGAAAAATTGTTGCCAATCAACTGAGTATAAACTGCACAAACTACTTGAATGTTACGCCGTTAGCATTTCACTTCTAAAATGTTAAATTCTGAGTATTTCTTAACAGTTGCATGTAATCGAACCTAAAAGCATCCAATAAAAAATAAGGCCCTTTTCTGTTGGATTACATTTTGAGAACAAACATTTATTGAAATTAAAAAATACTAAAAATAAAATCTTTTTTGAACTATTTAAAAAAAAGTAAAATTTCGTCCAAAAAAAGATTTATATATATATATATATATATATATATATTTTTTTTTTAGATGTGGAGTAAAATATACTTATTGTCAGTCAATATATCTAAAAATCGAACGGAAAAAAATATTAACAAAAAAACAGGAAAAACTATTAATTTCCAACAACATTATTTTAAAAACAGAGCCTAATAATTAGATTGAATAAGCTGAGAATATTACCTAATCATATTAAACATTTAATTTTAAATCTCGGATATCTCAATAAAAAAAAAATAAAATAAAATAAAAAAAATTTCTTTCAATATACTTTAAATTGCACTTTTATACTTATCTTAATATATAATCAGATTATTTTAAAAAAATAATTTAATTTTAAATAAAAATAAAATTATAATATTTTGAATTAAATTTATTGCACGACAAATGGTATATTTAAATATTTTTATTTAAATTTAATTGAAAAACATAATACTTAATATACATATACACTAGTTTTTTGATAATAAAAGAAAATTGCAATTTGGATGAAAGTTTCAAATATGATTATAAAATAATACTATTTCTTAATGGTAGCGATATGATTTATTCAAAGTTCTGCAATAATTTAAATTTATATTGGAATGAGACTATTTTCACGTACAAATCCATGCAGTATCTCAGCATGAAGACATAAGTATCATCATCAAAATTATCTTGGTTATATTAAAAAAAAGAAAATATTATAGTTTTCCCGAAAAAAATATTATAATAAAACAAAAAAATTACTTTTTAATAGTTTTTTTTAATAGAATCTTGTTGTCATGACTCCTATTTTCATTTCAAAATTATACCTAATTACACTACTACTTGTCTAATTTATTTGAGCAAAATTTTTTTCTTATACTGTTTGTATCAGACCATTCCGGTAATACTTAAAATATACAAATTTATATTTTAATTTTCTTGCATTTGTATAATTCAGTGTATTTATCAATGTTTTCGAATCGAACTCCGAAAAGAGACAACGATTCAAATGAGTAAAATTTGAAATGGGCAATCTGAATACAAAAATTCACTGCCAATAATGGACATTGCAATAAGGATATGAGATGTGAAAATATATTTCTTAATTTCAATAATTATACATTGTTTTCTTTTGCATGTATATTATATTTTCAGTTTTCCCGATTTAAAAGTCAATTTCTAAAAAACTCTTTCTTAATAATGGATTGTATTTTAATTTATTATTATTATTTTTTTTTTTTTTGTACTTAATGCCAATTTTATATTTTACAAATAATAGTTAAATAGAAGGGGAAGGAAAAAAGGTATTCAATTTAAAATAAATTAAGCAAAAATAAGTATTATTTTCAATGTTCCGGGTTTTTATAACGGAATAAAAAGTATAAAATAATTTCATACAAAAAATATGGGACGCATATATCTGCATTACTTGAGGTTTTAAACTATCAATTATCTGCTGCATACGTCTAATGTTTTTTGTTTAAAATTAGAGAAATTATTTTATACTTTTTAGTCTGTTATAAAAACGTGGTAATGCGAATGAAATTTCTTGTTTAGTGAACGCAATTCTTCTTAATTGTTTCCAGCTTCTTTTTATTCTTATCTCTTTCGTTCTCTTCATCCTTCTCTCCTCCTTTTCGTTTTACTTCTTTTATCATATATTCACGCATTGCCATCTACTTCTGAGCTTTGGTCTAAATTTCAAGTATCTAGTTCATCGGTAAGTTAGTTTAAAATCAATTTTTCATTACCAAAATATCTACCAAATATAACTAAACTGAACATATTATAAGCAAACCAAAGATAATTGAAAAATTAAAATCCGTCGGCATTCTAAATACGAATTATTTTATAAAAATTATTTTCTCCTGTCTTAAACAATTTTCAAAATAAATTTCAATGCAATCAAATTTAATAAATTCAATTAATTTCTCTAAAAAATTAACACTTATATCTTTTTTAATTTACCTGCTTGAATCTTAATCTGTAAGGATGTCTGACTTATGTATTTAAAATATTTTATATTATTTTTAATTACGTAATATTTTCCGACGGAGATAAATGAAAAACCTCAAATATAAATATCAGGATATTTTGTTTTTGTATTCATGCGACGACAATATGCAATTTTTTTTCGAAACAGAAACTTTTTAAACAAAAAGCAAATCAAAGAGAATGGAGAAACTAGAAATTTTTCCAGGTTCGCGTACAGTGTGTTCATTTTTATATTCGTGAAAGAAAATATTAAAAATTTTATGTAATGTGGTTATATTTATCGTGTTTAAAAGAAGATTTTATTAAAGTGACTATTTTCCGGAAATATTTATTAATAATTTGTTTTCCAATATAAAATATTATTGAGTCCTTTACAAAAATTTAAATCTGATATAAACACCACAAAAACGTAAAAAATCAAAACTAGTCAAAATACATAAATCTCCTTTTACACTTTCATGAAGGGAATAAGATATTTTTTATATTTTTAATTACCTATACTTTTGATGAGTAATCAATGTTAATCTTGTGTGTGTAGGAATTTAATTAAAAGTTACTTAGATACTTTTACTAGTTACTAGTTAGAGGATTTTCAATTTTACAAAATTACAGATACAGTTAACATTACGAACGTATTTATATAGGGAATCCAAAAAAAATCCCATATAAAACATTACAATATTAATACATTCATAGAAATATTTTATACACGTACATTCATAAACTTAAAATTATACTCTATCCACTAACAATTTATGTTTGTTTTATATATCATGGATATTTATGTTATCGTATAAATACTCAAAATCATATTCCAAAGAATTAAAAAATTGAGAACAGTATATAAATAAATAGTTGGTCATATTAATAAAATTAAAAATTTGATAACACACAAAAATAAAAAATAATTTTTTTTTTTTTTTATAAAATTACAAAGTGTGAAATCGAAAATTTATTATTACATTTTGTTATTTGAGAAATTAATCGATCATAACGTCCATTGTAGCAGCATACAAGTTTTTAATTATCAATTAACACATTATTAATTTCCAATTCACCTTGATAAACAACACATTTATGCTTTGTAATTTGATTCAAAAAAATGTTGATCAATTTTTAATTTTTTTTAAATAATATTTTTGCATTATCATTACATCAGATAGAATTTTATACACAAAACTATCGAATTCTAGAGATACCTGTTAAGAAATATTTTTCTGTGAAATTCGAAATTTTATTTTTGAAGGTATATTGAAAAGTTTTCTTTTTAGATATATTTTTCGACATGTTTGAATACCTTCACAATTATTGAGAGTTGGCAAAATCGGGTGGCGGGTACGAGAAGATATGTATATTGGTTTGTTGTTGGTCTTTAATATATTTTAATTATAATTGTTCTTTTAAGGTTATGTAATAGAGTATTTGACTAAATTCTTTTCATTGCCTCAATCGTCCTTACTTCCCAAACATGGATCTGAAGTTATTTGTTTAAAATCTTAAAAAATATGCTAGGTATGAACAATCCAAAAATTATTATTAACCAAAAAGGGAACTACTGGCATATGATATCACTTGCTAGTATATCCATATAAAAAACATATAAAACATCGTTTACAAGAAAGCGAAGGAAAATAATCTTTAATAGATAATAAGTGCTTTGTTTTTAAATCAATTTGAATTTAATTTTCCATTTTTGCTATGACATTGTGTCTTGTTTTATATTTTGATGAGAAATATAGCAAATTTACAAACATTCAAATATCCGTTAATGAAATTTCTATCCTTGTCAAACAAAAGCTTCACTTATTTTCAATTATTTTCAACTTTTTTGTTCAGTTTGGTACAAACATGCGTCTTGTTAGTTTTTGTTAAACTTTTCCGCTTTACAATAGTTAGTATAATTTCATTATTGTATACAAAAACGAATAATTAATTACTGTACATATATATCTGCGATTAAACTTTAAAGTGGCAAGACTAAGATTTGAATCAAGATTATGACGAAAAAATATTGTAAATAGTGTAAGAGATGAAACAGTTTTAATTTGCATCATAAGTCTTAGGCATAAAAATAAAACAGAAGATAGGTTTTGGCCAAATTTTTAGTTTTTGCCCAATATAAAAATTTGTTAGAAAAAATAAAAACTAAAAAACTATACTTTATGGTTTATATAAATACGGAAGTAAAAAGTTTATTTTGGCTAAAATAACCAACCCTGTTGCCAAAACGTTGCAGTTTATATAAATATGGAAGTAAAAAGTCTACTTTGACAACAGGGCCGGTATATCTTTGATGTATATTTAATGTGTCACCACAAATGACAGATACTTTTGGAAATCCTACGTGTATTTTACACTAAGTTTCTAAGAACATCTAAGTAACATATAACATTTTTTAAAACTTCCTTCCGTATATTTCCTGTCAGACAAATCATTTCCGTTTGGTTAAAAAAGGGATAAAATTATCTTTTTTTTTGTTTAATAAATTCAACAAACATAACATCGTTGTGTTCAGCTCACACAAATTCAAAATAACAAAGTATATTTCTACTTGTGTGGGCAGTATCGATATAGGCAATGTATTTTTAAAAAAGATGAGTTATAGACATTTAACGACTTATTTTTATATTTTACTTTCTTATTTATGGATATTTAAAGTTAAAAAAAGGGGAAATAAATTTTGAGCTGAGTGTTAAATTAATGAAATTCTCTTAATTTAATATTATTGCTTTGTGAATAAAAAATTGTTAAATTAAAAATAACAACTAATAGAATTAACTGTTTAAATAAACTGGAGAATGGAAGTGGAGAATAAATATTTAACTGTTCATATTTGAGCTCTTTGATATTTGCTCATCAAAATGTGAAAATAAAACACCAAAACAAAACTTCGAAATCAAATTAAGTTTAATTCGAAAATGAATAAATAATAATCTCTCAAAGAGTATTTTCACATTTTTATATTGTAAAAGGGAATTTTATAAGTAGTCCCTTATATACTGGATTTTACGTGAACCCAAACATGAACTAAAGTGAATTTGGTACCAAATAATCGATTTTGGATTGATTTTCAGAGAAATCTGAGACTCACTAAAATTTTAAAATGTAATTCAATAGTAATTTTGATGAATTCATTTTAAAATTATAGTGATTCTCAAATTTCTCTGATCTGAAATCGATCATTTGGTACCAAAACCACTTTAGTTCATGTTTAGTTGGACGTGAAGAAATCCAGCAAAATAGTAATAATATCAATTTTTACTCTATATTGCTTGAAACTGGTGTAAATTGTAATAAACTGAATACTCGCAGTAAACTTTCACAACTTGTGGATTGGATCGAAAAAATTACACATCAGTTAAGACAAAATTTATTTCTTTGCATCTTGATGTGGTAAAATGTTCCGCCTCCAATATTTACCTCAATACTATAGTTGTCTCTGTATTGAAATAAATGTTATCTCAAAGTAATAAAAACGAAATATTTAAAATATAAAAATTTCATATAAAAGCCATTAGGGACTATGCACAAATTTTTTTTATCACTTCAATTGAAGCGTCTTTACTTTTCTTTAATTTTCAATTTTCTTTGGTATTGAACCTGATTGAGCCTATTCTTAAAATAACCATTTAAATAATTTTCTATTTTTGTGTTTATTAAATACGCATAAAAAGAAAACATTGTACCAATTGATAATCAGATGTTCATGTTTTTTTCTGTAAGTTTATTCAACTTTGCGCATTACTACGCAATGTATGGCATATTTGCCCTCTTTTTTTTCCATAAATATAAATAAATATGTACATATGTTCATACATAGTTAGTCGCTAAAACATGCATGCATTTTTAGAAAAAAAAATGTATATATATATATATATACATATAACATCAAACAAAACAATGCTGAGAGATTTTCCTGTGAGAAAAATTCTCTCTAACTGTGAGTGTGTTTTTTTAATACCTTTTTGGTTTAGTAATTATATAGTTTGCGTTTAACTAGACTTCACTAAGCAGCAAACTTAAGTAAAGTAGTCAAATGACTTAGCATATGCTATAAGCTACTTCTTTCTCTTTATTTTGCAATTTTTATATTTAAAAAAAAAAGTAGATATCTACTTTAACGTAAAACAATAGAAAAAATTATTCTCATGACCCCCTATGATAAAATAATTATGATATTTCTCATATCTTTTGTGTAAATTAATGCTGTACTTTTTTTTACTAGTTATAAAAATATAATAATTATATATTAACTAAACTGTCCTTGTTTAATATTCATTGAATATGGTAATTTGACTAGAGTGAGAGATCCATATATTTATATGTTACCTAATATATTTTGAGATGGCGTTTGTTTATTTATTTAAAATTTTGAATATAATAGTGCAACATTAATTTCTATGATGCCGTTAGATTGTTAATTAACATGCAATTTTCTTAAAAATAATTATTCATTTTTTATGCAAATCAAAAACGTATCTTTCAAACATTTGGGTAATTAATTGTATTTGCTACAGCTGAATAGTACAGTAGTTTATTGTTCAGAATTAAGACGCTAAAGTTTTAGAAATTGAATATAATATACTTGTTTCTTTAAATTTAATTCTACAGAGTAATTTACGTGGCCTTTGGAATTTTCGATTTAAGTGATCTCAAAATATAGACTGTAGAATATACTGTTTTCTATATATTACCTTCTCTGTTAAACTGTTATAGTTTGTCAAAATACACGGATTTCAAATAATTGGTTGTAGTTTGATAAATAAAAATACAAAAAATTCTATACAAGTCAATGATTTAGGTTCAAAATATGTTTAAAATGTTAACACATTAACTAAATATTGTCCATTTCTGAACTTTACCCATTAAACGTGGGCAGAATTTCGAATTATCGTTTTTATTTGTTTGCAGGTAGAAATTTTTATGGTAATTTAAGTGAGTTTTTTCTCAAAATTAATAAATAAAATAGTTTCTTTACTCAGTGCATAAGTAGACAGATCACTTCAGGTAGTTGTGTTATTTAAGCAGTTCTTGAGTTATACTTTAACTAAGGAAATCCATTACAGCAATCAGAAATACTGTTTCAAACACATTCAAATAGACACCGCTTCTCCTATTTTAGGTTACTTGTAATATAATTATTTTTCGCAAGTGTGAGTAATAAGTTGACAAACTTTTATTGCAATTGGATAAACAGTTTAACTGCGTATAAAATATGAACACAGAAATATTGATTTTTATATATTAAATATTAATTCGAACTAATTATTGGACAATCTTATTCAAAACATATCCAAAAAAATATATGTTTTTCTAAGTAGTAATTATTATATTTGAACAGTAAAAATCTGTTTTAAAATTTTGTATTAGAAAGCTAAAAAGGTGTAAAGTTGATGTATGTAATCTATTTCTATTGGAGGAACTGGAACTGTTTAATATAAAAATTAATGAACTTTATTGGTTCAATTTGTAGAATTTGCGTTTTTTTTGCGTATACGAATAAAGCAGGCAAATCTTCAAGAATGAAACATAGAAATTGAAAACTGCCAGATGTGCAAGTAACCAGTAACCCGGGACCGTCCATGTGGATGTGCTACCAACTAATGTTTTTCAATTTTTAAAATATTTCAATGAAATACGACGATATTATATGTTTATCGATAGAAAGGAAAATTTCTGTAAAATTCATATAATGTGTTTTAATCCAAAAAAATGAGTTTTTAACTATAGAAGTTAAATAAATTTCGATTTTTCGCCCCAATTTCCTAGATCAAATTATTTTGTTTTTTTATAAATACGTATTTCCACTGCAAAGTACTCATCATCAGTATGAATTAGCTAGTTGTAATGATTCTCTGAGGAGAAGTTACTCATTGGTAACTTGGTGACGGTTTGCATACATGTCTGTTGGTGTACGAAAAAACCTAGAGCTCTCATTAATAATTATAAAAAAAATAGAAGTTAAACTTTAAAGGAGACGGTTTTGTTAAGCATATCTCTAAAGGTGTTACATTATAATAAAAATAAATTATTTTTGATCGTTTTATAAATGACACCTAGAAAATCTGCAAAGTGCATACGATTTTATCCTCAGGTATGCTCAGAGTCTTAACATATGAAATATGATAAAAGTGTTATTACTTTTTTTTTTTTGAATACCACTTAAAATACATTATATACAAGCCGATAATAAATTAATATTCAATTTATTAAGTAAGTAATATTATATATATGTAGTATTAATTTTGAATTTTTATCCATACCACTAACTCCGCTATTTACCAACAGTAAAAAATAATGTTCATTTTTCATAGATTTTCAATCCCATTCTATTAAATTTAATTACAATTGTTGGGGACATTTGAAAAATGAGTTTCTCTGTTATTTAATATTATGATTTTTATACTTGACAAGATATAGAATGAATGATAGTATTGTAATTTTAGTATAAAGTTTGTAACGATAGCAAGTATTGAAGGCACTACACAGAATCAGCCAATTTGTTCATGTCCGTCTGTCCATCTATCGTCCATCTATCCACTTGATCATCACGATAGATCAAAACTAATACATAACGAGCTAAATTTTTGAAAGACTATTCTAGAAGTAAAATTTAAATTTATATATTTTAGATTTTAAAATCTAAAGTTCACAGATCAATGACTCAATCCATTTCTCCGAAACGGAACCTAATGACGTGTTTGTAAAATTAATTAATAACCTTACTTTTGTTTTGTAGCTATCTGCGTTTGCCTGTATGATTTTCACTGAAATATCTGCAGACAGGTAAACGTAATTTTCTTCGAAAGTTGAAAACCATGAATACTTTTGATATAATAGTAAAAAACATCTTTAATACGAACTCAATGCAGATTTTGCTCTTAAGTTTTATTTTGTACCACATATTTCCTAATTTTAGGCACGATAAATCTCAATATGCATTATATTCTACAATCCAGTTATCTTTAAATTCTGATTTACAATTTGGTTGCTTTATAATAAATTCAGAGAGGTTTTATACTTGATGTTCGGAACAAGATGCAAATCTGAATATTCCTTCTATAACCATAGCAAGTAAACTTTTAAAAAATTTTTAAACAAAAGCTATCTATGATAAAACTACATAAAGACTTTTTAAATGTACAATTTTAATATAATTTGCGTTAAATCGTTCTTTTTTCAAGATAAAAAAAATAGACTATACTGCAATTGCCTGCGCAACTACGTATTGATTATTTGAACAAATATGCAAATATTTAAATATTCAAAATCTTGCAATGAATGCTTATTTACATTTTCATAACCCTTTTTTGCAATATTATCTCATATGGCATTATGGAATAATGGATTAATGATTTTTCTTTTTGTTTCAGGTATGTGTCTAAAAGAAATTTATGAAGTCTTCTTTAAAAAGTAAGAAAGTTAAAAGAAAATATGTTATATTTAGTTCACCATTTTAGCCAAACGTGAACCAAATTTTTATAATTAGAACTTTAAAAGGAAGCTCTAATAATAACAATATTGGTATTTAAAATTAGCAGATTTAAAAGTATGGAAAAACTTATTTTTAGTGTTCACTTGTTTTTTAGAAATATTACTTCCGAAGTTTTGAATATGATATTTCGTATAAAATGGACAGTATAAAATTGACGTAAAAAATTTAAGTAGTATTTTATTTTCAATTGTAAAAGTATCTCAATAAAAACACATTTATAACTTTTTTAGATTGTCAATTTTGTACGAAAATTTGCTCTTGTCCAATATATTCGAAATATCACACATAAAAACTTAAAAATTAATATTTATATAAAACAATTGAACACTACAAGCTAATAAGAGGACGAAATCATGATTTTATAAATTTATTCATCGTTAAAGATTTTTAGAACGATTTTTATCAAAACTAAACATTGAAATTGCCTAACTAATTGAGTAATTGAATAACCAAACATTTCAAAAATTCCCGATTTATTAACCTGGTAATAATTTATTTGGAAACATGGCATAATTGAAAAGTGGTGTAATGTATTTCTACATTTCAAATTTTATTATGTGTACAAATAATTTATAAAAATATTCCACAGGTTGAGTTTTCCAAAATTTATTTATTTGAATAATTAAATTGTTGAATTTCAAATGATTTTTACCGGCGAATACATAAATTATTTCATAAATGGTAATTTTACTTATTATAATTCCATTCAAATGTTTCATTTGTTATTATGGTGCTTTTCATCAATTGCTCTTTTTTTTAAACTAAGTTGAATATTCGATGAGGAAATTTAATATTTCCTAATTATTGGAATTGTTTGTTTGACTGTAAGAACAAAACATTAAAAAAAATATATTAATTGCGAAACAATTTTTAATACAAAATAACTGAATTTATAAATAACATATCGTGTAACTTAACCTCATTTCCTTCTTGAAAAAATATTATTGTTAATTGGAATAAATTATATGACGTAGTGTATTTAAAATATAATATAAAGTATAATATAAAATTAATTGTGACATTAACAAAAAAAAAAAAAAAAAAAATGTATACAAATTTATACAAAGTACATGAAATGGTTTTAAACACAATTCATTCCAAATTACAATTTAAACAACCGTTTGTAAATAAAAAAATTTATGTTTAATGAAGAAGTACATATAGAGGAAAGTAGTAGGTTGGTTTTCTAAGACTATATATGTAGGTTTTCTTGAACCTACAAAAGAAAGGTCCCAACTGTCAAAAGGGCATATTCTTTTATTTATACCATCTCTCAAAATTATGAATAATTACGCTGTTACAATTTGAAGAGACCTTTTTTGTACATACATCATTGGAAAAGAGTGGAATTATTATCTTAATATTATATTTATTATAAATAACAAATTTAGAAGATTATTTCCTTAAATCAGTCAAACTTAAAACTATGGAAACAATTATTAAAAATTTTCTATTTAAAATAACATAAACCTCTTATGATCAATGAATATGTTTACTTACATAGCTATACGCCTGAAACGTCTTCAGCTAAATAGTTGCTCATTCGATATGTGACAGAGACTATATTGTCAAAAAAATATGGTGAAAAAATGCATCTTCATTTTAATGTTATATATTCGGAATTGGTTGTTCTATGTAGTTCAAGATGTTAGGTAAAAATATTATTTTATTGTTTATTACAGAATTCTGACTTTATTTTGATCACGTTTTACCGATTGTATTATTTATTTTTCGAATTTATTTTCAGAGTACTCAATTTTATACTTTAAATGACTTATGTAAACCTATACCACACAGGTACATACAAAATTTCATTAAAATCTGATGAGCGGTCACGATTTCACGAAATATCAGCATTAATAAAAAAAAAGGAGTCAGTTTCAAGCGATGTACCTTCGCGGTTATTATGTAATTGCTCCGAATAAGCTTAACTAGCCGGAGAGGCTGTCAGGCCAACAGACAGAAATCAAACTTTCTCAGGAGAATCTAAAAAACGTAAAAAGTTTTGAAATCGGTGCAAAAAAACAACAGGAACACAAATCTTCCGATAGATAAAACTTGGGAGTAATGATGAAATTGAATAAAAAATTATTTTAAATTAAAAATTAAGAGAGAAGAGAAATTATGAACTGTTTCTATGAGCAGATAAAAAGAATGGATAAGAAATATAAAATAATGTAGGATATCGGACATAGAACAAGCAAGGAAATTATATACATATATATATATTATATACTTACAGAAACATAATATAATTTCACAACTTCCTCATTTTAATTGTGAGAATCTATTTGCAATTAACATAAAGATGAAAAGAATTATAAATTTTTGTTAAATTACAAAATAAAAAAAAAATAAAAATAAAAAATTTAATAATAATATAAATTATAATCATACTTTTATACGATTTTTTATATATATTTACACTTTAATTATAATAAAATAAATAATTAAAAAATAGAAAATATTTGAATTTAAAAATATAAAATTTAAATTTATTTTGGGCTAGTTCCGGAATTATTATCGATGCAAAATTAAAAACTTAAGTATTAGTGATGCTTTATTGATTATTTTTAGAGATATCTAATAGTTATTGGAGCACTTTATCTGTTTACTGCTATTTTTAACGTTATACTAAAAAGAATCTAATTGAAAATTTTAATTTCAGTAATTAGGATAACAGGAATTTGAAAAGTTAATAAAACAATCAAACTATTGTTCTTTATTAAAATTTTCTACTGCGCCTTTTCTTTATTAAAACTAAACTTTAGTCTTAGTAAAGAAAAGACAAAACTTATGCTTTTTGAAAATTTCACATTGGACGTAAACGTAATGCCGAATGTTTAATTTCAGTGTTTCTTAACCTCATCAACTCTAAAAATCCTTTGAAATTTTACATTTAGGGTAAGGATTTCTTCCCTAATTTCAAATTTTATCTCACAAATTAAGTGTTGGTTGAAAAAAATATGAAAAACTAAACTGAAAAATTATTCTAGCTAATATTCTTTAGTTAACATATAATTGGCATTGATGCTAGTTTCCTGTGTGGTTTAAAAATTTATCAGTAGATATTAAAAAATATATTTCAATGAGGAAATAATCAAGTCTAGAAAATGTAAGAATTTAATTTTTGAATTAAAAATAATTTTCGCAAGAAAATACATGCTTGATTATGTATTTTAAAAATTTTAAGCTTTTAATTTATAACAATCGACAGTTTTTTATTTCCAAGAACAAGGAACTTAACCAAAATATTAAGTTCAATTTAAATTACAAAAAATAACAAAATAATTTGGTAACCGAATGAAATTGGCAATCAATTAAATATTTTCTATTATAAGGATTTTCGAATATGAAAGTCAAATCATCGTCTTTCTAATCTATATATACTTTCAAGCTTAAAAGTTTTGACTACTGCTTGCTGCATGGCACTATGAACGCAAATAACACATTTTAAAAAAAATAACATTAAAATTTACATATAATTTTGCAATAATTCATACATAATATTAACAAATAAAATTATGATTTATTTATTACTTACGTATACCTACATAAATATTTTAATGTGTCAATAATATATGTGTGAGTAAACGCACACTGTCCAATATAATATCACACAAATTAATACAGGATGTATAGAAAGAACAAATCAATACATTAATAATGATTTTTATTATTTGCCCCTTTACTTTTACAAAAACTTGTGTTTCTAAATAAATCGGTGTGTTTCCATGTGCGGGAAGATTACGATATCCGTGGCGCCTCGATTTGACGATTAATTTTGATAAAACAAGCTAAAATATGACAGAAATGAAGAATAACAACTTTCGCTTATTTTTCGAGTTATCGACACTTATTTTTGGAAATAATCGTGTTTATGTCACATAAATACCACAATTTAAAACATTTTACAAGATTTAATTAATATTTTTTGTTAAATGACTTTAATTTAAACACAATTCAAGCACAAATAATCGAATTTTAATTCGTTTAAAAAAAATCAACACTTGTATACAACTATTAAAAATACATGTTCGCCATTTTCGACTGTTATTAACCCATGATTTTCTGGGGTACAGTTTTCACGAGTCGGGTTGGTTTTTAGACTCCAAGTTCAACCTGTGTGTATTTGTGGAGTGTAGTTTGCACGGGTCGGGTTGGTTTTCGGTCCCTATGTTCAACCTGTGATAAAACTACCCATGGATAACTCGAAAAATAGGTGAAAACTCGACAACTGTTATTCTTCATTTTCGCTTTAATTTGGGTTGTTTAACCAAATTCGATCAAAAAATTGAGGCGCCACGGACGACGTTATCGAGTCCCATATGCAGATCTGTTCAGTGACAGTATGTAGAAGGGATTTCTCTTAATCGTTTGATGCGCTACGAGTGTCTAAAATTTGTAATAAAGCACTCAAATTTTAGAAAATATAATTATACGTTCAATCGTTTGCATGTAAATCATACAGCAAAATGTCAAATAAAAATTATTGAATAATTACAAAATATTTAATTGAAGTTATTGGGTTGAAAATTGTACGAATAATTGAAGAAATTGTATTAGACATTATTTTTAATTGCAAATATAAATCATTATTCATTTAAATTTGTAAATAAATTTTTGAAATTTTCTATGTTAAATCATACACCAGCTAGTAAATCATAACCATAGAAACGATTGGAAATATTTTGATGCTCGGTGCCCATAATAACAAAAAGTATAGTCGAGATCAAAGATTTGTACATATTTTTACTCATGTATGAAACGTATTTATCAAAAAAAGAACGTAGCTCGCTCAATTTGAATACATTAATGCTAGGATAAAATCTAATGCTTTATACACAGGTACTTATCTTAAGAGACTACGTGTTATAATAAACAAAATTTATTTAAAAAATGTCTTCATTTATCACTCCTTAGATCTATATTTTGGTTCAGTTCCAATGACAATACATTTGAATGGTAAGTATGGCCTAGATACTCTTTCCCATGGGGAAAAGCTTAAACATTACCAACTTTTAATCTATGCAAACTCGAAAAATGTAAAATGATAAGGGAAAGCAACAATGTATTATGCACTCCCATGAAATGAGTATCAAATGAAAGGTTCAGTCATATTTTTTAAAACAAGCTTTTATTTAAATCATCTAAAAAGAAAAAAATAACCTTTAAATTATACGAATGTCATCAAATTGATTACATTACACAATTTCTTAATCAAGAATTTATATTATATACAGACACTATTAAGATTAAACTTTTTGTTCAAAACAAAATAATAATTCGATGATCTCATTTGCATTGTAAATATTCATTTTGATCGTAACTTTATCGATACTTATTATGTAGTCCCATGTTACAAATAGAGCGTATATAACTTGTAGTAGCTAAAGTGTTATAAAATAAATTTAAAGAAAAAATTATACAAAAACTGATCGCAAAATTTTCTTGTTACGACAAGCTTTATTTTTTTTAATGGATAATCCAGTATCTGAGTACAATGGGTACCAGATTTATTCCAAAAATTATACTACCTGTATACATATAAAAAAACATATTGCAATATTGAAGTTCAAAAAACATATTAAAACTTATTAAAAATGGTCAAAGGAATGAAATAATATTATTATTATTTTTATATTTGAAGTGTTATATTTTAATGACTACTATTTAAGTGTAATAAATATATATATTTATTATATGTGTAACTTATTTATTATCTTTATCTTACAAATGTATTCATCCATAAATATATAATGTATATGTATTTTTTAATAACCAATAATAATAATAATAATAATAAGTAATGTGAATAATAGATCATTAGGTATAACATTCAATAAATTTTAATACTTCTGTATATAAAGCAGAAAATGGAATTATGTTTTTATAAAATATAAATTATACAAACATTTTTACATATATTTAATGGTATTATTATAGTATGTATTTCGTATTATGCTAATTTTGGAGAGTTTTTATAAATGTTGTCTAATATTCCGGTAAATAGAGGCTTTTTCTCACAAATTTTTCGTTGGTATTATTGGATATTAATTAATATTAATTATATTAGAGAAAATTTTAGCAAATATAGATTTTAATGGTGAAATTGAAATTAGCAGCATAATTACATCACATCTCACAAATTTTGTAAGTGACACGCATAATGTTGATTGTCAGCTTCACAGCTATATTGAAACATTATTAAGAAATGTTTAATTAAGGTTAATTCATCTTCTCGAGTAATAATAACAAAGTCTTAAAGTGTTGTGTTTTTAAATGACAATTAAGACGTATTATTATTAAGACAAATTATTATTAAGACGTATTATTATTAAGACAAATTATTATTTCAGAAACCATATTGCTATCTGGGTACCTATATTCGACTCAATCGAAAAATTTAATACACACCCAGTCAGTATGCATGTGTATATATATTTCATTCATATATATGAATGTGTGGTGCTATATGGCTAGTCTTTTATAGTGTTAAAAAAGGCATACATAGTGAATATTAATTACGTGTTTTATTACACGTTAAATTGCTGTGTTGGGTACATAAAATAAACCATTGATAGACATATGCTTTAGTATTGTATATAATGCAACAGTATAAATATTAACTAGTTATTATACATGTATTAAAACTTATAGATTAGTGTGTAAAGAGAAAAGGGGCATAGAAAGCTCACGGATTTGAAATATTATTCAGAAATATTGTCTAAGATTTTACCTTGTTTATTTTTTTAATTCGATTTCGTATCTAAACTTGGAATTTTGTAATTGATTTTGAACTAATATTTACTTATTTCAATTTATGCAATACTTCAACTATATTTTGGAACTCTAGTTTTTTAGTTTTAAAATGTTTAACCTTTTAAAATAGAACTTATATGTCTATTAAATAATTTATATTCCCAAATACAAATAATATCGGTAAATATATTGGTTGGATGTTTCTACTTCAATTTTCTTCTCAAAATTTGCACACGTCTTTGATAACAATTTTATTAAAATTGAAAATTTCTTTTACTAATGTTATATAACACAAATTTAAATCTGTCAACAGAGAATTGTGTATTTTGTTAAAGATATTTTTTCAAAATAATTCATTATTGTATTATTTATTATATTTAATTCTTGATATTTATATAAAATCATTCTCGAATCTTGTATTCTCTTTTAACTGAATTAATGAATTTTCTGAAAGAACAATTCAAATGCTGTTTTAACAAACTGAATTGCACGCCATCTCCAATCAAAGTGGAAAATTGAATTTGGATTAATTAATTTTACTTTCCAAATTATATAGACGTTTGTTCTTCAAGTGGCTATAAGAAAATCTTAGAGTTACTCGCGACACGTTTTTCAGTATTCGATCAAAAGTTAACTTTCATTTTAAAAAAATATATAGAATTTTAGGTGTAAAACGATACTAAACCTGCAATTAAAATAAGTGTGATCGCGAGGTGTTAATATTAACCAAGTTGAAAGTAAAAAAAAAAATAAAATTTCTACGAAACTATTAAAATTTGAAATATCAATGGGATATTTTAACAATTTTCATTTTGCATAAATATTCTATTTTCAGCAAAATTCGTTTAGGTATCTAATTTAATTTTTTTTTTTTTTGTGTTTAGAGCTGAAGCCTTCGACAACTAATTAATACTGACTTAGCAACAAATATACTAAAAATACTCCAACCAATAAATTGTCTTAATTACCTAAAAGAAACATTTATTGTCAATGTAAAAAATATTAATCAACCATAAAATTCATACCACAAAATATATGTACCAGATAAAACTTAATTAATAAAATTAATTTTTATTTGTTTGAGAGCTTAAAAGATTTCTTTATACAATATAAAAGTAAATTTTAATTGATGTGTTTTATGTGGATAATTTATTCTTGAAAATATGTATTTTGTTTCATGGGCCATTTTCCATTGACTGAAATAAATTTCAAAATATGGAACTAATTTAATATACGTATTTAATCGTTTCTATATTTTTATAAGTCTTAATTGTTTATTAACAAATGACTTTGCACATTTTTATATAAAAAAAACTGCCTTAGAAATTGCATGGGGAGAAAATTGATTTTTGTGAAAATCATATGGGGAAACCTCCTTAAAATTTATACCTACATGAATTTCAAAACACAATCAATAGAAAAGAAAGAAATATATTTTAAATATTCTTAATTACTGAAATAAAAATCTTTCTTTCTAAAGAATGTATGTTTATAAGAATCAAATGTGTTCTCATAAAAGAATAGTCTCTTAGGCATAAAAGTGAGTCCTTCACATATTGAACCCAAATGACGAATTTCGCTCATTCAAGAACTTGGACCCACTTTTTAGATCTAGAATACTCCACCAATATTTCAGCTCGCAATCCGATTTCGTTTTTTTATCATCTCCATTCATTTCGGAATTATTGAATGGTCTAATTAAGTGACTTTATGAACATTCATACCGAATTTTCGGTGTGGAGTCAATATTTACCAGCGTTACAAATTTTAGACTAAAATGATTTATACTCTGATATATTTTGTATGTCGAGTATAAAAATAAACTGGTGTTATTTTTTTTAATTCTTAGCACTTTTGAAACATATGAGTTACAACTTGATGTATTGTTGATCATTATGTATAAGGTTAACCGTTTATGTTGTTATAACACTATGTTTTATTTTATAATAAGTTATAAAAAGATTACTTACACAAAAATCCACGGTAAATAATCAATTATTGAATGCTAATAAAACTATCATAAAATCGGTTACGTCAATGAAAATGAAATTTAAAGTAAAATAAACTCCCCAAAGAAACTAAACATTACTTCTTTACATATATTAAGTTTTCATTCTAAACGACAATTTTAAACAATTTATTTTATTAAAATATAATATGCTTATATATGTATAAAGTGACACATTCTGACAAATATTATGTAATTTTTATAAAACAATTTTATAAAATCGGCATTAATTTTTTACAAAGCTATGAGGATGCCAGTTGTAAATAAAAAGACACGTGAGTTTGAAACAAAAACTTGATTTTTTTAAAACTTTTTTTTAAACATGTTAGACGCTCCCACAACAGGGAAAAATTGGTTGTTCAATAAAAAGTCACAAACAAGTAAATATGTCAAGCACTAATCATTATACTCGACATATAAAGAATTATACTCGACATATAAAGAAAATATTAATTTTTTTCTAAAGCTTATAACACTAGCAAATATTGTTCTTAGAATCATTTAATTAGCCCATTTCCGTTTGTCAGCCAAAATTTTGGTAATTTGTTCTAGACCAAAAAGGTATAAGTATCAAGTTTATGACAAAATTATGTAAAATCAGGCCATTGGGTTAAATGGATCCATGACCCAAAGTTTAAGCCATGCAAAGATAGAAGAAAAATTCAAATACAAAAAATATTTGGATTTTTAAAAACAGCTTTTGTTTGAAACATGTTTTTTAAATTTAATAAATATATTAATTACTATATAGACTGGGTATTTAGAGAATTTTATGAATGCTAATGAGTAAAAATAAATAAAAGATTCATACTCAACTATGTAGTGTGTATCTAAACAATTAACTCTTTTTTGTTGCTATCTTCACTTGTTACAATTTGTATTTGTTCTTGTAATATCTAACTATTTATTTATTTTTTAGAAACTTTTATTAATAGTAATTCATTATTTGTATAGGGCCACTGGTTGGATATGAGTTTCGATATTGCGTATTAATTTGAAATCAAAAACTATTATGTAGATGTCTTTGATTATCAACCATAATAATAAAATTATAAAAATTAATATTACTGTAGTTTTAGTTACATAACACATTTTTGTACTATAAACACTTACAATCAATTTTATTAGTGAATAAGTTTATTGTAGATTTCTCGCATTGACGTTTGTAAAATATACACAACGATATTAAAGTAAGTATAAATTCAAATACACCAATATACCACGGCCACACCCATTTTAGTACATAATGTAGCATTTAGTGGAACTAATAGTTTGAAATTTTTATAAATTTTTAATACCTTTTACTTATTATATATATGTATACAATAATATCATTCGTATTCATTCACCTATGTAGTTCGGCGACTAAAATAAAAAAATCTACAAAACATTTACACAGTACACAACCTAAATAATGTTTAAACCGTTTGTCTATCTTTAGTAATATTATATGAAAATCGAAATTTTGTCTAAGATGATTCGATTACTATGGTCCGTATAGAAATTAATTTATCCATATCATCAAAATTTACTTTAAAAAAGAAGACACTGTTTAATTTTTTCATGTATTTTAGAAAACCAATATGTATAACATAAAAAAACATCTAAATAACTTTGTTCACTTCTAGAATAAAGCAATTATTTACCATTAGTTATTACCATTTTAAAATTTGTATGTAAACTTTTTTCAATACTTTATTTTACATGCTTACTACTATTTTTCGAGCAGTTTTAAAAAAAAACTTACTGCTTATTACGTACGATAAACTTATTTGTCCTTCGATATAGTATTTTGAGATTTATTTGTTGTTTTTCAACCAGAAAATCGTACAAAACAGGAGGTAGCAAGGCCAAATTGTGTAATTTTTGTACAAGGGTTAAAGACAGTTGATCTCGAATAAACTAGCTAAATGTTTACTATTTTTCAAAAATTCACCAACAAACCGAACTTTACCAAAATTCAATATCCGTTCGCATCTCAAAACGCAATATCACACAAATTACGATTTTGAAATCTGAGCGAAATACAATTATTTCGTAAATTTTACGAAAAATTTCTATTTTTACTGTTCATATCATTACTGATTCGAATAACCTTATAATATTTATCTGTATAAAAAGTTTGTAACAAGGTAAATCAAAATATTGTTTCTTCAAAAAACAACAACAAATAATTTTGTTGTTTTCTGTCGAATGTCAAAATTAACATAAAATTTTGATTTGATGTTTGTTTTTTGTTTTGGGTACATCTTCTTGTACAATATTTATTTTGTATAATATTCTAATATGATGATAGAAACCACCCATAACATTAATTATTCATTTTTTGTTCATTCATAAAAAAATATTATTTGATAAATGATGAACAACTAAAACTTCCACTTAAAACTAAATACATTCACACTATTTTCCGGTTTTCAACGAATAACATTTTGTTTTTTTTTTTGTTAAATAATAAACAGGACAATTATATCATAAAAATATGATCAAACTTTATTAATACAATGATGAATGTATTTTTATGAAATCTAACCAAATCTTTTGTCACAAAATTGTATGCGTCCTGCACCTTCAATTTAATTATTTTATACTCGATATAGATAACAAGTGAAATAACCAACATATTTAATTATTTAACTATCTAGCTTAATGATTAATACCGCAGTTTAACCTTTAGTGAATATTATAATTATTAAGATTGCTTATATTACTTTTAACATGCGAATTTGTGTGCGAACATCCGCACTAATCGTACATCTATAAGAAATATGTGTTAAATTCTTCCATATCATGATATCATTGCATTTTTATACTACATATTCATTTGAATTTAAAGCTTATAACGCTACAAACATAACCGCACAAACAGAATTTTCACTTCATTAGTCTTTTTACGCATGCCCGCCTGCTCGTATATCCGTTATCACAATAACCTAAAAACGAAAAGATTTAGCAATCTGAAAAATTGACGACTTACATAAAAAGTAAGAGTAATTTCATGAATGAGCTAAATATAGTTTTTTGGAAGGAAACAACTTTTGTTTGAATCATTTTATCGCAAAACGTCTGGATTTGCAACAACTTCAGCTAAAGTTTAGCTAATTAACATACATAATAATTACAAGACATATTATTATATATGTATTTATAATTGCATAGACTGGATATTCAGAGTATTTTATGAATACTTATGATTAAATATAGTTCAAATATTGATACTTAATCATATGTCGAGTATCGAAACAATTAACTCTATTAGTTGTGATCTTCACTTGTAAATATGCAATTAATTATTAATTTTCGATTATTTTACACATATCTTAACTGTTTTCTAACTTACTTCAATTTTCAATGTACTAAAACTAATTTTTAGGATTGTAATAAAAACACCTATAAAATTTCAAAATTAACAGAGAGTTCATAAAATTTCTTAAAATATCACGTACGTTTCTTTTTCTTTCCAATGTTGATCTGTCTTGGAATGCTTTAATACATGATTTATTTTGCAGCTTGCTGGAATACCTTTAAGATCCAGTACACGAAAATTTAAAACGGTTTCAAAGGTTAAATAAAATATTAATCAAATATTTTATTTAATATAGTTATTAAGTGTCAACGGCAAAAAGAACAAATGTGAACTAAATAGTTGACAATTTATAAAGAGAAACATGGCGTGTATCTCCTGAATTTGTTCTGCCTAAGGATACACGTTACACACTTTGGAAACCAGTGATCTAAGACATATTTCTTATACATGTGTAGATAATTTAGGATGCAATACAAAAAATGTCAATAATTTCATCGAATGTAAATAATGAAACCCATTTTCAACTAATAGACTATTCTTAGTTAAATCTTAAAATAATTTGTTAACCAATAAAAAATATTGAAAATTGAATGTAACCAATTTGTTCTGTACGAAATTAAAAATTGAATTTTTTTTTCTTCGCTGTAACTCTCTAAGTCTGTTGGTGATAGTGTGTCTTTCTACTGTCGTGTACCACATAAAAAATCAATAATATTTCTTCGTCATCATAAAAAAAAATTAATATTCAATCGTCTTGTATTTATTATCCATCTCCTATAAATGGCTGACGTCTATAAAAATAGCCAAAGAATCACAAAAACCAGGCACTCATTCATTCATATATTAATCATAGTCTATCGACTTCTATACTTTTACATTTATACAAATTTATAAGACAAGGTACAAGTTATATCGGTTATTAATAACATCGAGAAAGATGGAGATGTTTTTTTGTACAATACTGGTAATTTGCATTTAGTTTATTCTTATTCGGTCTATCGTGACATAATTTGTGGTATGTAGTTATGACAACTCCAGCAAATATCCAAGTGGCTGTGTTTATAGACATGTTTGTAGCGTTGCTAAGGAAACTAAGAAACGTTTATAATTACAATCATCGTTAGTATACGATATGCAACATATAACACATTATAATAATTAAAGTTTTTTTCAAAATTGAAAATCAATTTATTCACTAAACATTTTCTTTTATTTTAAGTCCAATTCATGGTGTTGAATAGGCTAAAAGAGTTGTATATTGCTTAGTTATGGTTAGTGTAAAAACTTTTTCCTCTACAATTATTCTGAGAAGGGGCTATTTCCTTTTTCGGAGAGAAAATTTTTGATTGTCCCTACAGGCCTCAAAATTGATAAACAACGGTTTTTTTGTCATTTTAATTACAATAGGAAGATCATTCAATAACACATGCAAAAACCATTTTTTTTTTTGCCACGTAATAAAACCAAATGTCGGGTGCCTGACATCCTGAAAAATGTGAAAAATAGCAGTTTACGGGTAAAGGATCTTCCATTTTGACAACATGTTGAAAAAAATTAGTTTTGCATCTGTTTTCAATTAATATTCCAATAACAATAACATAAAAACAGATGTCAATTTTAAGCCTGTGGAAGCAATCGAACCAGCACTATAAGTTTTATCTCTTATTATCCCGTATTAAGTACTTGCAACATTTGTCTGCTCTGGGTTCGTTATCTTTAGCGGTTTTTTCTAATTATGTGGTAAGAAGTCTATCCACAACGTAATGATAAGAAGTCTATCATTACGTTGAAGCGTTCTGAAATAAAGTTTTAGTAATACTAAGTGACAATGTAACATCAATACGCTTTCAAAATTAAAATACATATACTTATTTTTAACATGACATTAAAAACACAATAATATATCTATTTTACTTCCGGAATCATTTAAATTTTGCAAATTTACTTATTATTGTTGAAGCTATTGAAAAGTCTGTGTAAAATGATGAATTTCCAATGGTGTATATTAATATAAAAAATAAAAAATTGTTGTAAAAATAGGCATAAGAGTCAATAATACATATAAAACTTATACATATATGACATACGTAATTGTACATTCATCGTTAATCATGTCACTGACATCATGTCTCCAAACATATATACATGTACAATATATTTTATAAAAATATTATTGAACTCTATAGGTATATTATATATTTGTATTATTATTATTATTATAGTAATATGTGAGAGGTAAACTCACAAACTTACAACTTGTAAAATCAAATGAAAAAAAAAACACACACACACACACAAGGTATGGATTATTATGATCATTGGAGACCATTCATAACTTTCCGTTAAGGCAATTTAGTATAAGCCAATAGTGCGAGTCTAATTTTACGAAAAATTATTTTACGGAACATGATTCGTATATTTTTGATAAAAATTTTGTATTTTACTCTATGAACATAGAACTGATGTTAATATAGAAAATTCATGAAAAAAGAGATTCTAATTGTGGATTATAATAAAAACTATTTGAAAGATCTCTTCATACGCATATATGTATACAATAGATGGCATATTTCATAATTTAAAAAAAAATATACTGCTAATAATAGGAACAGTACTTCCTCGTGATGTACAAATATGCTTGAATAGCAATATTTCTGGTTTGCCTTCAACGAATAAGTTGCAATTTGAAAATGAGATGGAAAAATGTATTTCTATAATTCAATCATTAACACTGTTTTTTTTTTTTTTTAATGTTAATTTTGTAAATATACTTTCTGAATGAGTTCAATTTTTTGAAATTACAAATTTCATATTTTACAATTAATACGATCAATATAAATTTCTAAAATAAATATATATTTATGCTAAAATAAAGCCAAACTTATCACTAAAATATGTCAGATAGATAATTTTAAAAAACAATTTTTTAAATGAATGCAAACCTATATCAAGCATGTACAGATAATATTTCATCAAAATCGAATAAACGGTTCACGAGATATCAGCTTTTAAGTGAAAAAAAGGAAGTAAGTTTCGAGTGCTATATCCCCGGAACTGAAATATATAGATAAAATTTTTCTAAAATGTAAATCTATAAATACTATTTCACTATAGTCTTTAAAAATAATATCAGATGAGTAGCTGTTATATGCATTTTATTCCTTTTCGTGGATCTATTCAAGTGACAAAGTAACAATATACAATAAAACCATCTCGTTATTAAACGTAGAAATGACAGTAATAATATTTGTTAAATGTAAATTAATATTATACGAAATTAATATCTTATTAACAAATTTTCAATATAAAATAATTTATAACTCATATGGCTTTTATAACATTTGATTGATGGAGTAATATAGTATTACCATAGCATTACTCATGTTTGGTCTACTTAAAAAATATTATCACTAAATTTCTTTATAAATATGCTTTTGAAAAAAAGAAATTACGAAAAATAATATTATTTATTTGATAAATAATTAATTCATATGACTTGATGTGGATAATAGGAAAAATTTTGCATAATTTTAAGAACACATTCGATTACTTTCGGGTTGAAAACAATAATTTTCTAACATAAAGTTTAAAAAAATGGTACTTACGTATACATACATTTATTTTTATTTTTTATTTTTTACAATATTGATTGGAAATGAAATACACTTAGGTAATAAACTTTAATATTTATTACTAAATTTATCTTAACTTCAATGTGATTGCAGCATAATATATATTTATTTCAATTCAATTTTATTATTATTATTATTTATACATATTTTGTGGTGTAAAGTTATAGTGTTAGTTGATTGGGGTGACAATGTTAAGTCGTTTTTAGTTAACTAAAAGTATCTATCTCTACTTTATACATTGTATCTACAAAGTCTAAAAGCGTCTACAAAGTCTACATGTTCAGTAATTTAAAGGAAGCATTATTTTGGAATGATGGTTCTCTAGAAAACTAAAATCTTCTTTAGTATATTAAGTATGTTTTATAAATAACGTTTGATTGCTATAAAATCGGAAGAAAGGAAAAAGAAAGTTTTAAAGTTTATAATTTAAAATGTTAGTATTAATAATTATTACTCCACGTTTTCATGAGATATTAAAGTAGTGTAATATCAGAAACGAAATAAATTATATTTAAATTTCTATTATTCGTTACCAGTAAAACACAAAGAATTGTTTTAGCTTTATTATTTCATATTTTAATTACACAAATTAATACTACTTACCCCAAATGGAAATTAAGGCAATGTTTTTATCTTCCTAACATATATAGTTTAAATTATTTAAAAAAATTATTAAAACGTAATATTTATTTGTAATTTTTAGTTTTAAGTAAACCAAAAT
The DNA here is from genome assembly GCA_020423425.1 of Chrysopa pallens. Lineage (NCBI taxonomy): Eukaryota > Metazoa > Arthropoda > Insecta > Neuroptera > Chrysopidae > Chrysopa > Chrysopa pallens. The sequence goes on from CM035591.1 coordinate 53,862,682, forward strand.
AAAACGAAACGTTAATGTACAAAATTATAAATTGATCACCTTCCTCATGACATAGTAAATCTTCTAAAAAAAACTTTTATAAGACCAAAAGAAGTAAAATCTTTTCATTAGTACCTTATTCGCCATTTTTATCTTCTAAATACGACAGGATACTTTCTTACATCTATAAATTAACTAAATTTTACATATCATTAATGCTATTTTAATGTGACTAATGGTCCTTTAAACAATCCAAGCTCAAATCAATCGAACTTCTGGAATTGAACGATCCGATAGCCTCAGTTTGTAAAATTACTCGTTGTTATCTCTGTGTCAATATATAAAAATTCGTATGGTTTGGTTTTTGATTTTTTAATGAAATAAACGTTTTATTAATTTCTTAACGAACGATTCTTTAACGAAGCATTAAAATATATATTGTTAAGAACACCAGCATCAATAAACATGTTATGTTTATTAGTAAATTTCTTACTGCTCGAAAATACTCTTACCTCAATAAAACATGAGACCATAACTATTTTAGCTCAATATGTACCCCGTTCAAAATTAATATTTAAAGTATTTTAAAATAAAATTTTCAATTTCAATCTAAAATTACTAATGTTATACACGAATAGAAATTGTAAATTGAAATTTATAAAAAGATTCTAAAATATGCAAAGTTCTAAAGTAAACTCTATAGAAGATAAGGTTATTTGAGACATCTTTTTTACGTTTCAGTCAAAGTGTAACGCATATCTTTAATTCATCCGTTTACACCAGCATGCTTTAAAATTGATAATTTAAGTTTTTTTTTTGAAAATTGAAAGTTAATTTATATTTCAAAAACGAAGTTTATTGTATATCTGTAGAAGTCAAAAAACACTGTGATTAGTTAACGTTTCTCGTCTTCTCGCGCATTGATATCTCCATGATATATAATAGTTAAAATCGAACAATCAAAAGATCAAGTGTTGTACAGCTATTGAATTCGTATTAAATTAATGATTTAATAGTAAAACAAGTCAAGATAACAAATTATAGTATTAATTGTTTAAATGTTGGAAATTGTTTAATATATACAATCAATATGACATTAATTATAATACATTATATAATAATATATATCATAAAAATGTGTAAATTAGTTTTATATGGAATTGTAAATAATATAAATAGTTTATGGAAAAATATATTTAACAAAAGTTCAGTGTTTATAAGAAAACTATTTTTTTGTATTCTAAATTTACCTCAAATGACTTACAAGATGGATTGTGAAATCCAATCGATCTAATTAAAAAAATTGTCCATTTACGAATTTAAAGTCACTTTATTGGTTAAAAAATTGCAATTTCAATTTAAGTACGTTGGAGATAATCTGGTAAATTTTTTTTTTTAAATTTCTAACATATAAGGAGGAGGTTGTCATAATACGTCGTATTTGGTAAGTTCAAGGAGCTCTTCTTATCTTTCCAGTATCATAAACTTTTTCGCACATTTGCGACTGCCGTTCAATATTAACAATATGATAATCCCTAGAAAATTTTAGAAAACAGATTTGTATTCTGTTTCTATAGTTTTTATTAAATTTGGTCTTCACAAGAACTTTATAAGGCTTTCGAATACGATTCATCTTAGATATCTTTATTTTTATTCGAAAAGAAAATTCAAAATTTTTCGATTTGTCATAATAAATTCCAAATAATTATGTCAAATTTTAGAGCTTATATTTACCAAAATATTTACAATTTAATTGATCTGTAACAAAATTGGAATACTTCGATTAGTTTAAGTAAAATAGAAATATTAACTACAAGCAAAGTTTTAGAAATTAAATTTTATTTTAATTTATTAGTGAATATAAATATTAACTTTATCAGTACATAATTGATTACCGATTGTAATTTCGTCGCCCTTTGTCCATAAATAATAAGCCAACTGAAAAAAACGTGCAATGTGCAAAAACTTCAAGAGAATGATGAAAAAACCATGAAGATTATTTATGTTTCGGTTTATAGAACCAATTAATAACGAACCTAAAAAAACAGTCTAACACACATACAACCATATTTTAAAATCAAATATTGTCATCTTTTTCAAATCATTTATAGAATGACATTTTAGTTTGAGCATGACAAATATTTGTCATTAATAAGAAAAATTGAAACTCATATAAGTAGTTTAAAAAATAAATTTAAATCGTAGGTGGGTTTTTAAATTAAAATCTTTTTATCATTAAAAAAAAAAAAAACTTTACCTTTTTTGTTGAAATAATGTTTTTAAAGATTTTTGGGCTTCTTACTTTGCTACCATAACTATTATTTATATTAAATGTCTGTCCCTGTGATTTGATTTTGATTATTTTTAAAAAAAGAATATTAAATTTGTTTCATGTAAATACTCACCATCTTAGATTAGAAGTATATATTGGATTAGTTAAATTAGATAGATAAACGAAATGACAGGGCATTAACTTCATTCATTTGTCAATTCTATCATAGGTTTTTTTTATTTTTATTTTTTACCATGTAGTTTTATGAAATTGATAGTATATACATATATATATATATACATATATATATATACAGGTGCTTTCAAAAATGTTTAGTCATCGTTAACAAATTTCTAATCTGAATAACTTAAGTAATTCCCGATCGAAGTAATAGTTTTGACAATTTATTCCTAAAAATGTTTCAAGTTCCTCTCCAAACTATCCCTCCTCGTTTCACAATTAATAGAAAAAAAAAAGTTTCAGTATATTAAGCCTTTTCTGTATCACGACTGTATTATACAATCCACATTGTTTGGAGCAAAGAGAAAAACGTATTTCATCGAAAATATTCTTTGTAAAAGACTAAAAAGCCATGAGTTCTATTATAAACTTCATTTAACGTCAATTTCATTAAATTGTTTTTATAGCTTCATATGTGAGTATTAGAAACAAAATGTGCTAAATGTTTGATGGTTCGTATATTTGATATCATTCAAAATCCATGATACCCGATTAAAATTTTCGCAAATTTACAAATTGCATCCTAAAGTTTATGTGTGTCAATAAATGTACCCAAACTAAAACCAATTTGCTATAAGTAATTTAAATGGGAATTTGTACACCTAATGAGACTCTTATACACAAGAACAAATCCTGGCATCAATTCACAAAAGCATTAAATCACAATTTCCAATTTCAAATTATCGGTCATAGTGTTTAAAAATAAGTGAAAATGCTTGAAATGTCTTTAGTTGTTCAAATTGATATAACATATTCAAAATTTGGCATTATACTATAATTGAAAGCAGTCAAAATTATATTACACCAAAATTATAATTATTAAATTTTTTATAAAATACTACTTTCAACATACTAAAATTTTAATTATAAATTTTTAAGTATGTAAAATTGATTAGAAACAATCTCATCCGGTCTAATTAATCAATCAGTTAGCAAACAAGCGTGAAAATAGCACTTACAAGATATAATGCAATTTTAAATTAAAAAAAAAAAACCTGCATTATCCAAAATAATCAACCAAACTGAATAGACACAAAGAAAAACATATGAAACATGAAATCTGGTGAGGAGAGAAGGGATATTACTTAGACCGGAAAACGGACGGTAATGTCCTAAAAATTACCTTAAATATAAACTTTTTTTATCAGTTGAATGAACATTAATTATAAAAATTTATTTAAAAAAAAAATAAAAAATTGTTCATTATTACACACAAAGTACAGAGGCCAAACCTTATTTTAAGTAACAAACACATTTGATGTAGTGAGACATGAACTGAACGGATATGACGTCATAAAAAGAGTTATGTTTAAGTTTCTATGTGTATGTATATGTATAATTAAACGGAAGTTCCGTGAAAAATATGCACAATAATAAATCTATAAAAAAAAAAAAAATAAATAAAGAAATAATTTATCGATCGATCGATCAATCAATCACTTCGACGAGTAACAAATTTTGTAATTAATGTATTTATAGAACCATTACTGAAATACGTTTTATAATCCAGTTTAAATATTGTATGTAATTATTAGATATTTGATTTTCCATTTGACTAATTTAAATACAATTTATTTTAAATAGTAATTAAAGTATTAAACGTTTTTTCTTCTTTACATGGCATAAATGTTTTTTAAAGTGTTTAGAAATATAGAGCTTTTCCCAACGCCAACAATATTTAAGTCTTGCAGTTCGATTATTGGCTTAGACATATAAAAATTCAAATCATTCGGACAAGTATCGTATTTTATCAACTCAATCCAAGCCAAAAAATTGCGTAATCTGTTTTGCAACAGTACAATCCTTTCCATACGTCATCAAATTATTCACAGAAACATGTATGTGAAAATGACGTGTATGTAGCCCATATATTTAAGTTCGAACAAAAAACGAAATATCCAATTTCATTGAAAATAACAATTAAGCTATAGAAAAAATAATTCACAAAAAAATTTAATCCTTCATATACCACACACAGTACGTTTCACCATAATACAAAAAAAAAAAAAAAATAGAAAACTGAAATTAATAATAATGTCTAATAAATACAGTCCCATTCCGATCGGTAATGTAGCGCCCACTATTAAAAAAAATCACACAACAGCAAAAATATTTTCGAAAAAAATATACGATAGAATTTGTATTCTCTTTTTATTTTTTTGTCTCAGACATTAAAAACCTGGTAAATATTAATAATAATAATAATCAAACCCAACCTTTTTATAACAATATAATTTTATAAAAAAAAAATTCTTAATTTTTTTTTTTTTTTTTTAAGTTCATAATTTAAAATGACACTTTTTTATGGTGTAGTTAAAGAGTGTAGTATAAACACTTTTTATACTACAAGCAACAAGTCTTTCTTATACTCTGACTCGTTTGCTCGCTTAGCTTGTGGATAAGCTATATATATTTTTTTAATACAATAACACTCAATTATTATTAGCTGTTTGTGTAGTAATAAACACGGGAATCAACTTCAAGCGTGTGTTTAATAAAAAAAAAAAAATTATTTATACGTATAAATACACACGTATGTACCAGGTGTAACATTTAGAAAATGTATTATATATTCTTTGAAGAGGCGAATTAAACTAAATTTTTACCAGATTGATAATAGAATGGAATAATATTCTCAATAATATATCCTTCACTAGCTTATATCCACTATTTAACCGAATCTTCGTTGAATCTTTTGATGTAAACTTGAATTTCTCCCTTCAATACCTCCACAGTGCCGTTTTGGTCTTTTATGAATCTGTAATATTTAATAAAAATAGTTTTTAAAAATAGTCATCTCAGCTATCACTGCAACTGTTTTTAATTATTCAGATTATTTATTACTATCAATTAACCTATGTTTTAATTATTTTTAAACTATCTATTGGCAAAGAACTAGCTATGTTTCAAAAATGCTGTAATGTTCATTATGGTACAACGCCGTTAATAACGTTTAATAATTAACTATTTAAAAGTATTTTAAAGTAACTGTTTTCACTGGTAAGTATTGTTTACACAAATAATTCATGAATGCTACCCAACAAAATCAATTAAAAAATGACTTTTATATACATTTACTATTTTGATAATATAGCACTTGATCCAATATCTGGTTAAGATAATCTGAAATGATCAAATTTGGTAGATTTGTAAATCAAAAAGTTCGATCACTTGTTCTACTGTGATTATTAACAATTATCTAGACTTCTAGAATGTTGATTTTATTATTTGACACATATTAGTGGTTCATAATAGATCAGATCTCCAAACGATCTAAAGTGCCTTAAAATTTAAAAAGTTTATTATAAAACTTTATAGAATTCAAATAATTGACAATAAATGAATAAAACGTACTATCTTACATAATACATTTCAATAATATTTCACCTTATAATTAGACGATATCTTTTGGTCAAAATAGGCGGTAACGCGGCATTTTCGTTAATGACAGAGTATTATACAAAAGGAGGTAAGAGATAACTATTAACGGATCTATAATACACACATATCTGTATTTAAGAGTGAGGCTGGATCATTTTGATATAAGACCTGAATCTACCTATCTGTTATAATACGTACTATTACATTCATATCGTATAGATGTATATAACGTCAATTGACTACAAGCCACACGACGGTTTTATTTTTTTTTTTTAAACACATATCGCATATAATATATTAAAATCTTTGTCAATGTTGTACAATATTAGAAAATTATGAACCCGACACGACCCGGCGCGAACCATTCATATATACACACATTTTGACCCACCTTCTAAAATTATATGTGAAGTGGTTCAATTAATTCTTATAAATATGTGTTTTGTCTTATACTTATATCTATATATTTTTTTAAGGTAATACCTTTGATCATATTTTTTTTATTTATGTCAATATAGATATTTTTGAATTTGTTACGTGAAAGAATTTTGAATATCTTTTCATACCCTTTATGTACACTTACAGGATGTTTTATAACTGTGTGTACGTTTGAGAAATTTATATAAAAAATAATTTAAATTCGTATTTTATTAGTGTTTTGAAACAATATACTTTAAAAATCAAACCTGGGACAATTGCTAGCACGACTTATTTGAAGGTCCCTAGAATGTCTATCTTTCGAAGTGAAAATGTCATTTCAACTTTTCTTAAACAAATTGTATAATACAACAAAAATTGTGAGAAATATCTTAGTTATAGTATCTGACAATCGTACTCAAAATGAAATAGTAAAAACAAAATACTGTAAAAATTTCATTCTGTCTTATGACTGATAGCAGACCTTTTTGACTTGTTCAAATTTTATTCTTAATTGTAATTTAAAAATATAAAAGTTTTGACTGATAATGTTTATCTGAGTGTTTTCATATGCCTGTGGAAAAGAATACCATATAAATTTTTTTAATATTTATGATACATTCTGTTAATATATTATTTATTAATAAACATTTCAAAATCAGAGTTTACTCGTAAATATCATTTTTCGAATGACAGTAAACATAAAATAATTTTGGGATAAATACCGTCTTAAAATTAACACAAAGTACTTACACAGGGACAAATAAATAATTAATTAACATATTTTTATCACATATTTTATCACTATATTTATTATAAAATAAAAATGCATAATCATCTTTAGATTAATACAAGGACGCCTACAATTCATGAAAAATGTCTTTGAAAACTGTACAATAATTGAATGAAAACTATTATTAGATATTATTAATGTATACTCAAATCCAAAAAATAAAAACACACCAATCTGAGTTTTTCATGTTTGTTTAAAAATTACAAAATTTTTATGATGTTTTAAGGGTCTTTAGCAAATTTTATATTGTTTATCTAAATTAAACTTTCATTTAATATACTTTTTATTTTAAAAATCATGTATGTTTAATTTTAAAAAACATGAAGGGTTCAGGGCGGTAAGTTTTTTTTAATTTGAGTGTATAATATATACAGATTTAAAATGATTTTTAATATAAAAAGAACAAAAATTTCAAAAAAACGTGAACCAAGTACCTAAATTATTTCAAACAAAAATTTAATTATTTTAAAGGCAGGGTTAATCTCAAGCGCATGTTTATTTTTAGTTGGATAAAGATTAAAGAAGGGTCAACTTTATTTTTAAATTGGAACCCAAAAGTTTTTATTGCGAATTCGGGTATTAACAAAAGTTGAAAGACATTTTTTTTACAAATATATGAAATGCTTTTGAAAAAAATACATAAAAAGCAAAAATTTTTAAGATCTAAGAAAAAAGGGATCAATTTTGAAATTTATTTAATACAATTCAGTTTTTATTTTCCTCATTGTTTTGTATGAAATTGAAAATAAAAAAGTTATTAAAAAAAGTTCAAAAAATTATCAATTTGATAAACTTTAAACACTTTTAATATTTAACGAATGTTTTAAAAAGCTCCAAGCTGAGCGAAAACTTTCAAATATAAAAAATTGATACTGGATTTTATTTAAAAAAACCTTGAACCTACAGTCGTAAAAGTACATCCTAGTGTTAATCGGGCCTTTCAAACGATGGGGCTTTCTAACTTTTATTTCACTTTTTATGAAAACTTTAACACAGGCTTTATGTGTGAGTAAATTTCGATTTTTTTGCCCCAATTTATTAAGATCAAATTACTTTGCATTTTTATAAATACGTATTTCGACTACAAAGTAAATTGTATAATTATAAAATTTATGTATGAAACTCATTTTTGTTGTTACAACATAAAATATCAATTACAGAAGTAGAAATAGCATTTGCACTTGTCTACGCTATTTAGTAAAATGATAGAAAGAAGTAAAAACATTATATAAATACCGGTAGTTGAACCTGAAACCTTTCCGGTAAAATCTTAAAATCTCGAATTCGATTCCTGATTTCTAAGTAATTTTTTCACTTATTTCTATCATTGCACCAGGTTATGAAGAAATGCCCTAATAAATCATTCATTATTTCAATTAAAATAAAGATAAGCTCTGATGTATTTGAGAGAATTAATTTGGATGGGTATTTTAACTAAAATAGTTATATTAATATTTATCAAATTCCATTTTTTTTCATTGTCAACCTTAACTTTATAAGTAAACACATTTCAAATAAAAGTTAAAACATTTAATCAGATGTTTAAACCTTTTCAAAAATACAATAATGATTTAACTAAATATAAATTGAATTTGCAATTCAAATCGATAATATTTTCGTTAACTATCAAAATCAAAAACATTTTAGTGTGTAACTAATTTTAGATAACTGTTTCCTATAAATTCCTTTTCGTTTAATTTCCATATATCTTTAAATATGTTAATTAAACGTTATCGAATAAAATGATTAATGATATTTTTTCATAAATGAATATCATAAAATACATTAATTTTTAATATATAACATTTGATGGGTTTTATGAAGAAGATTTAATATTAGCTTAGGTAGTCAAAGTTTAGAAAAGATTGTGCACGATGTAAATGTGTATATGAGAAATAAATACTACATTAACCTCGACAAAATTATTAATATTCGAATTATGCAATATTTGCAATATTAGATATAACGCTCTGAAATAAAGGCAGATCCGATTTTCAAAACAACGAAAATTTTTGAATTAAAATAACAACTAAAAATGAGATTTCCTGTATAAAATACTTGTTTATTTTTATAGCGATTGATCTGGAATTTGATAAACAATTCATAAATGATTTGGTACAATTGATACAAAAATTTTGAGAGGCATATTTGGATTTTGAGAACTTAATAATTTTCGAAATATTAAGATAACTCAAAAACAAAAATAGATAGCGAGATAAAATTTTGGTGACGTATTCTAAAAAGTAAATTCATTAAGTTGGTGAATGATCAAAATCGGTTCATTGGTTCCAATAGATCCATGGCCTGACTTTTTAACCACAAAAGATATCGAATACGAGAGAAATTTTTCATAAACTGTTTAGATTTGTATTTAGCTAAACATATAATTATAATAAAATATATGTTTGGAGTAACTATGAATGCTAATGATTAAAAATAGTGCAAACATTGATACTGAATCAATCATATATTTAGTATCTTAATAATTGGTACTGTTAGTTGTAATATATATTAAAATAACTAAAAATGAAGTATTTTCGATTAGAAAGACAAGAATATTGAAGAATTTAACGAAAAATGAATATTTAATTTATAATTGAATAGAGAGTACTTAATCAGATCAGAATGAAATAGTGAAATGTTTTAGTATAATTCTAATAATATCGTAAAAATTCAAAAATATCTTTAATAAGTTGTTTCAAAAATTACAACCCTCGCATTAATTGTTCTTGAAATAACAAAAGTGAATATAATTCCAATTTTTGGAATACAGAAATAGGTATACTCGCCATTTAAAAAGATTGTACAAAGTTTTGTTTTCAATAATCTTCTTTCTTTATTAGTTTCTAAAGGATTACACAAATCAAACATTAAAAAAATGACTAAACTGTAAATAATAAAAAATAAAATAAATTCATCAATTTATTATAAATGAACAACAATTTATTTTTTTACAGGAGTGTACTTAACATAATAATATGTTTTATGTTGTATATTGAGAGATGGATGATGAACCTACTAACCAACAATCCACCTCCTGGAGCGTCACAATCGCCATGTCAATCAGAATACCACCATAGGAATTCATTAATCAATACATTTATTTTTTTTTAAACAACATCAAATAATTTAGTTTTAGAAATTTTTAAACGTTTAGTACCAAAAAATTATTTTCATCTATGCGTGCGTTTGCTTAGAAAAAATATATATAATAAAGGCTGTTCCACATGTAGTAGTTAAATAAATAAGTGTGCATAAGTATATTTAAATTTTTAACTCGTTATGGTCACACTTCCATATAATCACGTTACGGTCACATGGGGTCCATTACACCCCACGTAGAAAAACAGTTCCTACTCGCGTTCTATTTAATTCATTGACTTAAATCTTGTCCCAAACTTTAATTTAACATTCCCCCTAATTAATTCAATAGTTTTTCTTTATAAGTGTTTTGAAATAGTTAAAAAACAATAGGAAAAAAACTTGCAAAATTCGATTTTATTTTTTTAAAAAGCGTATAAATTTTAATTTTGGTAATTTAAAAATAAAGTAAAATAAAACAATAATCTATTTCCATGAAAAAATTAAAATGTTAATGAAATTTGAAAAAAAGTATAATTATTTTGAAATAATAGCTCCAAAGTTTGGCGGAGGTCCACTGAATCCCATGTGACCGTAACGAGTGAATTCCAAGATAAACACCTGTAACGAAGTGCAAAATATGCTTTTCATAACCACAAATTAATGCTAATATCGAGCTTTATTCAGATCTACTAAACCCATCGAATCTTATTTTATCTACAACCATTAATTCATGAAATATATATGCTTCGTTTCCGTATTATTTTCACCCCAAAGGTTGGTTAATCATTATCTCCATCATTGAAATAAATAAATTTTTAAGGACGTTAAAGAACTTTTGATTTCCCATCTTCTAAATAAAAAAACAAATTAATCATTGATAAATAAAATTCAAATAATCTGTATTAAACTATCTGTAACGGATATAATATCTACTGTTTTACGTCTTCATATCTTTCAGAACTCCCTGTAGTTCTGCTTGAAATTAAGTAATCTTTGACACATTATAGTTACTGTTTAAAATCATTTTAAGTATAAACCACAAAATTTTGTTTATAGAAAATTGAAAGTCTGTTGTATTACTATGTGTGTTGCAGACAAATAATTTAAATGTATTGTAATATACCAATATGTCTAATATTAAAATTAATTTTGAAAAATAATAATTATTCTTTTTATTAAAGTATTTTAATTTATCTGTCAAACTGAAAAATATTTAATATATCCTTTGAGTATTTGATATCAGTTTTGTTACACAAAATATATCTATAACATTTTAAGGGACTCGAAAAATTAGAAAAAAACTGTTGTATTATTATAAGTAAATTGCAACATATTGAAAACTAGCAACTTCATTTGGATTTACACGTACCCTCTTAGAATTCACTGTGTCATACGACCTTGTTCGACCTACATCGAAGTATTTCAATTCATAATTTTAAATAAAACTTAACCTAAACAATTAAAATAGAATTAAAGATTTTCTGAAATATTTATTTTCCAAAATAAATTTATTAAAATGCAACTAATTCTGTTTTGAGCACATTATAGAGAATAATGTCAAACAGTAAAAATCAACGCAAAAAAGTTGCATTTTCTAAATATTTTGTGTATTAAGAACACTTTTAATGATAAAGCGACGTTCGTTTTCAAGCACACATCCAGTGTGGCCTGTGCACATTACGCTAACCAACAAAATCAACTAAATTCTATAATTTTTGTGCAATAGTACATCATATAATACCTAATATTGTTCAATATTAAATAAATAGAAAATTTAATTAAGATAAGAAACAATTTATAGAGAAAACAAATTTTCAAAGTACGCTTATGTAGACATCCAATCAAAGTACTGGTTTTAGATTAAAACTTGAAGTAAAAATTAGTCAGGCTAAAATTATCTACCTATTAATTTTATCTTTTTAAAATTTCATTCTGAAGATATGTTTTTCGTAGAGACTTAAACTATAAGACGTCGTAAACTAACTGGAAATCAATCTACATAAAGACTACGTAAAGAATAAAGTACCAATACGATGAATACGATACTAATAAACCAAATTTATACTCATAATAAAAATAACAGCCATAACAAAATTACTCCCTTATAAAATGACAGCAATAAATTTATTTTGAACAAAATTATGAATGAAAAAAATCTATTTTTAAAGTTTTTGTCAAAATAAAAACACATTTGATATCCAAACTAACAACAATTCATAACTAATTATTTAAATTTATATTTTTTTAATAAGTTTTGATTTAGTGTCGACGACATTTCAACAACAACAAGAAAAAAAAGTGACACCTCACACACAAAACCGACAGACGGCTAAATAATAGATATAGTGAATTCCACAAAAGTGTCGCGTCTGTATGAATGAAAGTCTCTTTCTCGCTAGGTGATATTTAATTTTAAAATGTCACTTAGCTCATATATTTAAATTAAGAACCAGTTTGTTATTAATATAATAATATTACACAAAATTATTGCCTTTTTTTTATGATAAAAATCCATATATTTTATATATAAATATTTTATATTTAATAAATAAATAATAAAAACCGCCTTCGTTAATAAAAACTTTGTTATGTATGTGTTGTTGTACGATTGTACCTACCTCAGTTGTACCTAGTGAGCACTACAGTTAAGCAGCGAGATATGTGTTTATATTTCTGATTGTGTTGACAGAAATAAAATATACCTTTCACAATAAAACAGAAAAAAAAAGTTAATTTATTTGTTTACCAATTTTATTTTAAATAATCAAAGTTTTTATTTATATTAACTCGATTAGCTTACTTAAACCGTCTTTTACTGCAATATTAACACAAATATTAATATAGCCTTACCGCTCTGCCGAATTTTTTATTATCACAGTTAGGAAACTAAAACGATTAAATTAATTATGAATTAAAGAACAATATTTTATGCACGTTATTGGATTGCAAATATCTTATAACAAATGAAAAGTTTTTTAACTCGTTCATCTGTGATTTATAGATCTCTCACAGAATAAACCTTGTCGTGATTTAAAAGGAAATATAGTTATTCCCATTTGCATTGGGCATTTCACCATCAATTGCAAAAAACAGCCCATCCTCCTAGTTTGAATAGAAAATTCCAAAATGGCAGTATCAAAAGGAAAATACACTTTTCCTATTTTCTTTCAACATTTCAAACCGTTGGCAAAAAACCCATCTTTTTAGCTTTCTTAGAAAAAAATGTATATTTTAAGAATTTCCGCTAAAAGGGGTACGGATACAATACAAAAATAATTTTTTTCGTTTTTCCTCTACTTGTTATTGTGTTTTCACATCGATTACAAAAAACCTAGACAATTTTCTAGTATATATAAAAAAAAAAAATTTTTGTAGATTTTCCAGCAAAGGGTAGGGATAAAATTTTCCAAAAACTATACAGAAATTTTACGAACGTAATAAACATGTCTACCAAATTTAATCAAAATCAGACAAAGCGTTTGTAAGTTACAGCGGAACAAATATAGATAAATAGATTGATAGATAAATCTTCAAAAATAGTCGTTCATTACCATGGTGACCGGATCTTTGTAGCATACTTTCAACTGTGAGGGATAAATCATTTTGTGATTTAAATCCGCAATTTTTAAAAAGTTTAAAATACAGTATTTTATTCCTATATATTTTTTGTTTTACTACTATTTGCATAATTGTCATTCTTAAATTATAACATATTGGTTACTAAGTGGCAGATTATTAAATTTGGCTAAAAATTGCTTCTGAATGAACGCGAAATACTGCAATCGACACTACTACGTATATATTTTACATATATATAGCAGCAACTCTTTGACTTCCATCAATGCAATTGTATAGAGACATTAGTTCAAATCCTGCTGCAATCATTTTAATTTTATTTTATGTTCTTTATTCAAAAATTATGTACAATTGCATATTATTTCTTATCATTTACTAATTTTCAATGAAACAAACTAACAATAACAATATAACAAAGATGTTAAAAAAATTGTAACTAATCGATTGCAATTTTTGTAAAACACACGTGATTGTTCAAGTTTTCACTTCTAGCGGCACTCCCTGGAATGTCATTGTTTTTTCTTTTAAATACAGCCTTTTATGGCACTTTTTAGCTGGTAAAAGATCTATTAAAAATAATTTTTCCCTGAATTTTTTTAAACATAAAAATAAAAGGCTTATTTATCAAAATATGGTGGAAGCGCAAGTAAATAAAATAATAAAGTTTTTCTTATATTTTAAGTTACTTTTTAACAACAAAGGTCATTAATGACTGCAATATGTAATATAATAAATGAAATTCAATAATAAAACTAATTATATATTATACTTCTATATTATTTTATATCATTAATTAATATATTAAATTAAATCATAATATTGTATTGTCATACGATTTACATAGAGGTGCTCAATTTCAGTTCAATTCAACACTGACAAATAGGTCAAATTAAACATGCAAGATTTCATCTAGGCAGGTACAAACCAGAATATGTGCAACTAAATATTGAGACCAAAAAGTTCGTGCAAATTAATATCGGATCCTGGAGATATACTTTTATAATCCTATTATCCTAGTATAGATTTAAATTCTATCAAAAAAATATATATTTTCAATTACAAATCATAAAAAAATTCCCTTTTTTTAATCATATGATGTCATAACATAAGATAAAGTATATTAAGGCAGAATTACATAAAATCAGATAAAAGTTGAAACCTAGTTGTATGTTATGTATGTTTTTTTTTCCTCTATAAATAAAATAATTTATTAATATCATAAACATTGATTATTTGATAGATTTGTAATAATTTTTTTTTTTTTTTTTTTTTGTTCTTTTAATAATGTTTAATATGTTTTTTTTCCAATTGTGTGTTTCATGTACAACGAGCAAATAAAAAATGTAATAGATTTTATACGTATAGATACACGAGCTAATTCATGAAATTACAAGCTAATTGTGAAGGATTGATAAGTTATATATACATGTTATATTAAAACATGTTTAAACATTTTTTTTTTTTATGGTGAAAAATGAAAATAGATATACATGCAAAAGAGAAAAAAGAAGTACAAAACGAACAAACATAAATATATCCATACCTTATATACAAACCTTTGACGTGTACAATCGCTGAAATAAAACCATCTTAAACTGCACCATAAAATGAATATAAAAACGTATGAAAAGGATAATAATGGATGTGGGGAAAATACTATTTCCCTTCTGCTTCTAGTTGCCAGAAATATTCCATATATTATGAATATGTGAATCTACAAGTGTAATAAAATTATTTTGAGCTCCCCTAGCGATAAGGACGTAGTAGAAATGACTTTCTTTGCCAATACTCAACTCGTTTTATTAAAAGACTCTTGCACTTGGTTTGGAAATTTTTAATAACTTTGATTTTAATATTCAAATTTACTTTACTTTGAATAGCTTTACTATGAAAGAATTAATTTTCAAATTTTAAATATATATTATTTTTAAATACCGTTTTTAATTCATTTTGACAGACTGGAAGAGTTGTTAGGGATAAATCTTGTATTTATTAATCAGTCTTTACGATTTGAGAGTATATTAAGAAATGATTCGCAACCGTATCCGTTGTACCAAGAAGATCTTTATGGTTCCCTGAAAGCAAAGATTCTTTATATCACAAGGTGACAGTTATATTGTTATTACCACCCCTTTTTTGGTGAGCGATAAAATTGAAATTTATGTTTATGTTAACTTATGTAAATGATTTTTTGTTGTATGTTTATAATAAGTAAAAGTTTGATGTGCTCTGGCTGTAACGGCTACAGTAATTATAAAATACATTCTTATACCTTTAGCAGTCTTAGTCAATCACATATGATCAGGATAAAAATTATTTTATACATTTTAGTGTATTTCAAAATTATATTTTAATTAAATTTATTACTTCAATTTTCAATAAACTTGTAATACTAATCTATTATTACAAGATCTATGAAGAAGTCAATATAGTAATTCTAAGCTCGTGTTCAAAGCATTATTAAGCATTCATAACGCATGCTGCTCTTCATAACTTAAATAAATGTGTAGTAAGTGTATTTGAAAATAGAAGTTATAATAATGATTATATTTTTCATACAAAAAATAAAATGAACCTTTTTTTTTTATTCTTGATCTTGTATATAATATAGAGAAGTAGCCTTAGTGTGACGTCACGCTGAGCACTACATATTAAATACGATATCATGCTGTGCATATAAAGAAACATATCGTATTTGAGGCAGCAGTCTTACTGTGGACTCCTTAAGGCTCTCGTCACTATACAACACACTCATTCAAAATGATCAGTCAAGTATTTAACGAAAAAATTTATATCAATTTTTATTTTCAATTTACTCAATAATATATTATTATATGTACGTTTTTATTATTAATTACACAGTTAAAATATATATTATGTCATAGAAAATTTACAAATTATTTTTAAACATTATTGCATTTTAAAGTTGTTTTTTTGTAATAAATATTACATTACATTAAAATGTTTAATCAATTTTTTGATGATAAATTTGTTCAAATTATGTTTGAATTATAAATTCGATTGAAAACATGGACTAATATACTAACTACTCAATGACAATTTATTTATTTAAAAATTGTTTGGGAAATGTAGGTATGTTTTAAAATAAACCTCAGCATTTTCTTTCATGGTCAATCTTAATTTTTTGTTGACCGAACGAAATGAGGTACTATGTTATAACTAGAAGATTATGCATTTCGTTTGTCTCTATCTATCTATGTTTAGTCCGCTGTAACTTTTGAACGTCTGATTCAAATTTGACGAAATTTGTTAAACACATTGATCACATACGAGAAATTCACTAGTTTGCCCCTTTGTGAAAAAATTAAATGCTTTTCTAGACAAGAAAATTAAGAATCGGTTTCGAATACGGGACCATATGTTCCAGAAGCATGTTCACTCATCACTAGGCTACTTTACTATGCATTTAAATACCATTTTTCTTTTTATTAAGTACATTTAATGATTAATTTTTTAACATACATTTAATTTGTCTACCAAAGATTATGTTTGGGATTGTGTAAGATATCTTCTAAATTTTGTATAAGTATTATTTATATACTTTTTATTTACTTCGTAGTGAGGTCTACAGTTCACAGAACTACAAGTATATTATTGAACACGTTTCTTTAAACACAAAATCTTTCCTACCCAATTTTCGATGCAATTGAATTTCAGATAGACACAGCCTTTGTTTACGTCGTAATATAAATTTTCGAAATGTTTTAGAAATAAAAAAATTTCAAAATTTGTTTGTGAAAAAAAAAACTTATTTAAAACAAAATGTTACCCAAAATATTATACCTATCTTTTAGATATTTTAATATTTCTTTAGGAATTAATTATAAGTAATTGATAAATTGAGTAAAAGTCATTTGTCACCACTAACAACGCATCAATATTAAATTTACTTGAGACCACGCTCTCTATTGAAAAATGCATCACAAAAAAGATCAAAAATACATTTTTATTAAAATCTGTTTACATTTTAAGTAATTTAATTCACATAAATATTGTAATTGAAAACAAAAATTTTAAAACATAGAATTTTAATAATAATTAATAATACCCTTGAATGTAAAAATACCGAATCATAAAATATAATTAAAAGAATTATTTAAAATATTTATTACATTATACGGATTGTTTAAAAATTTCTTAATCAAATTGAACATAATATTGTAAAATTTATTAGGGTAGTTATAGAATAGAATTCGAAATTTAATTTTACGCGTGGGTGTAGTTAGTATTTGCATAATAAATGTGTACTTACTTTAAAATAATAAAAAAAAAAAAAAAAATATATATATATATATATATATATATATATATATATATATATATATATATATATATATATATATATATATATATATATATATATATATATATATAAATATTAATCCAGAGAAGGATCTGGACGAATTTGAATATGCAAAAAATCGTACACCACATTCTGAGACTTAAATATTAACAAAATCATGATGATGTTTAATCGCTTCTAGCTCGAAAACGGAGTATTTTTTGAAAAAACCACTAAAGTCCAAAAAAAATTATTTTTGTTCATTTTACAAAAAACAATTGGACCAATAATTTCTACGAAATTTTCGGATTTTTATAATTTAAGCTTGTTCCAACACAATGCCATTTTTTCATTCTCAAGTACCTCCAGATCCTGTCCTAAAAATAATATTATTGACTTATAGAATCTATATTGAATCTTTGTGTAATACCGTTAAAAAGAAAGAAATGGGAAAAAAAATTAAAGTCGTAAAATTTGTTATTTAAAAATAACGGTTTATTTGATTAAATAAGTTATAACCTTAATAAATTATTAAAAATTAAAATATGATACATTTTTAATTATTCTAACAACAAATAAAAATAAAAATTGATTATTAAACATTAAAAACATTAAAATATTTACAAAATTTACATATGGTCATATTCTCATATCGTACTAAAGTATAATCGTTTTCGGTAGTCCACTGTTCATGTCTTCATTGCCTCGATTCAGATTAAAGCTTGTTTTACTGAGTCTACTGGTTAATATATAAAATATGTACTGTGCCATCATATTGCATACTATAAATAATAATAAGGTATTATTTTTAAATCAATATAATAATCTTCAAACAACCAAACAAATTGTAGATTACAAATGTTCAAGTGAAACTTCTGGTTACAAACAATGGACTAAGGAAAACGATTCCACTATAATAGCTATTTATATAGGTTGATTTGTAGCTGAAAGTTTAATCACATGAAACAGAGAAATAAAATTATCATGTAATTTGATATTTCTAATTTTATATTTATTTATTTTCAATAAGAGATCACCAGTATCGATATATTGTGGAATATTATTACTGTACGTTTGAAAAATTTTTTTAGAAGATTCGGATTTTTATTTTTTGTCACAGTTTTAAAAGTTGATAATATTACAAACTTTGAATTATCATTTCGCACGTTAATAATAAAATAAAATAAAATAAAACACAGTTAAAATACAAAATAATTAAAGATAAAACATCTTATCTTTGGTATAATCGAAACATCACACCCCCCAATGGATTATGCGTCAACTGATCTTAAATAAGTCACGATATTAATCAGAAGTGAATGTAGAAAATATTTATTATGAGACATGCATATATCACAAATTTTGGAACATTTTGTGCATTATAAATTATATTACAAATTTAGGAACATTTAATTGTATTTAGGTGATACAGTTCTTCTGGAATGCTAGGGTAATTTAGATGAGGACATCGGTACAAAATTAACAGCTCACTTCCGTTGAATTATAATTTTTGCTAACTGATAAGTTTTCCTCACAAATTTTTATTCTATGCAAAAGAATATTTCATATTTTTTATAGTCCTTTATTATATATTGAAAAATTACACATTTCTAAAATAATCGCCTGCATACAAATGACTTGACTTCAGCTTCTTAAATTCAAATTAACATCGTAAGATTTATTTTACACATCATAATGTATTTTTATGTATGTAAATATTAATTTGCTTGTTCTTGTAAAATTTACGATACTGAGATGTTTTACATTATTTGATTTTGATAAAAATTTATTAATGTAAACTTTTATGTAACATACAGATACTGTTGTAATTTTAAACTTAATGTTTTTATTTTAAGGATTAAGAAAGACCATTGAGATGAATTAATGTAAACATTTGTCTCTAAATATTTTACCGCGAAGATCAAATTAATTTTATTAGTAAAGTAATATTTCACACTTGGATGAAATGTTTTTATTAATAAAACATTTTATATTCTTTAAAAGCATCCAGATTAGAAAGATATTGCAACCAAAATATTTAAACCAGTTTAATAAATTATACTTATTTTTTTATGATATGTTAACATTTTGAAAACTATATTTTTCTTACATTGTATTATTGGTTACAAATTAAAAAAAAAAAAAGTATTTCATGTACTTAAATAACTGTAAAAAACTCTAAAATATCAATTTTATAATTTCCAGTACATCTCATTTTAAATCTAACTTTTTGTTTATTTAGTCTTATAACAACCACAATAGTAAAGCAAAGTTGCACACTATCGAAATATTAATTATTTTGAACTGTGTAATTTCTTCTTCTAAACCTATTAAAAATACTACAATGTACTTTTTTGAATTAACTTGATCGACATCTTAAATGATATGGGTTGATCAATACAAATTCTAAAGATCTAACGGCACTATTTCACAGACCAATTCGATGTTATCAAAACACGAGATAGCAATGTCGTTGCATAGTAAATAGAGGCCTAGTTGCATACTTATTACTGTAATTTCTAAAAATTATTTACCAGATTGAATACTTTAATTCCATTCAACATTTAAAAATAGTGAATTAGTATAATATGTAATGTTAAATTAATATGATGTTGTTTAATTGCACAAGCATTAAATCAAAAGCATTTATTTACTTTTATTTTAATTTTGTTAAATAAAACTTTTTTCTCTTGTTGCAGGAAAAAAATGGCGTTCCTTGACACCTCAAGATCGTCGACCATATGTAGAAGAAGCAGAACGTTTACGTGTCATACATATGACGGAACACCCAAATTATAAATATCGGCCACGTCGTCGAAAACACAACAAACAACGTGGTACACCAGGCCCACAAGGTGTTGGTCCAAATATTGGAGGCAGTCCGGGTACACTATTATCACCCAACACTACGCAGAATACACAACAACGTCAAAATAATTTAAATTTACATAGCCCATTGACACAACAAAGTCCAAACACTTTGGTAATGGGCCACAGCATACAATCACCAAGCTTTAGTCCAAATAACACGAATTTAAGTAGTCCAGGTGGTGCAACACAAAATTCTCCACGATATGTTGCATTAAATAGTCCAAGTCCAAGTGGACGATATGTATCATCAACTGGATCAAATATATACATTCCAAATAATACTAATTTATCATCACCCATTCCCGGTGGTAATCCAATTCAATCATATAACAATGATTATGATTTTGCAAATTCACCAAGTGGAGGATCCGATGCATCATCATCAGCCGCACTACGACGTTTATCAAACAATATTCAGTCGAATTATCAACAAAATTCATTGTACTATGCAAACAGTAATCAAAATTATCAGAATAGCTATAGTCCAATGATTTTATCTAATTCTTTAAATACAAGCGCATCATCGCCAGCAGTTAAAACAGGATCGTTTAATAACATATTGCACACCCCTGAATCAAGTCCCACGCATAGTCCAGAACCATCATCAATGATTAAAAAAGAGAATAAAGACGAGAAGAATAGTGATAATTCGAAAAATTCAAACAGTCAAATGTCAAATAGTGGTAGCAGCAACAATGATAATAATGATACAACAGCAGCTGCATTACCTACACCAGAAATGTCACCATTAGATCAAGAAAAGAACTATGCATATGCAAATAACAATAATCATACTGCTGGTGATTTATTAAATGAAAAACGATCAACAATTATTGATAGTTCATATCAAAGACAAAATAGTTATTCAACTTTAACCACTGCACAACAGCAACGCAATAATATCAGCCCACAACCAAATACAAATGGTATTTTACGCCCTAGCGGTCCAACTACAAACTATCGTCAAATAAATTATACAAATTCGGAACCAATTCAATCGATGCCAATGGCAAATGGTTTATATCATGTTACAATGTGTGCAAATCGTTCAAGTTTAGAACAAGGTCATATTGTTACGGGCACATTTTTTCCACCTGTTGCAACATCGCACGATAATCAATTATTATTAGGCACCAATATATCTACACAAACATTAGCCCAAAATAATTATTATAGTAATCAATATTCAACGGTATCAACATACCCAACAAATACAAAACATGAGTATTCAACATCATTGAATTTAATGGCAGATAATAATAATGCGCATGACATAAATAAAGAGCAATATTTAAATTACGCGGGTTATCATCATCATCAACATCAGCATCATACACCAACCAGTGGTGTGAACTATTTACAACAAACAAATGAAGGTCGAAATCATCATGAAACTTCAAACAATTCAAGTCAAGATATGACGTCACATACAAATGATGACGTTGTAAATAATGATACATCGAAATATTCAACAGATGTAGATACACGTGAATTTGATAAATATTTAAAATACAATAACAATACAATGATGGGAATTAATAATACAAATAATAACAATAACAATAATAGCATAGACTCAAACCATAATTATAGGAATACAACAAGTAGTGTCATCTACTCTAATAATAATTCATTGCAGTATCATCACCATCAACAAATAATTCAACCAGTGCAACCTACTGTGCAACATACATCAGTTATTTTACAAAATACAAATATTAAAAGTGAATCAACACCCACAAATTGTGGTTATAATAACATTAGTGATTTATACAGTGATCATACGCAATCCTCTTTAATGGCATCACAGTTAGCAGTGCATAATAATACCACAGCTGTTGCAGCGCATTTAAAAGCTAATGCAACAGCTGCTCCACCATCAGCACAAACAAATCAAGACGATTTTTCTGTGATTTTAGCTGATGTACGAAAAACTTGCTACAGTAGTTGAAATACCATACGATATATTACCTACGGTAACTAATTCTAAGTGTTTAACAGACAATTTTTTACAGTAGTCATATTCAAGTGTATATAAGTGAATCTATCAAAATCACAGTGATTTGTGAGTGACCAGAAACTATGGTCTAATGAAAATAAGTCATAGAATTTCAATTCCATTGGCTCTTATAGACAATTATTTTAAACTATATTCAATTGGTGTTTGACAAAACATTGCCATACGCATAGCAATACAGTAAATTTTGTAATCGATCCTTGAAAATATTTCTTTTAATCACTTATTGTAAATACAACAACTGCAAAGACATATAGAACCAAAAATTAAAGACTGAATATTAGACCTTAGCTTCCCATTTTTCTATTAAATGGCCATAAAATTCAGCCTGAATATTTGAACATCTAACAAAGTATTTACAATATATGATAAATAAAAAATTATTTTATATTATGCAATTTTATTATTTCTATGCCATGGGACCAAATAAATAGTAAAATAATTTTAGAAATATATGATAGGTCCAATGTGTTTAGATGGAAGTGTACTATAAATATAAATTTTGTAAATAAATGCACTTAGTTATTTTAAAAATATAACATTTTCTAATAATTACATTGCTATAATAATTCAAATATAGGAACATTTATTTAACAATTTTGTTCCTTTAAAAAAATGCACATAGTTCCTTTTTATTAAATAGTTCTCTATAAGCTACAGGGTAGTCAATCAAAATATTTTCAGACAGTATTACCAACATTTGCTTAGAAATTATAACAATGAATGTTCCTATATTTGAATATTGGTTATTTAGAATATATAGACAGACAATTGTTGATTTGTATTTTGTAAAGAGAAATATCCGTTTATAAATTCTTTTGGACTGTGTTTAGAATTTGGTAACCAAAAACATTATTTTATATATTCGGTTTAGGGTTTGAAAAAAATATTTTATGAACTGAAATCAAACAAATTAAATTTCATACTTTAATACAAACCACCATAGTTATTAAATACATTTATTTGTATACATATGAACATATTTTAAAACCAAAGTTGTAAAAATATTTACACAACACTTTTTTGTTAGATTTTAAGTCTTATTTTGTAAAATTTTACTTTTAAAAACATATAAAATAATACATTCAATTTGCTTTTTAGAATTTTTTTTGTTTATAAATACTTTAAGAGATCTATACTGATAGTTGTAAAAAAAATCAAATTAGAATCTAAAAGCTCTTTTTCGGGAAAAAAAATAATAAACAATTTTATAAAATTATCTTATTTTGTTTTATTTGAAAAGTTCTTTATAATCATTTTTTTTTTTTTTTATAGAGATGATAATAAATTAATAAAAAATATGAAGATTTAATACAGGAAGGAAAGATTTAGTTCGGAAGGTAAGTGGAAATTATTTAAATAGATATTGTTATCAGACATAATAAAGATTCAATAAGCGAAACCAACCGCGAAAAGTAATGAAATTTCTTATAATAAAACTACATCATCCATATAATCATCAAAGAGAACTACTGACAAATATAAGCCATGAATAACATATA
This sequence comes from Chrysopa pallens, assembly GCA_020423425.1. Taxonomy (NCBI): domain Eukaryota; kingdom Metazoa; phylum Arthropoda; class Insecta; order Neuroptera; family Chrysopidae; genus Chrysopa; species Chrysopa pallens. The sequence continues at coordinate 53,887,117 of CM035591.1, forward strand.
TACTATAGATGATATTCAACAAATCGAAAAAACGAGGTTATAAATATTAAGTACCAATACAAAGTTATATGATGCAAAAAGATACAAAATCTAAAAGTAACTGTGTTTTGTAAACAACAAAACACAAAAAACTGCATAAATTTAAAAAACAATCAATTTCATAGCACTAATTTTTTACAGTTACTCAACAGTTAAAATACTAAGTAAAATGATGAATGAATGTGTTTAATAATTATTATTTTATTATTGAAATCTCATTGTTTTACTTCAGTAATTAGTGACGTATATTTATTATAAACTAAAGCAATTTACAATATATAAAACGTGATGGCAGCACATTCAATGTAACATAGATTTAAGAATGATAAACCAACCAAGCAAATACATATTATAATTTGCTCTCTAAATAACGTACGTATAGAGTAGATCGATCCAATGAAGAAGACTACAAATACATGTATAATACATGTTAATGATGAACTAGAACCGGAAACGGGTGATTGTAAAAATGTATAATAATTTTTAGTTTGGCGTGGGAGCCAAAATTTACTTTTTTTTTTTTATAAATATGTTTTTATTACATTTTTAATTAGTTACATAATCATTTTAATAATTTTTAGTTTTTAATTACCATAGATTATAAATATTAATTGCGTAATTTAGCACAAAAATAACATTAGTGTTGATTAAATTTTAAATTTATAGAATCACGAATATGTATTATTATGAATAATTTTAGACTGTGAGAAACTAATAAAAAGTCATCGAAAATTGTGATTTTTATTTCTTCTTATGGTTCTTGCATACTATTATGGCGACAAACAATTTGCAACGAGCGATCTGCGATAGATTTTTTAATCGCAATTTACCATAGCTACAAGTGACTAGCGATTTATCAGGTATTCTTTTAAATGATAAATCGTCTAATGACATTTTTGCAAACTGCAACTTTATATGTTATACATTTTCAATTTGAGAAAGTCAGAAAGTTAACTTAACAACTTCAAACTGATGTCATGTCGAATATAATTGAGTTAAGGTCTATGAATTCCGTCTTTATCAAGTATCAATGATTTTGTTATTTACTATGAACTCTATAAAATTTAACAAAATATTTACAGATCAGTGAAAACGTCGTCGCTTTTCGCCCGTCGCGTCGCCAAAATGTGATGACCCATTTGACTGCACTACTGTGAATTATAGCATTGTTTGTTTGAAATTTCTCTAGAAACTAGTATTATTTTATTAGTATGATGGTCTGTTCATAGAGAGTAACGATTTGCAATTTGACTAACTTTACGATTTGCAATTTGATTAACTGTCGGAAAGTTTCGGAAAGTTTGTTCCGATTGAACGTATCTTTATCTCCATTTTTAGATGTTCAATTCTGTTGAGCAGAATTTTTTGTTCTTGTTAAGGATATATGCCAAAATGGCTTAGCACTTGTATTGAAATTTCATATATACCAAACGACGTATGATGAAAAACGATAAAAATGCCAAAAATAAATCCAAAAGAAATGACGAAACATCAAGACACAGGCGTCATTATTTTTAGACTTGTAGTTTTAGCTGGCAAAATTAAATAACTTTGTAATTTATTATAAACCGCATTAATTCGCGTTAAATTTTCTATATATTTAAAATTTTAACAAATATTCAACTACCCGGTTTCCTTCATTATGATTTTACCGAGTATTACCTTTTAGACTATCATAATACTTATATATTATTTAATGTATATTATTCATAGTTAATTTACATTTAAGTATAAAAATCGACGACCCGTAACAACTAATAGCCCCTCCGTGTGATCTTTGCTAGAAAAAGATGTAAATACTAATAAAATTAAGCATTCTTAATATACCGCATGTATTCATTGTATGACTATAAATAATATAATGTATTCATAGATGATATATTGAATTTACCTTATCTATTGACAAATGAAATCAGTGACTTATGGATGTTGATTTAACTCTACTTTTGAATGTCAATGAATTTATAGAAAAAATAAAAACTGTCTACGAATTATGAATGTAAATTGTCGGAATTTTTATATAACAAACGGTATATTATTGTACAAGTTATTTATTTTCCATTTACTAAGCTTGAATAAGTAACTGTTGCAGCATTAGATGGTTTTTTAAATGTATTTACGACTGCGTAGTACTTCGTTTTGTTCTGTTGTGTGATGAAAGAAGATTCAGCACAACAGACACATTAATAATGTTATGGGGGAGGAAGTGAGCAGTGCGGTATATCTTTTTTTTAAAAAGCAGACCGGAAGTGACAGACAAATACATCGAGAAATAACAACAATAGATAAGAATCTTTGTTTCTATACGTATTTTTGTATTTATTTGTCTTTCCAACATTTCTACTTCTTCAATTTTTCAGAATAATTAATACCTAATATATTTATATATAGAATAAATAAGATAACATTTATGTTTATTCCCGCATTTCTGACGCCAGGTATTTAGTGTTTAAGAGAAAAGTGATTTAAATTAGGTAAATGTTATCGCGTATAGTCAGTTTCATATTATCGATATGAACCTACCAACCCGTCTAATTCAAATATTGTGACAGGTCATCTGCCCCCCTGTCTCTGTACCCAAAACTTTCTAGGGGTTATTGATATAATAGTTTTTATTTCGGTTATAAATTATAATGCTTAGCAAATTTTTCAATTAAACGCCGATAGGCATGGATATAATTGTAGCTCAGAGTGTCAACAGATGTGAAAACCAGATTGATGTTGATAATTTTAATTTAAATAGAATGAAATTTCAAATGTTATTACTAAAAGTTCCAAGTTTTCATTTTTATCGGTAGTCCTTATTTTTTTATTAATACTACTTTTCAGGGCGAAAGAAACGTTGGTAACGATAATATTAAATGCAACAGTTCTGACAAATCTTTCATAATATTGCCCGATGGTATAAAACTGTTATGTACGTTTTTACATTTAAACAGATTGGTTGATTTTGTTTCATTGCTGGCCAAAAGTTGTACTAGTATACTCTTTTAATAGAAACTTTTTTAAAGATAATTGTTTTATGATTGATAATTTCCTTTTATCATATATTTTTAATCAAGCAGTTTCATATTTTTAATCAAGCATTGATACAAATATGTACAATAAATGAACTATATGAATAAAAATGCTTTACCCCAATTTGAACTCATCGCTTGAAAAAGGCCTAACTGATTTGGCGGCTGTTTTTTTTTTTTTTTTTTTTTTTATAAAAACAATGTTGATATGAAAAGAAATTTGTGGAATATTAACTGGAAGAACTGGAAATATTTAAAGTAATTTTGTCTGAAAAGTTTTATTAAAATAATATGATATTGAGTTTGACACTCCTAGAATAAGAAATTTGGTTAGTATGATTTGTACGCAACTTTATCATCAACTTACTTTTACCCAACCCGCTAGTGGGATAGAGTTAGTCTATGAAACTGCTACACCGATAACAATAAAACAGATATAACAGGAGGTAGTCGAGAGTGACTCCTTCTATCTCTCCACTCATTGAAGCAGGTGTACAACTTTTCGTGAAATATTATAATGAAACTTCGTAGATATGAAAAAGGAATTAGCTAAAGAGGCTAGTCATGTTCCATCCACTTGCAAAATTAACAAATTCAGGAAAGAAGTTTTATACTGTATGAATTATTTTAAAGAACAATTTTATTTAAATCAACGATTTACTTGGACTAAAAAAGTTAAAGGTAAAACTAGGTTTTGAAATATAAAAAATTTGTGAGGAACGCTAAATATAATCTGTGATTAAATGATTATTTTAAATTAATTCAGAATTATTTAATTTAATACAGTTATTTCTTCCCCATTGCTTACGCACTGACGATACATTGAATAGCATTGATTTATGTTATAAAAAAAATCAAAGAACTTCATGTTCTTTCTTAGAATCAAACATGTGTTCACATTGGTATGCTGATTAGTGATTATTTATTACCTAATTAAATTAATCATAAAATTATACAGCGTGATGAAATACACGTATATAAAGTTTTATTGAAATTTTTCTGTTGATGGGTATTCGTATCAATCGCAAAATGTAGAGATTTTCATTTAATAGGTCTGAAAAATTCTGTTATCTTAGTACTTACTACTCTGTGAACCAGACACAACATTTGAATATGATGTTAAATAAGTTGTTATTTACAGTTAAAGGGTAAAGAGTAGGGATAAACTTACTTTAAAATAAAGAAATTATACTGATAGAAAATAGAAATTTTATAAAAATTAATTATGAACACTTAAAATTACATGACTAAAAAGGCACTATAAATCGTAATCATTGTCGTTTGTGAAGTAATAAACACTGTTTATGCGGTTTCTTTATAAATTGAAATTTTAGAACAAAAAGAAAAGTTCATGGTATGTTTCTTCGAATAATGCCTTCACTTATAGGGTATGTTCCGAAATAGAATAAGCATACTCGCATTACTGAATCGACGCCATAATCGTGAACCGTTCTTTTGTTTAGAGCTACATATAAATTTGTTTGTCTCACCAGTACTCGTGCGTATAAATTTTTGTAAATCATCAGTATTCACCAGTACAATATGGCGTCGAATTCATGTCTTAAGCAAGGGCCAGTGCAATGGATTCTTTTTCGAAACACACACAGTAAATGGAGTTGATTTATTTATGGTATAGATTTATTTTAAAATAATGCATCTGAAGTCGATTCACTAAGACATCAATATAGGCTAGCAAAAAACAAACAAATAATTTTTCCACATTATTTACAATAACAAACAGCACATCGATAATTTTACACATGTTTTTTTACTGCGTTTTTTTTTTTTTATATTATACTTTTTAACTAGGATAGTTATATTACAATATTGGTTATTATACACGATTCCTTACTATTCGAGTTTTGTACTAAATATGCTTTTGTCGTATACAAATTGGTGAACTATATCTAAGCTTACCATTCTGTTTTTATATCTTATGGACATTTACAATCAATACAATCTCTCCTAGTGTCTGGAAATGGCCAGGCACCACACGTTTCGATTTTCCATCGTTTTTTCTTGCTACAAGAATATTTATTTTAGTTGCAGGTGCATTCTTCTCTCAGCTCACTCGGTATCATGTCTATAAAAGCATCAATAAAAAAAAGTCATAGTTTAATGTGTCACATAAACACATATTTATAAACGTTATTTTTTATTTATTAAAAAATTTATTAGCTTAACTTTTGTTGCTTATAGCCAGTTGTTAGCTGTAATAACAAACATGATGCAAGCTAAATGTAATGTAGAATTTATTTTATTATTTGTTTAATAAGAATATAATTATTCTCAAGGACTACTTAGTTTTAACTAAAAGACATATGTAAGTATTTTTCTGTTTTCCGCAAATGGTAGTAAATACTGTAAATAGTATAAAATTTATAACATACATACATCAGAAATATTTAAAGTGAGATATAGCGGTTAAGATAAGTGATTAATTTGTGAACGGCTTGAAGGTTTTTTTGATATTTAAATATTTATATCTTAAACAGGAATCAAATAAGAAATTATGTAAGGTTTTTTTTTAATTATAGCTTGTGAATTTTCAAATTTATATAAATTATATATATAAATATATTTCTAACTTGGAATAGTTATATATAGGTAGGTATAGGATGTATCATAAATTATTTGTAAAGAAATGAGAACAATACCCTTCCATTTTATTGAAATACGCTGTATACTAAGTTTCTAAGAAACTAAGTACAATAATATTTAATTTGCGAAAAATACGTGTTGTAAAAATAAGAAAAATAAATAATAGCTTACGATTAAAAATTGAATTTTCGAGACTCTCCGATGATTAATTTTGAAAAAAAAAACAAAAACTAAATAATCTCTAAAAATATTTATAAAAACGTATTGTTCCTCTTTCCCTGTTGGGCACGTTTTGAACTTCGATCGAATTTGAATTTCCAAATTCACAAATCATATAAAACAAGTTTTAAACGGATCGGAGTTTGGATGATATATGATAATCTTCGTTTTATGTTAAACTAACTTGAAATTCAGATTTATACGACTGTCTTGAAGAAAAGCAATATCTATGATTTCTTCAATTTTTCAAAGTAATAAGAAAATTTTGAAAAATTGATTTCTCGTAGCCATTTGAAAATTAACTACGATAATTAACGAAGTTAATTTTTGGGGTTAAAATTACCTTAAAAACAAAACAAAAAAAAGAAAAAGTGTAAGTAATAGAATTAATTGTTTAGATACTCGATATATTATTGAATTCCATAGTTTGGGCCATTTTTTATTAGCATTCATAAATTACTATAAATATCCAGTCTATATATTTATATATGTATACATGCATAAATAATGATAAGCATTGTTATTACTTATATATATTTATTACCCAAATAAGAGCAAAAATTGTGGAGAACTCAAACATTTTGCGAAAAAATGTTTCAAACAAATACACTTTTTTTGTGTTAAAACTATTCATCTATCTTTTATAGTTTAAATGTTGGGTCAAGAATCCATTGAACCCAATAGATCGATTTTGTTCATTCACGAAATTAAACTCACTATTTTTAGTTTTAGAATACGTTATCAAAATTTCAACTGGCTATCTCTTTTTTTTTAGTCACCTACACCAAAACTCTGCCAAAATTTTGTTTGAGCGATCAATATTAGGTAGCGCTAGAAACTTTCGACTAAAATTAATATAATTTGACATATTATGTATGGGGAGTATAATAAGTATGTGAAAGTTTTGGCTATTTGTAAAAGTACCTACCTGCACAAAAAATTCAAAAAAAAAATATATCTGCTTCGACGAATCACAGGACTTTATATATATATATATATATATATATATATATATATATATATATATATATATATATATATATATATTTTTTTTTTTTTTTTTTTTTTTTTATATATTTAAAGTCACTTTTCAACAACTTAGGTTATATAGTGACTACATTAGGGATATTCTATACAGCAATATCACACATAAATGCTATGTGGTCACTCATCCAAGTACTATCTGTGTATAATGTTGCTTAATTTTGTTGATCGGTTAAGATCAGTAACTACGTTACGTCAGTGGGGGGGGGTCTTACTTTATATTAATATTATACAATTTTATTTTTTATTTTGTGTACACAAATAAAACGAGAAACGTGACTAATAAAGAAGTAAATTAAAGTATGTAACTACAGTATTATATGTGTAGCTAAATATGTTGTTGAATTTTTGTCCCTTATTCGAGTTTTTCCGGAACTGTTTCCGAGAAAAACGCTAAAAACCTGAAAATCACATGAATTAGTGGTACATCTAGTAATTTGTGTAGTTCGCTTTTAACCAAAAGTATCAAGTTTAGTGAATTATGAATAAACCTTTCGATACAATATCGTTGTTACACACACACGGTAAATTTTTTAAAATACATCCTTCAATATGCACGAAAAAGTAATTTTCAAATATGGTGAATATATTTTTGGATATTTTTGTAGCCAATGTTTTTTGTATTAAAACTTGGAAAATCGGACGTTTTGATAAATCTAAATCAATCATTTATGTTCAAGTATAAATTTCAATTATAAATGGCGTAAATTAAATTGTCACAATAAACGTCACACTCCATCGTTTCCGTATTCCGTATATAATGTAAATAGTAATAAAATATTTGAACAAAATAATAAATTTATCTGCTCAAAATTTAAGAGCACAATTTTATAAAATGTATGGGTATTTATGTGTAATATCTATATAACACATATATATTTATCTCTCCGAATATCTGTTTATATACACACACATATGAAAGAAATTCAATTGATATTGTAACGAGTCATTGAGCACTTCAATGTATTGTTATTACCGCCTTTGAATTGCCACACGGCTCATTTTCAAGTTTACATGTTAAATAATCCAATAGGCCAAGTGGCACTATATAATGGTTTCTGTAGTATATGAAGTAATATAGTTTTGGTGGACATATTATTGCATATTCCAAAGGCCTAAATTTCACATGTAAAAACCGTAATATGAAAAACATCAAGAAATGTTACAGTTTTTGCAAATTTTCTCTTAAGCGATGCTTAGATTTTAAAGAGATAAAAATCAAGAAATACTAGTTTTTGAGCCTTAAAAGAAAACTCCAACAACTGTTTATTTATGGCAACTCAATCGAATATTTGATACACTTTGTTGCGTTTTATTTAATGAATAATTGTATGTGACATAATTATGATAAGTGCAATAATTTTTTTTCTTTGAAAATTCTAAAAAATAGATGTTATCATTTTAGGAACTAATAGAATTAGATAGGTTCACATGCTTCAAATTAACGTATATTAGTTTAAGGCGAAACTTGTTTGTTTTACAAAATAAGACATATAAAGTCTTTGAATTTTGGTTCTATCTCTTACGATCAAAATCATAATTGTTTTATTTAACATTTTTTTTTGTAAATATCCGGTTCATGTCTCAAAACAGTATGATTTTGTATTTTAATTTACTTTCGTTAACTTTTATTTTTTATCAGAGAATAAAGTAGTTTGAATAATATATATAATAAATAAGATAGTTTGAAATAATATTATAAACGTAAGGTTCAGTTTAAATTTGAAAATGTTTACAAAGAAAACGATCGCCGCTTCTTTTGTTATTATAAACAATATCCATAAAGCAAACGATGTATGGACATCTCGATGTATAGGCATTCGTTTTTGGAGTTGATCGATAGAGCCGTTTAAAAGTTATTCCAAAAAAACCACATAAAAAAAAATAATTTTCCTACTTTTTTTGAGATTTCTCAAAATCTACTGGTTTGAAATTGTATTCAAAATCTAAATTTGGGCAAGTCGAATGGCACCAACTGCGATGAAATCGGTCGAGCTGTTCAAAAGTTATAAGTGGTTCACATAATAAGAAATAGTGATAACCTCGCAGGAGTAGTCAGGGAAGCTTCCTGTAACCTCAAAACGTCGAGATCTGATGAAAACTCGATTTTTTCAAAACGGGGTAAAACCAATAAATTCTTCGATTTTCTTAACTGGAAGTTAAAAAGTTCCAAATAAATCTTGTAGAGCATATAATTTTATATGAAAAGTATTTTTGTCATTTTATTAAAAATAACGGAGCCGTCTAGAAGTTACACATACACTCATAAAATTTACGTGTAAAAACATTGAATAGAACTTTTGTAAATGAAATGTATTGAAACGATAATATAAACGAATGTAGATAAAATGCAAACGGAGATATAAACGAAAATCTGAACATACCATATCAAAAATTTAGAACAACCGGACTGTTTGTAAGGTATTCACTTTGTTTTATTTATATACCGTTGTTTTAACTTTTATGTCTACCCCCTCCTCCCACTTCGTAAGGTTGGTCAAAAATATACATACATATTGTAGGTAATTAAATTCACGAAAATTTTTAATCTAGCTCTTGATTTCCTAGAATAAACCATAACTGAATTACAGCGTTCTAAAGATATTCAAATTTTCCGAAAAATTCGATTTTGTATATTTTTTAAAAATATTAATATCTCCGTAACTATCAGTCCTAGAAGCAAAATTTGAAATGTAAATTAAAGGAAATTTAATTGTATACAACATTTTTTAGCTAAAATGCACCGAAACGAATATATAAGCGAAAATCTAAAGTGAGAGTCAATTTTTTCAATGTGGCAGCGGACACAATTGAGGGAAAATTGTGCATTTTAACTAGTAACTAAATATCCAAAACAACATAACAATAATTAAGAACTACCGGATCGTTTGTAAGTTAAAACCTCTTATTTATTAGAATATACATAGACATTAGTAATGTTTTGTAGGCTACAAACTACTATGTTTGTAGAAAATAATATGCAACATCTATAATAAAATAAAGATCGCCCACGCATAAATTGAAGTACATAAAGTAATTACAATTTACACAGATGTTTTCGTTACAAAAATATTACATAATATTTATGTTGTATATGTTATATAAGTGCATATGAAATATTATTTGAAAATTTTGATATCTGTTTGAAATAATATTCACATTAATAATAAATAATATTAATTTAAAAAATAAATTAAGTACTAACAATAAAATAATATTATACTCGGCATATTATATCCGGTGTATGAAATATTCGAAAAGTGTGTCAAATTTAGTCTAAAATAATTAAAGACACTACACTACATCCGTTCGCCCTTCCATGCGTCTGTCTATCCGTCATCAAGGTAACTAATAACAGAAAAGAGATAGTGAGATGAAATTTTGAAGTCGTATTCTAAACCTAAAAGTGAGTTTAATTTCATGAATGATCAAAATCGACCAAGTGGGTCCAATGGATCGATCACCGAAGTTTTGAAGGAAAATTTAAAAACAAAGAACTGTTTGGTTCTTGATTCTTTAAAACCAACAACTTTTGTTTGAAATATTTTTTATGAACTTTCTTATAGTCGAGACAAATCAAGCTCCTGAATTTGAGCTAATAAACACAAATATAATATATATAAAATGTTTTTATATATAATGTTTTTAACTATTTATAGATATAATAGTTGCTAATGTTGCTTATATATAAAACTGTGCTGCATATTTTGTGTATTTTATGAATGCTTATGATTAGAAATAGTTGAAATATTGCTACTCAATCATATGTCGGATATTTAAATAATTAACCTTTCCTTTTTATTACTTTTATTTGTTTTAATATTGTTTTTTTTTTTTTTTATGTACCTATTAGCTGATACCACGCTTATTTTTTCCTGAAAAATTTTCAAAGCTATGTAATTCATAAACTTTGGCACCTGTGTGTTATTTTACATTTGTAATACAAATTTATTTATTGTTCTGATAGAGCATCTTAAATCGCACAACCTAGCGATTATATTTGTAGTGATCATTCTATTACGTTCCATTTTATTCCAACAATGTACCAGTCAGTTTATAAAATAAATTGAAATTCCACATACCATTAATGAAACTGTGTCCAGGTATATTATTGTTATTTTTTATATTATTTATTTTTATATTGTTATTTGGCAAAAATTAAAATTTTTCTAGAAATATTCTTAAATATTCTACATTTGAGCCATAAATGCCCATGATTTTTTTTATTTTCTTAAGGATAAAATTCGATATTTTTATCCTTATATCACGTGACCTAAACCACTAGGTTTCTAAGATGTGACGTCATTTCGGTAAAATTATTAGTTGCCTTGATCAGTTCAATCTATCAACAGAATCTTAATTAGTTAAAAATTTGAAAGTGATGTTTTTTTATCAATGTATTGTTATAACAGTATTCTCAACATTATATACCGATATTACATCACTGAAATAAAAGCTGAAGGAAAAGAATCTTGTTTATTTTGAAAAAATATTTATTTTTGTGATTTTTTATTAAGAAATCAATATTGCGAAGTTCATTTTTAAACATACAAACTACCCTCTTAAGATATTATCATACTTACGATATCATTAATGAAAATCTTATTATTTCTTAAGGGCCACTTTTGTTAGTACAGTAGAACCTCGATAAGTTAAAGTCCAAGGGAATCACAAAATATTTTAAGTTATAGAGGTTTTTTTAGTTATCAAGGGTCTATGTTAGGGATATGTTAATAAAGATATACACATGTACATATGTATGTATATATGTTACTGAGGGCCAATACATAGATTACTTATTTAAGATATTGAGGTTGCGTATTTAAAGTAATAGAGGTATTGGGCTCCGATGAGAAGGTTAAGTTACCGAGATTGGAGTTATCGAGGTTTTACTGTATTAGAAAACAAACTTTTCATTTATTTAAATAAGAACACTAAAACTGCCCAAAAACTAGTAAATTAAGATTATTATAACTGTTTTTCAATATATTAATGGATCGTGTGTTTACATTGCAATATGCTTGAAAAATTGCTACCTACAGATGTCGTTTTGATCTGCATACTGCTAATACCAGTTCAAACAAACTAAACAAACATGCATACTTACAATTTAAAATATACAATAATAGGCGTAGAGATTGTAAAGGAAAGAACAAACTTACATTATTTTTATGTTTATCGAATACATAATATAATATAAAATACATATGGGTTGCAACACATATTTTTTATACGGCAATGTTTTCTTTACTTTTCGCTAATTAATTGAACTCTATGTTTGCATGTTACTTTGATGATAATACTTCTTTAGTTTGGTCGTTATGTATGTAGTGTGTTACGTATAAGCAAATATAGTATACATATATGCATGTATTATATATATATATATAACTTTTTGAACTAAAATACCGATTCTGATAAACTCTTTATAAATAAATAAAATGTGTATGTTTCACATATAAAAGCTTTTTATTAACCGATAGATTAATGTAAATTAATGATTGCAATATTGTAAAATAATAAATTTTATTATCATATGTATATATATATATATATATATATATATATATATATATATATATATATATATATATATATATATATATATATATATATATATACATATGCATGTATATTTATATAGGTACATATTTTTATCTAATTTCCCACACATTAAATTATAGAATACCATTTTTAGAAAATTTTAATTCAATCTAGATCAAATCTTTTTGTTCTTACTTTGCTTTGATTTTAGATACCTAATATGTTTAAAATTAATAATTATTTGTCTTTGGATTTGATAGAGGACTTTCTACGTTTAAGATTAAACAGTGGCGTATGAAGCAGAGGACGTCGAGCATTAGTTTACTTTCACGATCTTACTTTTTTAATTACCTATCTAAAAAATATCAAAATATACTATCAATTATCGACATGGATCTTACACTTGATGAATGAAAATGTTTATTTAAATCTTAATGTGCCTAGATAGGTCTGAGAGATTTAATTAATTTTGGATATAGGATGAAAAAGTGAAATTCAATCTACTTTTCAATCACATACATTCTGTTGCAATGTGATAATTTTTTTATAGAACGATGATTTTTAACGGACGCTATTATATCACGCGTGATGTGGTGACAACGGAAAATAGGAGTCCATTTATATATATATATATATATATATATATATATATATATATATATATATATATATATATATATATATATATATATATATATATATATATATATGTATATATATATATATATATATATATATATATATGTATATATATATATATATATATATATATATATATATATATATATGTATATATATTTTATATATATATATATATATATATATATATATATATATATATATGTATATATATTTATATATATATATATATATATATATATATATATATGTATATATATATATATATATATATATATATATATATATATATATATATATATATATATATATATATATATATATATATATATATATATATATATATATATATATATATATATATATATATACATATATATATATATATATATATATATATATATATATATATATATATATATATATATATATATATAAATATAAATGGACTCCTATTTTCCGTTGTCACCACATCACGCGTGGAACTTCAAGGTATATTTTTAAAAAAATGTGCGTGATCGGAAGGATTTTTAAAAAATATATCTTGAAGTTCTAGGAAGGATCTTATGAAGACAAAATTGAAAAAATTGCCCGGACTAAATAAAAACAATATAAACTGTTTCATTTTAGATTAATATGGAATATTTATTTAATGAAAACATCAAGAAACATTTCTTATTTTATGAAAACATTTCTATATCAACGAATCAACAATAATATTATTCTAATTTTAAAAAAATATAAATTAATTTTTTAAAATTCGTCTATCTATACATATAAAATGTTTTGTCCTGGATGACCCGTCCGATAAGATGAATATCCGATAAGAAAGGATTTTCTGAAATTCTGGAAATCGGTGGCAAAGTTTATATGAAAGACCGTGATTTCTTGGTGCAATCTACATCAAATTTTTATAAATATTCTTTAACAGAATTGATGGAAGACATGTTTCGTATTTTGTCGAAACTCGTTGCCTAACTGAAATAAAAAGCGGTAGAAAGTTATATTGGGGGTGATTTGCATTGAACATGATAAAAATGTCCTTGGTGCTTTTGTTTTAAATTACATTTTATTTCGATTTTAACGTAAAAATCCAATCCGATTTAAACGTAAAAAACCAATTAAAAATCCCATTAGAATCATTTTCGACTTACGCGGATGATGTCGTATACAAAAGTTAGTATAATGAGAAAATCTAAGCAGATTTCTATATTCAATTTTTGATAATTGACTTTTTTTTCTAACATGATATTTATTGATTTTGGGCTTATAAAAAAAAACACGAATATAATCAATAGAAATCTACAAGTAAAATCACGATTACAGTTGATAAACATAAAGAATTTCGTTCTTGACGGAGGTACCCCGATTGCACTTTTTTATTTTTTATTTAATTCGTAAATTAATTTCCTAATAATCTGTATTTGTGTATTAAAACGACGAAGATTTATAGTTTGAAAACATTTCAAAAACTATACAGTAAATTTTGTGCAAATCAAACTACTCGTTCGAAGAGAAGGAATAAATAGAACTAGGAATAAATCATATAACTAAGAGGAGGAAAATTACCCTTCGGAATTGATTGATTCATTCTGAAAAAAAATATTAATTTTAAATCTAGTTTCACATCTTTTATTGAACTGAAATAACATAGCAGTCATATTTATTGCTCATGGAAATGCAATATGTATGTAAGTGTAAACGAAAACTGAGACTGACTGACTAATCTATCTACGCAAAGCTCAAATCACTGATCGGAATCAGTTAAAATTTAGTGAGTAGATAGTTAATATATCATTAGGAAAGAATTTTTAGGAATTCAATCCATAAAGGACTGAAACTCGGGGTAAAAACTTATACAAAAAATAAATAAATATGTAATTCGTTCTATTTCCAAATCAACCACTTCAAGGGCGTGAAAAGAGGTAAATACTCCAATCAAGAGATAGCGAGCTAAAATTTGTGTAGCGTATATTTCAGCCCAAATTTATCTATGATTGAAAATAGTTCAAACATTGATAATGAAACATTTTAACACTCAAAACAATTCACACTGTTGCTTTTATCTTCACTTCACGTTCTTTTTTATGCATAAACCGCTAGATAACTTAATAAAATTATTTGTACAGATTATTTCAAGATTATATCTATATTTCATTACATCAAAAAAATTAGGGTTGTATTCTTAGTAACATCACCTTTCACCTATGCTAAATAAATCTTTTAAAAAAATTGCCTAAAGCCAATCATGTGTTTGAATATAATAGTATTAAAATTCAAATAATATTGAAGTATATTGATTATTAGTAACATTTATACATCTGCGTATAAAATAATAGTTTTCACAATTTTTTTTTTATATTAATTTTGATTAAAAAATTGTTCATTAATTTTTTAAGACATGTAATAAGTTTACCATAAAAATTGGACTTACATAATTGTCTTTAATATTCTCTGGCTATTTTCTTATCAATTTTATAAACTACTTGCAGCCTCATTCGGCTTCACACGTGCCCTTTTAGCATTCACGGCGCTATTCAAAATGTTAAATAAAATTCAACCTAAATAATTAAATTGAAGGTTTTCGGACGTATCAAACAAAATCAATCAAATACCAATCGACGGTATGAAGAATTGATTAAATTTTACATAGTAAAATTTGAATATCAAGTACCTTCTTACACGTATAGTATGATAAGTATCAAATTAAAATACAGTGCTAGTAGTGAGGTGGCATTTGTTGCTACGACTGTGGCGTATATGCGAGTAGAAAGCCGTGTCAAACCTGATATTTATACCTGAATGCGTGTGATAAAAAAATGATAAATATTAAAAGATGCATTGAATGCAAATAGTGAAAAATAGATTTTTCAATGAATTTTTTTGAAATTCTCTCACAGATAGATAGCTTGGAATTAATAAAAATGTATTACATTTTTCAGCCCCATTGAAGAATTTTAGCGATTTTGTTTGCAAAAATTGTCCAATATATCTCAAGAAAAACTACTCTCATTTTTGAAAATGCTCTGTCACATGACCTCCAATTTATTTGGAGAATCGAGTTATGTATGAGTATGTTGTCTCTTTAAAAATTTTACAGGTTTACATTTTAAGATCATATTGGAATATTTTGTCAACATTAAGCATTTGAAATAAGCTTGTCATAAGTTATAGAAATTTTTGTTGAGAAATTTAGCAAATTTTTCTAAGAAATACTACTTTAGCTTACGAACAAAACGAAAAAATGTTACCAATTTTTTGTTTTTCGTATTCGGGCTAATCATGATTATTTTCCAATAAATTTTAAAAATAAAAAAAGTTTTTCATATATTAGATTATGTTCAAATTATCTTTCACTAAATAATACTGATTTACGACATTGACTATTTCTGATGAGTTCTTATATGAATAGATGTTCTTCAAATGTTCATGTTTCGAACTTCATACAAACGCAAAGTTCCCATTGCACCATCTTAAAGTTAATATTCCTTTTTTACACTTTTACCTGTCATTGATGCTAATGACTATGTTAAATTAATAAATTTTTAATTATTTTTCGCTTACATGGTCTTTTGTACGAAATTTTATTCTAATCTTAATTTTCTTTCAATTTAAAATTTTTAATTTAAAGGATACAAATATATGATTTTTAGTTAGTTTCCAAAAAAATACATATCAATTTTTTATAGCCTTTAAACGGAATAATAAAATGTTACCAAATTTGACATAGAATACTTTCCTTGATATTTAAATTTTGAAAAATTATCAGAAACATTCGTAATCCTTTAATTAAATACCATTACACGACACAAAATTTATAATTTTTAATTATAAAATTTAGTTAAAGAGTGAAATTCAAGTACCAATTTTTTTTCTGTTGGATTTATTTCGCATCTGAAAGATTTTTAAAGACTAGAAATTTTATCTTATTTACTAATTTTCCAAAATTAAATACATTTCCCAATTGAATGTAAATTATACATTTTAAATATTCTTGCAATATTAATTCAAAAAAAAATAAATAAAGAAATTAGTTACTACTAATAAATATTGTAATTGTATTAATTTTATTTATTAAATAATATATATCATAAATATCGCCTCTAGTATTTAGATAAATTGTAAAAAAAAAAACTTTATGAAATTATACAACTCGTTATTATAGAACACTTAAGTGTGCCGGGCACATGAGTACAAAAATAAATTCTATATTTATTTATATATTGAAAAAAATCAAAGTTACACTTTTAAATTTTTTCAATCTGATAAATATTAAAAAATTTATACAGATTTTGTAATTAAAATGGCCTAAAATAAATAATAAACTTTAGTTACAAAACGTAGATTTTGTTGAAAAATTACTTTCTCTATCACTTATTAAAGCCCATAAATACCATAAAGAAGCACAAAGAAACGTTTATGTAAATATATAATAAAATAAGCTTCCTAATAATAGCGTCTACGTTAATAATCAAGTAAGAATTGGCTAATAATAAATTCATGTAAATTTTATAACAATAATATTTAAACCTGTAGCTATACACTTACAATCACAATAGGTTTTGGTTATTTTTCATTTACACTTAGTTCAACAATAAGTAATCAAACGAGGTACATACAAAATTTTATCCGCGATTGAATAAAATAGATATATACAATAATATCGATAAATCGATAAATAAATATACAAGATATGTATTTTTATATATGTATATATTTATTTATTTATTTGTAGCTAATATAAACGATTGAATATTTATATCTAGTATATAATTATAATAAAATGCCGCTGAGCAGCTCACACAAGATTTTGTTTAGCTAAAAGAATATTGTATAAGTATCAAATTGATGTCATCAGGCACTTTATATGTTTATAGCTATTTTATGAAGTTAGATAAAGAGATACAATACTCATTTCATAAAAACATATCCAGAAAAACTCGTTGAATCTTACAGTGAGTGCAGTACTATTAGGCATTTTAAATACAAAAAAAAAAAAAATACTTTTATTATGAATATTAAATTATCATAAATAATTAAACCACGCATTTAAGGCGGACACTTTCTGTGCATGCAACTTTATTATTTATTTGAGATTTAACTTTTGATTTTTTGTTTTTTATTTGATTCTCTTTTAAGACTGACTATTAGCTAAGTTATCGTGATTTTGGACCTCAAGTATTTATTATTTCATTTAAAAAGTATTTATGTCAAAGTTATATCATTATAACAAATAATCATCGAAATTAAACACGTTTTCAAAACCCTAAATTTACTTAGAATGTTCCCTTGAAACTTTGAATATATATACATATATATATATATATATATATATATATATATATGTATATATATATATATATATATATATATATATATATATATATATATATATATATATATATATATATATATATTGTGTAATAGCCTCTCTTTGTACAGTAGTAAAATTATTGCAATAGTGCTTGCGGTACTAAATATTCAATAGTAAATTTAAGATAATTCACTAAATTCATATGCTTCTTTTGATAGATTCGGAAAACTGAGAACCATTAATTGAAGGTATCAAAAACTTATTTCTTTACCTATATTCGATTAAATATATTACTTTTAATATAAAAAAATTTCTATTTAATCTGCTGTAAAATATTTATTCAATACAAATGTGAAGCATTATCACAGATTTATTTATTCATTTTAGAAAATAATCTTTAAAAAATTTTCACTATTATTTACTGGTTTGAATCGACGATTGAGAAAGATGAATTTGGAAATAAAGCGTCATGATTAAAGTGTCATAATAATGGAAATTGTTATTCAATCCATTTTTTGTTGCCTACATTACACATTATAACAAAAGTATTGATAGCATAATACGAAAAAAAATTGTACATTAAGGATGCGATTACATCAATCAGGTAACTATTACTAAAATATTTTGTTCAAACTTTATTTTCAACCAAGTTACTTGGCCCAGTACTCATTTTAGTGTAAGCGCACTCTAAAAATTATTCCATCCATTTTACAACCTTTCAATTTTTACCATTACTTTTTTCAAAAAATAAGTTGTACAAAAATAATCAGAAACTTTGTCATCATTATGGACTCACAGTCTTTGAGTTAAATTTTTAATCGCTTAATATTTAATGGATAAAAAAATTAGGATAATTGAAATAGAAAGCGCCCGAATCTTTTTAACAATAAATTTAACAAAATGTACCATTAACCAAAAAAAATATAGATGGAGCATATATGAACGGATTGAAGTTTCAATTGCATACAGTAAAAACGTGTTTTATACATTTAATTTGCTATAAATTTTTAAAGCTAAAAACACTAATGTTATTAAAGATCTTTTCGTTTTATTAAACGATTTGTTTTTGTTTCTTGCAGACTTATTGAAATATTTATTTGTCTGTTATTTGAAATGAAAAGAACTGTTGACTACTTTATTTTTTCACTGCGCTTCCACCAAATTTGACAAGTTTATTTGTGCTATTTTTTATGTGAAATACTATCTGACATTGCATCCCAATAACAAAAAACCATACTAATTTAAAGAAATAAAGTAAAAACTAAATAAATTTTCAAAACTGCCAGAGACATCTATCTGGCATCTAGACAGCTATAGTTTTTGAAACTTTTGCTCTCGGACCAATAAATTGATTATTTAGTGGACAAAATTCAAATTTTGTATTCGTGGCCCATGTTATCCTATAGTATAGGATACCTCTTATAGACATCCTCCAACCATCTTCAGTTGTTTTTTGTTCCTTTAGTGGTGACACCAATTTTTTATATGTCTTTAATTATCAAGTATTTAAATCCTTCAATTTCAATATTGACTTCCCGACGCCTTGTTTTTTTGAAACTTATAACTACTGCTCTAGGACTCGATTTAATCGATATTTATTATAAAAAATGCCAAATATCTCAATTTTTATGGACAAAATTCAAAACTCAAAGTAGAGTTTTGTTCATAGCTCGGATCATTTCAAACAAAATTCAGAAAAATAATATTATTCAAAATTTTTATTTGTGTTACAAAACGTCATGCGAGTCAAGGTTTCAAATAAAAATATAAAGTAAACGCAATTATTTTCATTGCATTCCGCAAGATTGAAAACATTAACTATCCGTTTTTCTAGAATTTTATATGAAAATGGTTCTTTCCTAGCTAATAGTAATATCACGGAGTGTTTGAGAGTGTCTGGAAATTGTGATTTGTTGTATTTGTGTGATGTAAAATTTTTTGCTTTATAATATTAATTTTCCAGTTTTTCTACAAGCCTTTTTGAGATAAAAGCATTTTAATATTTTAAAAACTTTTTTTCTTTATACACCTACGATACTTTTTTATATTTTTTTTCGTAATCAGTGTGGTTGAAAACATCAAGTATCAAGTTTTCACCTTTCTAGTTGCAATGTAAATAAAAAATTTTGTTGCTCAAAACAGTCTTTTTGTGGAAAAATTATTATCATATTTTTACAAAAATGTATTTTATCGAGAATACTTAACCTGTTTCGACTACAGCAATTCTTACATAATTTTTTTATGCAGTTAAAAGGCACTAAAAACAGAATCTAAATGACTGCTAAAAATTGTCCATATTCCATTTCTTATACTAAATCCATTAAGTATACAAAATTGTTAACAGTTTACTAGTAACAGTTGGTACGAAACAAATAGAAGAACAGCGGTTTATTTATAAAGAACCCACTATTACACACAGACAATCGCATACACCAGAAAGTGCGGACGGAGTGTTTAGTAGCGAAAAAGTAAGTAAGTAGTTGGAAGTTTATTATACAATTTTTTGTTTTTTTTCATTTATATAAAAAATATTGTATATTATGGAACTAAGGAAGTTATTACAATTTACATTTATTTATTACAATATATGTTTGTGTATGTAATTCTTGTAATAATATAACATAAAAACAAAAATAAAATCCTACTAGTGTGTACTCTCGAATTGTATGTTGTTCATGTTTTCAATTTCATATATATATAAACTACTATTTTGCGTAGAGCAAAAACATACAAAAAAACGTTTCAAACGATTTCACGAAAGTTTATTATAATCATACCCTTTTGACCAACGATTTTTTCACTTATTCGGAAAATTCTTAAATACTTGCATTATTAGTTAAATATGAGGGAGCCACCTTGTGATGACCGTTTCGAAGATTTATTTTCTATTTTTACTCCAAAATTTTAAAATCTTCGATTTTATCACCTATAATTGGCTAAGAGTGAAGCAAAACCAATAATTATCATATTCTCTGAAATATTTTTCCAGTTTTCTTTGAGATAAAAAAAAGTTTCTAGATCATGTCTTTTACTGCCCTTAAAATAATCATTTTTTTTTCTGAAAAATCTTCTGTTGAATGGATGCTACCAGATGTCCATTAATCTACAAATTGAAAATTGAAACTTTCAAGATTTTGGAAAGTATTCCTTCTTCAAATTGCTGAACCAAATCCCTAAATCTATTTAAAGTTTATAATAAAATTGAAATTTTCGGGGTCTCTGCGTAAAATTACATCACACTCTTCCATGGCAAATTGTCTTTATAAAATTAAATAACGTTAGATTAAATAATTGAGACACTTTAATATTTTTGCCGAAATTATTATTTTTTTAAGACTGGCGCATGTTTAGGTAGTATAAAACATTTTGCCTCTTTAGACATTGTGAAAACTGGAAATAAAAATTAAATTTTAGTGTTTTGAACAATGGTAAAATTCGTAAAGCCACCAGGTGATAAAAGAACCGTTTAATTGATTTCTATGAACAGAATGAATATATTATATATAAATTTGGAGTAGTTTATAAAAAAACAAATAATTTTTGCTTCCGAAAATTTTATTGAGATTAAGGATGAATGTTGAATTTCGAAAGTCAAGAATTATATAGCCATCCATATCCGCTAGTATTATTAGATCGGATCAACTGAAATTTTTTGATACTATTTCGTTAGCATAACACTTTGAAGGGAGGAATTTACAATAGTTTATTTATAACAATTTATTCACAAAAAAAATATAGTAATAAACTAAAAGAAAAAAAAACGAATGAACAAGAAAACGGGGGCTGCTGGTTACTGTTGTTTGTAAAAAAATAAAAATAGTTATTTCTCTTTAGTTGTATATATAAATGTATATATGGGTATTTTATAATACGTATTCGTTTTTATGCCGACTGTTTTGCATAAACTTCAAACTGTCATTGTGGAATTGTGAGGCGGTTTATGCGTTCTGTTCTGTTACATACTGTAAGCGAGCGGCCACCATACAACTACTAAACAACATTCATATATATATATATATATATATATATATATATATATATATACGTACATACGTTTAATATAATACACACTGGACACAGTGGACGGGACATTTTATATATATATATGTATATGTACCAACAAAAGAAACCTCTCTTATAATGCCTGTCTGTCTGTCTGAATTGTATGTGTCCAATATCTTATCCCGTGGACGACACAACAACAACTGGACCAATATATGGATGATGATAATAGTTTTAGCATGGGCTAATGTATGTGTGTGTATTCTTAATATATAAACAAATCATGGCGAATAAGACCTATGCAGGTCTAGCCAATAACTCGATGTTTAAAATTAAATTATTTTATTCGTTGGCAAAAAGGGTAGTTTACTATCTTTAAAAATGTACTTCAAAATATTTCAAAATTTTCTATTAAGAAGTTATAAAAAATGTATTTAGGCAAAATAACATGATTTTTTGCAATAAAATTACATAAAAAATTTAACCCCTCTTTTATGAAAGGAATAACGCAGCCCGGCATTATGTTGCCGTAATATTAGTATATAATATTAAGAATACTGGTATAAAATGGGTTCTTTTCATTTATAGCGATCGGCGGCGCAACGTCTGTCATAGCCCGGCGTTGACATTCACGACGAATAGAAAAGTTCTCACTAAATTTTAAAATGATTATATAATTTCTAATTTGGTTGGCAAATTTCGACTTTGTAAGCAAATCTAGTAATATTATTTTGGATATAACTCTATATCTTAATTTTTCAATTATCTGACAGTCACACATAGGCTAAGCACAGTACGGTTCAAGCTAGACAAAAAGCACCCAATATTAAGAACAAATCATAACCTAACACTTTCAAATATTTTGTTACTTATGTGGATCCGTTTTTGTCAAGATCGACGTAGGTAGCAGCATAATAGATAGATTTTATACCTCGAAATTCTTTAAAAGTCAAAATATGCATTAATTAAATAAATAAGAACTTTTCTGATTTGTCGTTAATAGTAAAAAACAAAAAATAATTCAATTAAACGTGTGTAATAACATTTGTTTTAATAATTAACTTGTTTTCAAAATAATTTAATATAACCTCGATAGATTTGATGTTACACATACAATCAATCTTAAACATTTAATAATAAATACTGTACGTATAAAGTATACCTTAGATCCAATAATACTGAGAATATTTATCAAAAATATACTAATTATTTAATTTTAAAAACATTAATTTTTTTTAATTTTTTGAATAATTATTAGCCCTTAAAAAGTACCAGTTAATACGCCTAATAGATAAGTTTGGTAAAACATAACCCCTATAATATAACTGTTTAGATTAAACTGGCAAATAATAACTATTAGCGTATACAAACATGACGTCACACCATTGTGTTTTACGTCACGTTATAATAAAACAATAATGCGCTTTTATGATTCAAATTCAAAATATTTACGTATATTTTTACACAAATGTTAATTTTTATCAAATTCCATAATTTATTTTTCACTACGGAAAGTACCCTGTAAAAGAAAAATTGTTCTTACGTTAATTATCTTCGACGCCGCGGTGTATGACTGTAAATAATCCTAGAAACGAAATACCTACTGCAGATACTGTTCATGTATGGCGGAAGCTCTACTTGCCTAAAATTTTATCGAGCTTAGAACAATTAATAAATTTTTTATTAATATTAATGTGATTAAATTATAAACCTGATTATAATTTTTTTTTTTTAAGTTCAATCTAGAAACTTGTAGTAATATCTTCAACGTCTTATTTATAATATTTTTTTCAAAAGTACCTACATATAGTAAGTATTTTTTAAACATGATCACTTGGAATCGAAATTATTAAACCAAAGAAGCGAGCCTCTTTATAGATGATATTTTATAAATTTTTGATACTCTTTATAAATGAACTATAAAACATATATACATGAACCAAAGATTTAATAAAATTTTGAATTATATTGAAATAAAAATAAAAGTAATTTAATACCTACACTTATTTATTTTACGTCCTGTAATGTATCTCAAAATTTCTTTATCGAAAAAACGAATCTCTCATTTTTATGAATTCGTAAAATGAAATGGATTTCTTTTCAAATTGTAAATTTTATTTTTAATATACTTCAAAAAGGAGGAGGTTCTCAATTCTATTGTATTTTTATTTATTAATTAATTTTTTTTTTTTTTTTTTTGTTACCTCAGAATTTTAAAACTGGGTAAACCGATTTAGATGATTCTTATTTTATTTTAAAGCTGGTACTTTCCGTGGGTCCCTTTCAATTTGTTCCAGATCTAATATGCCTAAAGGGAAAGAAGGGGCAAACAAATTTTTATTGATTAATTTTTCATGGTTGTATATACAACACTCAAAAGTTCAAAAATGAGGTAAAAAGTGAAAATAATTTTAATTTTTTCCTTGTGACCAATCTTATCCTAAAAATTGATTGATTGGTGTCACCGAGAACGTCATAAAGAAAGATTTAAAATTACGGTTTTACTCTTTGTTTTTTAAATTTTTATTGTAAATATAATTATAGTTACCAATTAATTTATACTCTCGAGAAAAATTAATGAAAAAAATGCGGATTATAATAACATAAAGAATAAATATTCAAAAGTAATTATATTTGGCACGCATATAATGCATTTAAACATCAAGACGAAAGGCTTTTGAAGATTATACACAACAAATATTATTACATTTATCGCGAAAAAAGTGTATGTTTTATTAAATGTCTCATTTTTTATTATAATTCCCCTGATATGTAATTATTTATCTTCATTTGCTTATGGAATTTTTTTATATCTACATATATTTTTAACATATTGTATTTTCTAACTTATTATTTTTTTAGTTATTAGTACTATCTGTAGATTATTTATTCTAAGTAGGTTTTAAACAAGTTATTCAGTAAAAAAATATCTTTTGAAATACAAGCTTTTATTGTGTTAAGAGTCAAAAGAGCTAGTTTTCCTCTTAGCTTATAAAATCTTGTTTTTCGTTAATTTTTAGTATATAAATTGAAGGCGTATTTAATGTAAAATGGTGAAAGCGCAATGAAATATAGAAGAACAAAATTTTACTGCGTTATCAATTTCAGCTGAATGCGCAAACGGAAAAAATGTCAAATATAACTTTCAAGATTTGATTATAGACAAACATCGGGACAGTTAAAACTAATTAAAAGCTTGTAAAAAACCATTAATTTAAATATTATCTCCAGTAGCTCAAAAGACAAATATTTTCTTAAATTAACCAGCTGACATATTATTTGATTTTTCAAATTTGTTACTATTAAACATATATTGTAATTAAGATTACTCAGTAATTTCTTTTATAAAAACAAATGTCATGAAGTTTTAAATAAAAATATGTATTTTTAATAAATAAAAGTATAATTTTTTTTTAGGTGAAGGTCAAGGTCTGAAAATGAAAGAATTGTTTGAAAAGAAAATAAATAAATTCTAAGAGAAATTTGTCAAAAGTATAAACTTATTACCTATATTTTTTATTCTTTAATGAAGAAAATGTAAATAGTTACTGGCGTTCAAGGATTTTTATAAATTATATGAATTAAACATATCACTGGTTTCGAATTTCGAGATAAAAACCATGCGTTTCTACCAGAAAGTTAATACGTTCGTTACCTACCTACTTAACTAACGGCAAAACATTTTATCTCTGGAGAATTGGAGATACCGCGTTGCTCTCAGTACATGTTGCAAATAGTGAGCATTTATATTATTTTTTGAAAACACGTAAGATATAGCCACATTTTAAGATTGTGTATTTATATATTGTGGAGACATTACTTCTTCCATACCAATCCAATCCAATACCAACACATATACATATGGATATGAGATTTATAAAAGTTACGTACTTCTTTAATGTTGGTAGCCTGAACAATAAATGTATTTATACTTCTGTTCATGTAATGTAAAAATTACTATACATACAGTATGGCGCTCACTAGTTTGTTCGAGTATTGAGCTGTGTACAATTGCTTTCCACAAATAAGCGCTTCTATCTTGACATTTGGTATAGATAGTTTTAGAGACTTATATTTAACGACATTTAAAATTGATAAAATCTTCCAATTGCATTGAGAATCTATAAACGTGTGAAACATTAATTGTGTCTGAACTCAATCTATCTAATAACAGTCATTTCTTGTGAATGAGTAACACATTAGATAGGCCCAGTGAAAGAGAAGAAATAAAATATTTGCACAATCGTGAGTAGTTGATGACAGTTGAAGGTAATGTTTCAATTGCAAAATGATTATAAGGGAAGACTTAGATGACGCATTCTTAGTATAATTACGTAATTGTTTAATTTCAAGTAACGATAATTATTTTCAAAGAATATGAATAAAACTATCCTAATAATATAGCTTTAACGTATTGAAGAAAATGATATTTAACGATTTTTTTTATAGAAACAAAAATTTCTACTATTTGGGTTCAATTATCAAAGTCGTATTGGTGTTTAATGAACCATGTATAGTTGGTTGTTCCATTAACAGTTTCTTTCGAGGCAAAATGAATTGTAAGAATAATAAAATTGAGTTTTGCTAAGGTAATATACATAATTTTTCGATATGCTATTAAAAATGAAAGTCTGCAAACATTTTTTCACAATAATATTTTTCACGTGGTTAGAAACTTGAAATAAAACTCCAAATTATTTGGATTTGTTGAAAATAACATACCAAAAACCAAAAATAAAAACTTGAGACATTGAAACCTATTCTCTTTTACATATGTAATTTGGATTACAATTCAATGCACAAAAAAAATATGATACAGCATTGTAAAGTTATATTTGTCAGTTCCTTACGCTTCCACCATATTTTGTTAAATAGCATTTATATTAAAAATTAAAGAAAAAATCCTTTTTAATAGCTCTTTTACCTTTTTATACCATACAGGTTTGTGATATAAAACAATAAATGTTTTTACTTTAAAATTAGATGATTATTTTATTATAAATATTTGCGTATATGATAAATAAGTTTTAAAATGAATATTATTGAAATGGATATAATAAGTATTTTCATTATATATTTGAACTATTGAAATGAATATCAAAATCAATTAACAATCTCACAAATTCTTGAGTTATTAACGTACATTACAAAAATGGTTTACTATATGACTTACACGCACAACGTGACTTACACGCACTCCTATGGTTACGCTAATAACTTTTAAGGATACGCCACGTTTCTCATCTAAAATTATTCTCGTATTTATTGATTGTGTAGTTGAAACTTTATATAGATTAAAAAATTTAAATAAATTCTTCTTTTGTCTTAGTAAATCTTTTTTATTTTTTTGTTAAGTTTCACGGATTAATATGAGTTTGATAATCGTGATGTTCCATGAAGATTTTGAAAGTAAAGAAGAAAAATTCTTTGAAAGATCTTTTTATTAACTTTCTGTGATTTTTTTAACATTACTACTAAGTGTTTTGTGATATTATGAAAAAACTTAAAAAACATCAATAATAGAAGTTGGTCCAAATTCAAGAAGGTGGCCATCGAGTAGGATCTGAGATGATATTTCTCAAGACAAGTCAAGCTAGCAGAGCAA
Organism: Chrysopa pallens; assembly: GCA_020423425.1. Lineage (NCBI taxonomy): Eukaryota > Metazoa > Arthropoda > Insecta > Neuroptera > Chrysopidae > Chrysopa > Chrysopa pallens. The sequence continues at coordinate 53,915,141 of CM035591.1, forward strand.
AGCATTCGAAATTGAATTTAAATATGTTCAAAATTAGGTGCTTTTAACGTTTTATTTAGGTACAAATAAAACGAAAAGTTAACGTTTTATTTAGGCAAAAATAAATTTGGTGCTCAAATTTTTAATTAAAATAATTGAGTCATTATTATTTTCTGCTTCCGTGAAATCACGCTGGCACGCTTATTTAAAAACATTAAATCCTCGATTATGTTGAGTTCAGTTGTTTATCAGAATTCATTTTATTTATCTATCTAAAATATTTATTTTAAACTGAAAAAATTATAAAATATACCATAAAATTAGAATATCTTATAATTTTAAGTAAGTGCGGAAGATTCAGGTTATCGCGTTTTTTTATTACACGTGTACACATGAGTAAGTACGCCTTTCAAATTTTTTCTGTAATGTCGAGAAACATATGTTTATAAAATAATATTAGCTCAAAAATAGAATCTATTTTTCGATTCAATACATAGTTTTTGACTTTTTGATTTTGCATTAAATCGTATTCTGTAAACAATATCTCGAACCTATTTCATGAAATATATCAGATATGAGCAATTTAATACCGATCTTAGATGTGTTGTAGAATCACAAAGAAAACTCATAAAGTTATATTTTTAAATTACTTTAATCACATTATTTATTTAGGATGTAATTAATTCTGGGAGTAGATATGTATGGCAGGGGCACTCAGGCTGCCGAAACAAATGAGAAGCAGAAATTATAAGCGGTTTTGTGGATTATAAGGTTTGATTAAAAAGACATACAAAGACCTATTTGCTCGGCATATCAGAAATAAAAATTTATATTACCATAGATAATGGAAAAAATGTGCTGTTTTTGAGTTTCTTAATGTGAAGCATAATTCTCATTTGCCATTCGTTCCAAATCTTATTTCATTACAAAATTATTGAAGTGTTTGATTAATTAACAATAATTATTAATGAAAGTATATCAATCATGAAAATAAATTTTTCAATAAATTTTATTAAACAAAAAACATTATGAAAGCGTGACATCCTGTTAAAATGTCCATATGTACAACATGTAAGCATTAAAAAAGAAATTGTTAAAGCTGAAGATGCCAACCAAAATATATGTTTTTGTGTATTCATATAAATTAAAGCTGTTTCAATTTATTTCACATTTACGGACAGATTTCTTGAGTAAAAAATTTTTTGTTTTTTGTTTTTTTCTTCTTTTTTTTCAAACAATATCGTACGTTGTCTTTGTTTAACATTATTGTAATATCAAATAAATTTTAATATGCATTTCATTTAATATATATGTATATATAATATTTATTCTTATTGTGACTATTTTATCTTATGGCTATGTACTGTGTAGTAGTAGGAGTTATATTAGATCTTAATCAATCTTATAAACTACAAAATAAACACCCATATTTTGACAAATATACAAAATTTTTGTATAAAACACGTGTTTAAATATGTGCCAATTTAACGGCAAATTGTATACCCGGAATTATTTATACTCACCTATATTAGATTCGTATAGCAAAAGTATTAGAAATGAAATCTATTGAAAAAAATTTTTTATTCCAATGAATTTCCTATCAAATCAGTTAAATTTCAAATGTATGCCAATGCTGGATTCAATTTAATTTAATTTTAAATACGAACTACAAAATAGTCGTCAGTATAAATTAGCTAATCCAAAATTTTCACCTCCTGGGTATTAACATTAACCTGGAAATGGTTGCTAACAGCTATGAGTTCATTTATTTCTTATGATTTTAAAATATATTAATAACATGCTCAATATTTTACGTCAGATGATTTTGATTTTTGCATCACACTCCAGTTTAAGTGCAACAAATTAAGGTATAGTTAGCTAGCTTGAAATCGATAGGTTTAGTATAGTCAGAGCAAGCCCAATTTTTAAGGATAGACACTGCCAATATGCCCCCACCAAATTTCCAAAAATAAAAATAAAGTGTTAGCAAAAAATTCTATAAATCTATAAAGAAAAAGCTCCAAATAATCCAAAATGCAATCTAAAATATTGTGAATGTACAGTACATGGGCATTTTATTTTCAATAACTTTATCATAAATTTATTCCGAATTTAAAATTTCTTTTTTTTTTTTTTTTTAAATTCCTAGTACCTAAAAAAAAGGCTGATTTGTTTATTACATAATGTATTAAGATGGTAATAATTTTATAATCATATTATTTATAAGTTAATTCTTAATCATGTAAATAGGAATTTGGGGGTTAAACCTTTTACAATCCTGATAGGGATTTATACCTCTGTAATATGTGCACTCTTTAATGTTATATAATTTTTTTCGCAAAAAAATGATTCAGAAGTAAAAATAAAAATTTTATTTTATATTTTTTTCGCAAAAAACTCTTTGACAAGTCCTCTGTTTACATGTCAATATTTTGCATACTAAATTTCATTGCATTTGGATAATTGTTAAAGAAAAATGAATGTAATATATATTATATTCTTTTGTAAAAACATGCATTCAAAAGTAAAAATCAAAATTTTATTTTATACAGCGATAAAAAGTAATGACATACGCTGATAGTATAAGAATTTTTCAAATCGTTCCAGTAGTTTTTAATTTTATTAGTTACATACAAAAAGACAAAAAGAGGAAACCTTTATAATATTAGTATAGATTTAGAAATTTTTTTTCCCAAAAAACTCTTCAACACGCCCTCCGTTTTCATGTGAATATTGTGCATATAAAATTTTATTACATTTGGATAATTTTTTATTTGTTCTAGCAAAATGAATAATATTATATTAACGAGTATGCTTATTACAGAGGTTACATTGACTCTTAAGGCATATTATTGATCACCCTTAGCTTAAACATGATGTATGTTATTATTGTTTTGGATTCCATTATTACTAGCTAGAATTTTTATACAAAAAGAAACTTGCAATTGATATATTTAATAAAGAAAAATAATTTGTTAGATAATTATAATTTTATTCAAATCACCGAAAAAATACCTTACAAATTTTATTTCTTTTAATTTTAATACCCCTGAACTTTGAAAAATTGCACTTGCGAGCAGCGATTATATTCTCTGAATTTAAAAACGTCCACGTCAAATAATATGTTTAAATGAACATATCGTTATGAAATAGAAAAATAGATTCATATATCTTATCCTGCAAACTAAACCCCCTCCACACGATTTAATACATACGGCGTCAAGTCAGCTAAAATCGGCAATGGTCAAATCATTTACTATGTTATAAATGTTATAGTCAGAGCATTTTCTATGTTATAAATATTTTTATCATTTACTAATGTTGTAAATATAGACAAGTTTCGAGGTTACAAAATATAGAAAAAGAAATCGTTTTTGGTCTCAATCTGAAATAATGGGTAAGATATCAAACTTGCTGAAGTTCATGGTAGGAATATTTAACTTATTTTTCATTTCTTCATACTTTTCTACTTCTTTCAATTCCGTCGAAAATATTTTGTAATATAATAAAAAATAGTTGGGAAGACATTAAGTTATACATGGAAAGGGAAGTGCAGAAAATCGCATACTTTGAGCTTAATTATCTCGCGATCTAAACGGCCAATAATTCAGACTTATTTTGAGCCCGTAAAAAAATAGGCAAAATCTGTCGAAGTGAATTTACGGTGAAACAACCTTAAATTATTATATTTAAATATAAAAATAGAAACGTATACTTTTTTAAAAATATCTTTAAACATTTTTTGTTCTGTTGTTGAAATGTAACAACATTTTTAAAACATTTTACATATTTTCTTCTAGCACACCTTTAAATAAATGTCCTCTTGTTTTACGTTTTTTATTTGACTTAGTACGTTACAGTCAAATAAAATATATCGATTATAATTTAGCTGCTCATTTTAATTTTAATGAGTATTTTTTAAATTATAACAAAATTTAAAATATTTCGAATTGCAAATTTTCAAATTAAAAAACACTACTATCAATCTACAAAATCTGTCAGTTATATGAAGAAATCGGGAGGCTAAGTTTTTAAAAGTAATGTTATGCTTTTAATTAGTAAAAATAATTTCGAAATTTCAATTGGTCTTATTTTGCTAAAAATGGCCAAAATTTAGTTTTCATAAAACTAAGAGTTTACTTGTTATCTTGGTTTTTAAAATTTGCAACGTTTTTGATTTGTTATAAACAAAAAATCTCTGACGAAGAAATCTAACATATTGTTGAACCTTTTTCTATAACGTATTTCTATTTAAACATAGATAAATAATAAACCAAAAATATGTTGGCAAATTTTGATATCAGAAAATAATTTTTTGATATCAGAAAATAATTATTTGATAAATAGATCTAGGAATATTAATAAACAGAATAGCATTTAATGACACTTAAATCAATCAACAAAACTAGACTATCAATAATGCCACAATTAATTGACAAAGAAGGAAGTTATTACATTTAAATACAATGAAAATAATACGTGTTTGACATTCAACTCTTCAATTTGAGAATTGAGAATTGATATTAATGCTTAAAATATTATTATTAAGTCTTAAAAATGGTGATAAATGGCATTAAGTGTTACTATCATGCAGAGACATATACGATAAGTGTTTTATCGAAAACTAAGACAGTCCCTTATCTATCTTAGGTATTATAAAATCTGTGTATTTAAAATACTTATTTATTTAAGGTTTCTAAAATCAAAAATAATTATACCCGTAGTTAGAATTAGGTATGCCAAAATATACTTGAAATCCCACTTAGTTAAATAAATAAATACATTCTGCACATTATTATGTAATCCTAAAAAATTAAAATACAATAGATAATAAATTTGGTCAGATGTTATTCATCAAAAATGTTTTAAATTTTTATTATTAATTTATTCTCAAATTTAATTTACAAGGGAAGCTGCAAAATTTATGAACGCTAAAACCTAATTGAATAATTATAAATATTAAAACTTGGTCTTCTGTGAGTTATTTTATATAAGGTACCTGAAGAAAATTAGGTCCAAGGTATACTGTGGATTTTAAGGATAAAACCAAGCGTTTTACAAAGTTTATTGATTTTTCATAATAGTCTAAAAAATACAAAACTTTAAAAATATATTCCTTCAAGAAACTCTCTTCTTGGGGCTTATTAAACCATCATTGTATAATAAGGCCCATCTGAAAACTTGAAGATTTTCTTTAATTATCTTCAATAGGACTCAAAATTGTAGTTAAATTAGAAAAAACAACTTATAGAACTATTATTTTACAATTCCTTTAATAATTTCCCTCGCATTAGGCAAAAATAAAGCTAAAATAACAAATACATTTTATTTATTTAAAAAAATGTTTGCACGGTTATTAAAGAGATATGGCTTTATCGTCGTTAATGCATATAGCTATGGCACCGTTTCATATATGATTTTCACCTGGAATGCATTATAAAATTAATTGTATACAAATTAATGAGCATCTCCAGATAACTTAGGGTAAAATAGACACTCCAATATCTGAAAATCATTGAACTTTCTTTAATATAGAACCACGAGCAAATGTTTAAATTAATACAAATTACCACATTTATGTTCTCTTACAGTTCCTTTTGCCTAATATGAACAAGAATTTTTATGTTAAGATAACAATTAAACTTTAAAAGTTATGGTTTTATTTAACAATTAAACTTTAAAAGTTACGGTTTAATTTTAATTGTCAGTTCATTGACAAATCGTTCATTACGAATAAGAAAAAGTCACCAACTTTTTCGAATTTAAATTCATTCGTTAGGAAATTTTGTTTTTTTAATTATTTATGCCTGAAATTCTGAATGTGGGATTTATTGTCTCCTGGGTTTTATTTGCTCAGCTACCTCACATGATCTCATACGACATATAAATGATTATATAAAAGTATTTTACATTTAATCTAAAGTTTGTTACCTAAAAACAGTTGTTCGGAAATAATTATTTTATTTAAGAACTAGTAAACTGAAAGCAAAATGACAAAAAATTAATTTAAAACTTGAATTAGATATTTATTGAAGGATGTTATCAAGAACATCGACCAATAAAGACAACAGGCTTACTTTTTGCAAATTTAAGTTCGAACAATTAATCGAAAATTAATAATAAATCGCAAACTTAGAACGTGGTTTCATTTTGTATTGATTTATAATTTTTCATTTTAATTTATTATGTGGTAATACATCAAAACTGTACCTAGTATTGTATAATAATTTATTAAAACTTTAAGTAACCTCATGTGTAAATCTATTATACTGTATATCCTTCACTGTACATAAAAAAATTATACAAAAATTTATGACAAAACATTGATCCCAAGTCATAAGATAAATTACACTAGAATCCAAGCACTCTTTGAAAAACCAATCTTTTAGCCACAAATACCGTTTTTATAAATCAAAATATGTTTTCAATATATTTTTAAACACATAAAAATATTCTTCATAATAATAATAATAAATTTTAAGTTTTTACAGGTGTTAAGTAAAACTTTTATATAAATTTACCACTATTTTTATTTAACTGAATTTACAGTAAAAGTTCTTTATTGTGACATCAAATGATTTTTAACACTCATTATTGATTACATTCTACAATATTACAATTTTCATATAATTTCGAAGTTATCATTTAGTACGTCAATGGGTTGAATCCAACAAGCAAAGATATAAGAGCTAATATGGTATTACATCGTATTTCTAACTAAGTGGAAGTTACCGCGTATCAACGCGCTAAATATTTCCTTTATTCAATATTGATCAAACGTTCCATCGATATTTTGAGTGTCTAATACGAATAAATATATATTTTGGTTGTTTAATATGACTATACTATCTGTCTATTTATCGAGTATTTAAATATATATCAATGTAGATTTATCAAATGAAAATATTATCAGTAAGAAGTGAAGATAACAAGTAACAAAGTTAAATGTTTAGATACTCAACACATGATTAAGTATCAATGCTTGAATTCTTTTTGAAAAATTTGAGCTTAGCAAAATTAGAGTTTATATTGTGGCAAATCCAAACAAAAGTTGTTAGTTATAAGACCGAACAATTTTTGCTTTTTCAATTTTTCTTCTAACCTTTATGATTCAAAAATTCACGAATTTAAACTCACTTTTTAGGTTTTTAAATACATCACCAAAATTTTAGATTGCATTCTCTTTTCATTTCGTTTGAGATTCGGGTGGATAGACGGGCGGACATACAGATGCTATGAACACTTTAATTGAACTTTTTTCATTAAGTGCTTTACTGAGCTTTTACTTTTTAAACAATTTAAATTTTTCATAAATTTTCGAACCCTTTTTTTTAGATTAGCGAACCCAAGCAAGCATCATGAGATGGGATTTGTACATATAAAAACTTCTTAAAATAAAAATATATAATTTAATTTTGTCAGCATATAATTTTTTAATAAATAAAAACTTATAATCGATAAATACGTCAAATAAAACAATCGTTATGAATATTTTGAATTATAGCTGATAAAAAAGTTGTAACTAAATCATGCAAATTTTTATTTAAATATAAAAAAAAAAATTATAATAAATAACATATATATGTTACGATTCTACTTTTTAATTTTGAAACTAAAATATTATAAACATAGATATATTTCTATTATAAATTTTTAATAAACTAAATATGAAATTCCCATGACTTTCGAAATTTATTTCACACCACGTGTGTGCATAAATTGTTAACGAATATAGAATAAATTACATGATCCAATATTGTAGGTATTTATTTTTATACCCTGTATTTATTGTAACTTTCTTCAGAAATAAGTATATACCCAGCAACATCTACAAAATATAAATTAGTCAAGCTAGCAAACAGCTCAAAAGAGCGAAGTACTCAAAATTGTATTTAAATATGCTCCAAATTAGGTGCTATTTAGGAGCTGTAATTAGATGCTCAAATTTTTAATCAAGAAAATTGAGTCATTATGCATCTTAATGACTGCTTTTATAATATAATAAATGTAAGTACCAAAATTAGGTGAATTTAGTTTGCCTTCAGTTTTTCAAAAAAATCCGGCCAACTGAAGAAAAGAGCATGTTGTACGGATTTTTCTGGTAGTTTTAATTAGATTGAAGTATTGAAGGCTCTCCATAAAAGCACCTAATTTTAGCACTTACATTATATTATTATAGTTTTCATTTTATAATTGCTTTGCCAGTGTCAATTTTTTTAATTAAAAATTGGATCAACTTATTTAATTTTGCAGCACCTACTAAGCACCTAATTTTGAGCATATTTAAATTCAATTTTGATTACCATTTTCTGTTATTTCAAGATGTCACTGCATACTTGACACTATTATTAACAATGTTCATGTTAGTGAATCAGTGCAGTAATTTTTATTGGTATTATGATTAAATTGATTTATTCAATGCACACTATAAAAGCTCCTAAAAAGCACCTAATTCTAGTACTTGCATTATATTATAAATGTTATTTTATCATATTGCTCTGCCAAAGTGATTTTACGGCTGCAATGCAACATAATGACTATTACAAATTTTTTCTTAATTACAAATTTGAGCACTTAATTTAATTTTGTAGCACATAAATAGCAGCTAAAAACAACTAATTTTCAGCAACTTAATTTTCAGCATATTAATTCAATTGTTTGCCAGTCTGACTAGCATACAAAATATTTTATACCTTATTTAAGATGGATTATATTTTTAATAAAAAGGTTTATAATAAAACAATCTCTAATGTATTAAGCAACAACCTAACAAAATTTTATTAAACACCAACCTAATTTCGCGCACACATAACAGTAAACAAATTATTACTCAAATGTTATACTGACATGAAACCAGAGAGTATATCGAAGAGTTTTCTCGAAAAAACATTTCTAAATATGAAATATTATTTTTTATTTTAACTTTAGTATCTATTTTTCGGGAAACATACCCTGCGTTTTCATGTCAAGTTTGTACATATCGAATTTCATAACATTTTGATATTTACCTAATTTTATCAAAAATAAAATAAAAAGGAAATTTTTGTAATTGCGTTTTTTTTGATTGAATATTGTTCCTGATACCTATCTAATAGTGAAAAACATGTTTTGACAAAAAGTCATTTTTCTATAATTGCGGTCAAATTTTTCTTTTGTCTTTTAATATATATTTCGTTTCTATCTGATTTTAAAAACTTGGTTTTCCATTAATTTTCACATTTTTATTTATTTTATTTTTTTCAATTTTAATAATTTTATTTTCTTTATATTTTTCCTATTTTATTTAATTATTTTTAACTATTTGCGTCAAAATAACTTGAAATTTCAAGCTTTCGAGATTTTAGTAAAATTTTTAAACAATGTCAAGAAATTTTCGATAAAAATGTATTATTAACCCGAATAATCTCAGTGTATATAAGTCGAAATTCATAAAATACTTTAAAAGCCAAAATTGAAAATTGAAGAAAAATAACTTAAAATGAGTACCAAAATTTACATTTTAGAGAAAAGTTTTCCTTCCTTTAATGTACGGGACAAATGTTATGACCAAAAATAAATTTTTAGAACATTTCGAGTTTTAGATTAGGTTTTTAATATTTATTATTGTAAGTATATGATTGGATAAGTTATTAAGTTGTTCATGTTGCAACCAATTACAGCTCTATCACTGTTGTAATTTAAAAATGATTAAAGAAAAACCAAATGTTCACAATGACGTTAACTTATTAATTTTTTGACTTTATGTTTTAAAATAAATTTTAAAGCACATGTTTTAATAGAGAAGTTTTTCCCAAACATATTCTTTTTTTTTTCTTTTTTTTTATTCGGACAGAAATATCTAGAAATATTATGAGAAAACTAAAAAATTCACCCGCGGCTTTAAAAAAATGGCCAAATAGAAAGCTCAAAATTATTAAAAAAATCGCACTTTTAAAAATTTCCTTTTTATTTTATTTTTAATCCCTGTTGCCTCGGTTGCAAGGTGTATTACAATAGAAATTGTCTTTATTGTAGAGTTCTCTGTTAAAAACGTAGCCCGCCTAAAAATTATAAAATACACTATCTTTATGGTGTGTTGTTAGTGTCGCTGTTAGATACATAAAGAACTTCCTCTCATCTTGGTGGATTATTGTGTGCTTACGCAGATTCTCATTTACGAATTGATTCTCATTCAATTACATCTTCATGGACAAGAAACACGTTGGTAATGGGTAGTCTTTCACTAAGTTCTATACTAGCTAATTATGTCAACATCATCACATACGCCTCAAATTTAAGTCCGAATTTACGAGTGGAGTCAATATATATTTGCACAAGATCTATGGGCATCGCAAAGAATTACGTTACAATAATGGAACCAAATTTAGACAAAATCACCAAAAGGCCGCAATTTATTTCAAGTTCAGTCTAGCCAAGTACTCAAAACATGGGTTCATAAATATGATATCGGTCCATAAACGCGATAATAAGCCGCATCAGATCAGGGCACAACTATCTACCAGCTCATCTTAATCGAATACACTTTATTCTCGACAGTAAATGTTGTGTAACTTACAATACCAGGATATTAATCATACGATCTTTGCGTCGGTTTTCTCAATCTGCATACACCTGTGTTTCTAAGTTTTGTAGAACGTATGGGTATTTTGACTCTTACAATATTCCTCATCTCCTAGATTTAAACAATTTGCAAATCCTTTATTCTGTTTGCACTTTCAATTCAAAAATATTTTCTTTTAAAAAATTAAATAATTCGTTTTGTTTTCGTTTTTTTATTATTATTCTTTGGTTTTTAATGTTTAATAACTTTTAAGTGTTTTTGTGAATAAACCAGAACACATTTTATTTCAAATGCTTAATATATTGTTATACAATTATAAATTTATTTGATTAATGGCTATGAATTCTATCAGTGCTTAGATCCTTTTGTATAAAACTTTTCCTATATTATTATTGAAATGTGTTATATTTCCTTAGGACAGTTTAAATAAAATAAAAATAATAACAATAATAAAAAGACGAACACTAGCAGGCCATAAATTCTCTTCTATAAAACTTTTTTCATATTATTATCGAAATGCGGTCGGCAGTTTGTAAACGGTTTCATTTTATCCATGCCAAATTTTATAACAATTAGGTAATTATTTGTTGAGTTATTTCTGCGCGAAAATTGAAAAAAAACACAATGTACATAAATTTTTGTGCATTACAGATTATCTTTTTTGTAGATGTATTATTTTTCTTATGTTCATCGTGATTCGATGTACGTTTGCCATCTATTCATATAAATTAAAAACTAACCACATCCGAGATACAAACCATTCATTTCAACAATGTCAATTTGTATCAGATTAAAATAAAAATAAATTCAAGATGGCTGCCACCATAAAACTGTAAATAAACTAAATCTGGCATACAAAATTTGATAAGAATGTGTTATCAAACAAAATTTTAGTATTATTGAAAACAATATTAAACTCAAAAACAATTGCTTAAAATTACAATTGATTTTGATTTGTTTGATAAAGTTATGGCTGAAAGGTATGTTTTCTAAAAATTTTCGACAATTCAAAGTATTTTAAATGACGTTGTACATTATTTCCTAAATATTGTATAAATTTGTTGCCATTTTCCTAATTTGTTTTAATTTTCATTAAAAGTTTACAATTAAAAAAAAATGACCTTCGATGGTAAATTTATTAATATATTCTATCCTTTGTTTATTATTTAGTAATACATCCAAAACTAATAATAATAATGAAAATGGTTGGTCATGGAATTCGTGGCTTAGTGCAGCCAAAAATAAGGTATATTAATTACACCTAAAAATACAGCATGTAATTACTTACGGTACTTTTCATTTTATTAGAGTACAGAAGTATTTGAATTTGTGAAAAAAGATCTCGAAGAAATTGGATCTGCAGTCAAAAATGAAGCTACGTGTATGGTGTCGAATACAACACAAGCGTTGGAACGTACTCTTAAAGTAAGTCTATTCAAAAAATGGCTTTATTGAAAAATATTTTATCCAAATTAATTTTATTTTAGTTAAATGATTCAGAATCAACAGCAGGCTCTATGAAGCGGACTTTTAGCTCATTTTTAGGCCAAATGAATACAGTATTAAATCCTACACCAGATGATTCCGATACAGAGGCTGTTATTATTACAGGCGATAATGAAACACAACCATTGACAAAACTACAAGTAAGATTTATTATATAGTTTACATTGTACTTAGTCACATGCTAGCAGCTATTTGCCCACAAAATATTTCCAATATATTTTGATCAATGCGGGTACAATTTGTCCCATCATCAAAACATTATAAAAAGTTTATATAAAAATGGGTTCAAAAATCCTTTGTTAAGAAGTTATAAAATGATTTTTTAATCATACTACACAAATGATATATTTACTTAATAGGTTTACATTTAAAAAAAATGTTTCGTAACTATGTAGTTAACCCCAGAGCATTGACATTTGGTATGAAAGCTGATTTGATCAAAAATTGTGAAAAATAGCAATTTTGATGTTGTCCATTTTGACACATGTTAAACAAAGTTGGTGTTTGCTTTTGTCACAGTTTGGACAAAATTGTTTTTGAAATTTCAAGCTTCTGGGTGTAATCGAAAATTTTATGGAAAAAGAAAAAGGCTCCATATTTTAGAATTTTCACAGAAGAAAAAATTGTTACATAATATATAAATGATATGATAATGCTTATAGGCACCGAGACTATTAGTTGAGATACTTATTATGAAACTCAAAAATTTCTTTATATTGCTGTCTCTGTAATGCCACTAATTTGAATTCTTACTACCTAAAAATGGTTATATTGAATTTCAATTTCTTACATAGCTAAATTAACGTAAAAAGTTTTTTTTTGTTTGCATGTGAGTTGTAGACACAATGTTCAATGAATTCATTTTTAAAATAAAACTATATTTTATAATTTATATTTTTTTCTTAATAGCAAGCTTTATATGAGCTTCAAAATAATCCGGGAACGTATTTAAAAGATCCCGAACAGAATTTAGCTGCACAATATGAATGTTGGTTAGAAATTATCAATGATCAACTAACCGAAGATCGTTTAGCCAAACATTTATTGAGTAGTGAAGTTTTAAACCAACAATATTTAGCATTATGCCCGGATCAAGTATCTCATGATACATTTTGGAAACGATATTTATTTAAAAAAGCTTTACTAGAAGACAATATGGCACATCAGGAAGCACTTGAGAAACGACAAAAACGTGAACAAGAAATGTTATCTGAAGATAATTTAAAATGGGAATCGGAAGATTTTGCAAATAATATTGATTTAACTGAGGAAGAACAAATCAAATTATTAGAACAATATGAAAATGAATTCAAAACAAAATATTCCAAAAAAAATAAAAACGATGACAATAACAAAATAAATAATGAGAAAAATTTTAAAAATGATGAACATAATTCGTTAGAATCATCACCTATAAAGACGCCAAGTGATGTTAGTTTAAATTCAGCTGAAACAAAATCTAGTTCAAGTAGTTTAGATGGCGAATGGGAATGTGTTACTCCCGACAAGATCTAAATACGCTTAAAAGCTTATTATAATTTAGCAATTCCAATCTCAAAACATAAATCTATTATACTGTTGATTCTTAATGATAAATTAATGATTCCCTGTTTCATAATTACTGTTATTTCGTAAGTTATAGCAAACTATCGACGATAAAAAAACTGGTAAAATTTTGAAAAATTCAATAATTATTATACCTTTTTTAAATGTACTTCTTTTATTTACAATCCCGAGTTGTTATGTAATTATTATTATTTTAAAGTAAAAAAAAAAAGATTATTAAACGAAAAATTTTATATTTTCTTTATAACTTATATAAATATATTTATATCTTAATATAATTAATTATTAAAAAATGGTTATATAATTGCAACAAAAAAAATGTTTTTATGCAAAATAAATGTTTTTTTATTTTATGTTTAATTGTTATTATATATTCTTCCCAAAAATATGTAATTAAGACTCTATATTATAGTAAGCCCCTATTAATTAAATTTAACCGTAATGAGAGAATAAATTCGCATTAAATGGAACATCGTGTTTAAAATTATCTAGATTTTGGCCCTCTAAAATCTTCTTCTAAATTGTTTGTAACTGCATGCACGTATTGCAGATGGAAACATTTATAAAAATAGCATGCATTTAATAAGATTCAAGATTTCCATGAAAAATATTACAAGATACACATAAATTATTTATGTTTTTATGAATTATTGGAGTGAGTATTTGACTGATTTTAAATTGACTATATTTCAAATCAAATAAGAAATTAGACTTAACATCATAGCAAAAATCGAAAACAAGACGTGGTGCGTGCTATTTTTCTTACTTAAAGCCGTACTACATTGTTCGACTTGCCGCACGCAAGCGCATTGTAAGCAATTTTTAATATTTATGCCCATATATGTTAAAAATGCATTGCAATACGCTTGTGTACGTCTATTCGACAACCAACTATGTAAAACGGCCCTTATTATTCTTAAAACATATTATATTATGATACTTATCTTTACACTCTTCTAATTTTTAATTCTGTTGAGAGTTGTTTTGTGATAAAATAGAAAAAGGTTGGGAGGACAGTAAATTTGACATGCCTTGAATAGGAAGTAAACCTCGAAATAGTGAACTTTGAGCTTCATTATCTCGCGATATAAATGGTCCAAAATTTTACAACTTCGCGATCGCATAGATAACGTTATTCTGAGCATGTGAAAAGAATGGGTAAAAGCTGTTGAAAAGTGGTTTCATACTGGAACAACCTTAAAAGTTGATAAAGGATGCAATGGACCAATTTCGCTTATTCACAAACTTTTTATCTCAAATACTTCACCAAAATTTCATCTTTTCGTTTTTTTTGTGTTATCTTGATGGCGGATGGACACATGAAAATGGACTAGTGAACTATGTATATGTAAATAAATGTAGACTCTTGGGAAATGTACACTTTTACCGTAAAATGTGTACATTTCCCAAAAAGTTAGGTATATGTGAACTGATTATAATGTATATTATAATCAGCTTATTATAATCCGAGTACACATTTCCCGGCAAATGTGTACTCTTTAATTTCATCTTTTCGTTTTTTTGTGTTATCTTGATGATGGATGGACACATGAAAATGGACTAATTTGATAATTCTATGAACACCTTTTCTGAAATTTTCTGTCAAATTTTCAATATTTTCTAGCGTTATAAACTTTAGACATATTCTATATATATCGAGTATAAAAGAATATAAGCTGAAGTTATGTGTTTTAAAAAAACAATTAATTAACTTTTTTTATTTGAAAACATTCCAAATTTTTGTCTTCAATGTATTTATTCATAAGAAACTTAAGATTAAATTTAATATACCCTCATATATTTCATTTATATGTACCTAACGTATAGTAAGTACTTTTTATGTATTAAGTTAATAAACCAAAATTTACTTTCAGCTAATAAACTTCTTGATTTTTATATGTCATCTTCTGAAAGTGAGTGTAGCCAAAATAAAATAATGAAAAGATATTTTCCTTTAACTTCATCACAAATATTACCGTTTTTAACCAGATGAAAAAGAGAATTTTAATTAGAAATGAATTAGCAGTTTTCTTGTTAACACTAAAAAATATAAAATCTGATATTAATTTCTATACCTGTGGTTTTAAAGTACAAACGGTTGTAAAAGACGCTCTATTGAAAAATGTATACTGTGGTTTAACATGTACTGTTCGTACATGTCGTGGTCGTGCAAGTACCATGTTGGATGAATGGCTACGTATGCACGACTGAACTTGTTAAGTTGTTGAATATGAAAATATGGGTTTGTGTGTCTTGCACGAAGTTTATCGATGTGTCGACGAACTGGTCAACCAATGACATCACGTTTTAGAGTCGACGCTTTGGATGGTGGTGCTATTTGACCTTATATTTTTGACTTATCTTGATTATAAATGCACGTTGCCACTACACATGTATACGTTTTATTTGTTTCTATGCAATTCTAGTAATATAACAATACATTTTAAAATAGTACTGATCTAAATTATATATACAGCTTTTTTTAACTCCTGAAATTATGAATTCAAAAGAACTGCGTTTATTTTAGTTTAATTTTCAAAATATAAGGGGGCTGATTATTTTAACAGAAATAGATATTTTCATTTGAAAAGGATTTTGATTCATTTAACTGTTAGTCCCAGAAAAAAGGTGTCGCAGTTTCCGCTCTACCGAATCCTCCTTGATTTAAACTAAAATGCATTAGTGGATGTATTACTTGGGACTAATATCAACACTTTTAATTTAGAAATTATGAATTTTAAACTTTTGGCACTCCTCTTGTTATTTTATAGTTTTATGTTTTCACTTCTATCGGCAATCCTAATGAGTATCTAATAATTCCAAACCACAAAGTGGAGTAGAAATATTCATAATATTGTTATAAATTGGTCTAAACAATTTGCCATTTCATTAGTCTTAATTAAAAACATATTGTATTTAAAATAGATTGTATTGTATTAATAAGACATATCTAATTCAATTTAGTGTTTTAAACAACACTGAAAAATTTATTACATTAAATTTAATAATTTATATTTTATTTGATTCAAAACCATTCCATTATAACACTATTAAGTGATACGTATTGAACTTATCACTATTAAAAGTTGAAGTTTAGTTCAAAAAAATTGCAAAAGTAATAAGCAATTTAGATAAAATAATGGAAAGCATTTTTGCGAATATATAGACAAATATGTGATATTTAAAAACAAGATCGTTGAGCAGAAAATTTCCTAAAAAACTTTTACTTCCGGGAATTGTACCACAAATTATGATTTGATTTGCATGATCAAATTAGGGCTAAAAACCAGTTAGTAGGTCACACGTGTTTCTTCCACTTTATCAAAAAATAATTTTTTATACCAGTAAATATGAGGAACAAACAATTTTAGCTAAGGAACAAATAAATAAAGCACCCTTTGAATGCATAAAACACTTCAATTAATCACAATTTTCGATGAAGGATCTTAAATAGATTAAATGGCATTTATTATTTAAAATGAGAGAATATTAGTTGACACTGACTACAAACGAAAATATGTTAGAAACATAGAAGTTTTTTGCGTTTTAATTTATAATCCTTGGGAAAGGTACAAATAGAGAACAAGTAGGTAGTCTAGACAGGCAATATCTACATTTCGAACTTCCCAATAAGGAGCATAGAAAAACGATAATTTGTTTATTATTGAAAATAAGGAGTTTATTGTCATTTTTTACAGTTTTTTATCTTCAGTATTTTATCTTGACGTCGATATCATCCAGATAATCAAGATAAAAGAAACTAATGCATAGAAGTACATACGTACAGGTACATATACACTCAAAAATCTCAAAATCTGTTGGATTTGGGTTCTTATGACCTTGAAACGTAAAGATATGTCAAAATTAGGGATTCACAAATCGACCCCATTACAAGAACTGCCTTTGTTAGGCTCAAAGTCTCTAGATTTAATACGGATTATAATTTAATCTCTAAAATTAGCTTCTTTTGTTATCATGAATACTCTAGCTTACCACCACTTCATAATTGTCTAATATTGTAATATTATTTATTTATAATTTATAATTGTTCCAAGAATGGATCAGATTTATATTTACTGTTTACATTAAAACAATGGGTCAAAAATACTTTTTGACCCATTGTTTCTAGTAAACTGTAACTCATGGGCCAATATTTTTTATTTACGAATCTATTAAATAAGACATCGAGCCGAACTTTTTATGGCCTAATTTAGACCTCAAAAGTTCGTGAATGAGCTGCGGTCCATTAGATTCATTGGATTTGGGTCATGAATCCATTGAACCTAATTAACTTTCAACCAATAAGATTTTCTTGAAACAGGTTTTCATAAAATGTGTGCATCCGCCACAATTTTTTTGCTCAAATTTAATTCATAAACACGTATATAACTATAATACATATTATTCTAATAAATGTATTTATAACTGTATAGACATATGTATATGTTACAGTGAACTATGTATATGTAAATAAATGTACACCCTGGTGGAAAAATTTTCAAAATTTTTATTAGAAATTAGTAAGTGAAAATAAGTTTTGACAAGTGAGAATAACTTTTCAAAATTCTTAATAAGAGATTCTTATATTCTCAGAAAATTGGGACTTTTCTCAAAGAGTTGTTTAGAGTTAATAAGACTTCATCAGAATTTCATAAGAGTTTTTTAGACTTTTTAAGAGTTATTTTCAAGATATTTCCACCAGGACACTCTTGGGAAATGTACACTTTTACCGTAAAATGTGTACATTTCCCAAAAAGTTAGGTATATGTGAACTGATTATAATGTATATTATAATCAGCTTATTATAATCCGAGTACACATTACCCGGCAAATGTGTACTCTTGCCTTCACGTTTTGGTAAATGTATACTCTTACCTGTTTTAAGAAAAGTTGGAATACAAATAAATTAAAAATGTTGTTGCAGTAAAAAAATATTTATTTAAATAAACAGTTTTGTAGGACGACGTGAATCAAACAGATAATAATAATAATAATAACATAATTTTCTTCATTATAACAGTTAAATTTTATAAAACTCACATTTACCAAAACGACATGGTCATTGTGAATTTAATGTACATTTCTCTTCTTTGAAGTTGTAAATGTTAGTTGAATGCACATTACCCAAACGAGGAGACAAATGTGTACATTTACCGGAAAATGTGTACATTTGCCGCAATATCTGCTTTTACCGTAACATATATATAACATATGTATAGCATTTTATGAATAGAAATGATTAAAATTAATTCAAACATTGATATTCAATCATATTTCGAATATGTAAACAATTAACTATGTTAGTTGTTACCTTTACGCATTTTATTTTAAGTTTTCTGTAATTCGAAACAGCAATCCAAACACAGAGAAATGTAAGAAGTATGAGTATTGACTCCCGAATCAAATATCAGCTCATATATATCAGACAATTGTAATGAAATAATTTCCTAGTTATAATGTAAATAAAATTAATAATAACAGCAACTCATCTTTGACCACATAATAGAAATGCCAAAATAATAATTATTTAAGTTTAATTTTATTCGTGATTTGATGGCCCGGTAAAATTCGTACAACCTAAAAATTTATTTGATTAAATGAAACTCGTTTATACCTAATTTCTTTTTTTCTTGAGCCACCCAAATAATCTATACTGCCAGACAAATTCTGTGGACGTTTTCTTTGCTAGATACTTTCATGCTCCCAAAAATAATTAAACTGAACTTATATTCCCAATTTTGATTTGTGTGTATGATACTCAGGAAGCTATTTCAATACCTTCTACGAACAGCCTGACCAATCTCGTTTGGACCATACCTTCTATGAACAGGGGCATATTAAGTGGTGTTAGGAGTATAAGTTTGAGTGAATGGTAAATATGAGTTAAATCCCTGAGAATCATACATAAAATCAACACTGATAATATAAGTAAAATTTCATTATTTTACTCATACTTTTCATCCACTCTCACTTATAAGTAAACTTTCAATATTTTTTGGAATCTTTAATGCATCTGACAAGATACCACTCACAGAAAGTGTCTGGCAGTAGGGATTTTGCATTTTTTTAAATTTTATTTGACACATACAAAAATCAGACGTTAATTATGATTTTACTAGAGGTGTGACGAATTGTTAGATCCACGGACACGGATATGGAGTATCATTTTCCAGATATGGATATTTTTTCTGTTGCGGGTATCCACGAATACGGATATCCGCCACACTTCTGGTTATACTTATCTCCAGCAACTGGTTCCTGTAAATTGACCGTCAGAAAAGCTACCTTGTCCCTCAAATTATGTTTTTGAGAAAATCAAGTCTGGTGGCCCTGGAATCTTGAACCATAACCTCTTTATCACATGTCGTCATTTGATCTGATTTTTCAATTTCATATAGCTTGGCAACTGTGATTCATGAATTATTTTAATTGCTCAAACAGACAAATCGTAATTACTAGTATCGGTTCTCATGTTTATAAACCAAATTCCATAGTTGTGAAGAGAAGCAGATATTCAACTGCTTATCCTTCAGACTTTATTCTTTCGATATGATATATCGAAATCATTTTGTTATTCAATTGTTTTGGTAAACTAGTTATACCGAGAGCCAGCCGTATGAAAGTCTTATAGATCAGATACATGAACAATCTTTGGTCTGTGAATAGTTAGTTATTCAGTATATTAGACGGTACATTTATATTTACCATGTATATTTTAGGTTGTTACGTTCATAATTGTAATGAAATATGGTATTATATATGGTACCACGTATGGTTATATTGGTTAAATGTATGGTACCACGTTTAAATTAAAATAAAATATTGTTCATAATATAAAAGATCTACGGGTTTTCTTAACAGTAGTATTACTATATACTTAAAGGTATACACTTCTGAAATTGTCCGAATTTGCCTGCATGCATGATACTTCCGCTTGACGCTTTAGAGCGCCATCTTTAGTTATATGATATATGTTCTAAATTATATCAAAAGAAAGGTTTCGATAAGTGGAACAATTCCCGCTATTACATGTCGATCTTTGTATAAAAAACATATCTTCTATAGAGATGATATCGGACAACTAAGATTTGTCTACGCTTGAACTTTTATTCCACTTGTCGAAATCTTTTAATATAAATTTGCATATTGTATCTTATAAATAAAGATGGCGCTCTAAAGCGCCAATCAGAAGAATCATGTATTCGGGCAAAGTTTAAAATGTCGAACATTTGATCTATAGTAATAATACTACTCACAGACCGAACATTGTCCATGTATATGATACATAGTACAGTTATTTAACTGGCACTTGGACCAAGTGAGTGAAATGAAATAGTAAAATTAAAATATGTTGAGAATTAAAATTTTGGAACTAAATTTACACACATAAAAAGGGTTCAGATAAAAGCATTAAAAATATAAATTATTATTTGATATTTACAAAACTTTATGTACATGATATTTACAAAACTTTGTATACATTTTAAACTTTCTTCTTAGAATAAAGAGACATTTTCGATTTGGTAAAAACAATTAATCTGTTAGTGATAAGATATACAATTATAATGCTAAATACTATAAGACTACAAATAAATATATAAACGTCTAAGAGATTAGCTTCACTCCATGTTGCATTTAATGCAGGATTTCGTAAATATTTTGCACCTTTATGCCGAATTACATATTCAATCCACCATACAACACGATCCAATGGATTAATTTGTTGATCCCACAACAAATTTGCGATCTCAGCAATACTTTCTTTGTATCTAAAAAACAATAAAAATAATTAAAACATGAAATTCGCCCCCCCCCATTAACTGAATAATTTTTTGTATTATAAATACATATTTCCACTACAAAGTATCCATCATCGGTATAAAATATGTAATCGCATTTTAATTTATTCTTTGACTATTAAAGAAAAATAGAAAATATAAATAAACTAGCAGCGGAACTTAGTGTTTCCCGGGAAGAAACATCGTATGTAGATACCAGAATGAAACTAACGATAATTCACTGAATTTCTCCGCTTATAAACCGTCAATCGAAACTTACAATATCAGAACACTCTAGAAGTTTCAGATACATTTTTCTTTACTATGTTCAAGAAAACACTGGACCTTGTTTCTTCACTTTTAATTCCTTAATCATCGTTCAAATGAAATCAGAACAAAATTAACGAAAAATCACGTAGTTTCTGTTTATAAACCATTAACAAACACAATTTCCAATACCAGAATACTCTAGAAAATTCAGATATATTCAATTTCGAAAATCTAAAAGAAATTATTCACGAAAATAAAGTCGTTTGTATGCGTATATTTGAATATTCTAGATCATTCTGGCTTACTATAGAATATTCTAAGACGTTTGACAGCATTTTGAAGGATAATTGATCATTCTGATTCATTTTTTAATCTTTAATCTTTTTAATATCTAGGCTTAAATGTAACTCCTGGCTACAGAGTAATGAGATTTTATCAAAAAAACAAATTTATGAAATTGCAATTCATTTTAATAAAATGAATCATTTTGAAATTTAAATACGTTCTATAGAATAGAAAATAAATTTAAAAAATCTATTAATCAGATTGAAACTTTGACCAGGCGGTTACAACCTTAGTATTTATTCATTTCGAAAACAAATACTTATATTATAGGTTAAAATTTAGACAAAGTTAACCGTTAAAGATATCAAAAGGAGAGAATTTTTGTATCACTCTATACCTACTAATTGGTCGAAAAAGGAAGGAAGGTCGAAAAAGGAAGACCTTTGAAGGCTTCTTCAAAGGTCTTCCCAAAATTGTCTACAAGCTTGTAGACTAAAGTGTGATAATAGTTAAGAAATTTTGATACTTTTTCTTACCAGATTTTGTGCAATAAGACGGGTTGAGATTGAGACGGAGTTTTCAAATTCGCTACAGAAAGGTAATATTCAAACAGATTACCAGGCTTTTGCAGCGAAAAATAAATTTTTTAGATGCACTTTGGGGTTAAAAGAAAAATAATTATAACATGTTAGTTAATCTTCAAAACACACCTAAAATATATATTCGGTGGTATTTGCGGTTCTCCAGAGAATACATTTTTATTCCATTTTAACATAAAGCCCTCAAAAGTGCTGAAGATGAGCTCTGTCACCAAAATATCCAGATAACCAGGTTAGAGTAGGGACTTTTCATATTCAAGATCTACGACCCTAAAAAAACTGTAAGTAATTTGTTTGGATAAATTTGAAAATAATTTTCGATAAAGTGACGGAGATGTAGTGTGAGCAGCATTTGGGCACTCTGAAATCTAGGTACCTCGGGAAATATCGTATTCAATTTCAGCGAGCTTCAAGTCTCAGAGTATTAATTTTAGGCTTATTTTAAACATTATTTAACAAGTTATGATTATTTTCTTTTTACTTTGAAAAGAGCATTTACAAAAATTTAAAAACTTGCCTGTGTGACATTTTTTATATCAAATTTTTTCGACTATTATCAAAATATTTATACTAATTGCATGAGCGAACCTAACATTTAACATGAATTTTTGCTTTCCAAACCTGTTATTATTAATCACTTCGTAAATAGTTTTCTCCAAATATTTTTCTGTTATTTCTGATAGTAATAAACGTTTTCCAAAACCCAGTTTTTCAAATCTGCCTGAATTTATATTTTGATCACATAAAAATGGTATTATTAATAAAGGCACTCTATGAGGACTGCGAAGAGCTTCTTCTGTTGATTGTAGTCCACCTTGCGTTATGAATAATTTTATATTTGGATGTTCTAAATTGAAAAAGATGGATAAAATATTAAAATATCAGATTATGTTAGGGATGATAATGACTTCCTTAGAAAAAGCTGTTGTTAATAGTGGTGTGCTGAATGGTTAACAATAGAAATCCTTGGATACGAATATGGATCTTTACTTTTGGTGAAAATAGTTAACGATTTGCGTTATTATTGTTATTTGTTACAAATTGTTAATCGCGTTTAGAAAATTACTCTGCTCTTGTTTTTGTTTTGTAATATTTACAGTATTTTGGATAGACTGGTTATCCGCCTGAAACTGCCTGGTGACTGAAATGTTATATGACTGATATGTGTGAATAGATCTTTAAAATAACATATTTTTTTAGGAGTAGCAAATCCTGTACTCAAGATCCAATTTTTTAAACTATTTATAGCCTGATACTTTATTTTACTTAATACTGCTATTAGCCATAAATAATGGAATATTGAAAATAATACCTAAAATTGCTCGTTGTGGTAACCATTTTGAAACATAAATATTTGTTTGATTATCAAAATATATTTTTTCTATTTGATTTTTTGTTTCCAATTTCCACACAATTTTATATGGCAATTTTTTAAATACAGAAACTATCGTTTTGATAATTTTGTCAGTTAAATGAAAACTTTTTATATTTGAACCAAGACTAAAATATATAAATCCATTTTCAGCACTATCTAAGAATAATTGTAAATCCTAAAAAATAAAATTATCGTTTTACCAATAAAGTAAAAAATAAATTATACATCTAAACTTTTATCATTAGAAAGAGAATTTTACACGGATGCCTCCGGTCTATTTAACCAAAGAAGTACAGGTACTAGTTTTAAGTAGTTTTTGGGACCTCTGTAAAAACAAAGAAATTCATATATTCTGTTGGTCAATTCGTAATCGATTAGAGTTCATTTGTTGAGAAAACAATTTAATAGTTAGTAAAAAAAAAATTAGACTAAAGGCTATTCCTCACGCTCTAGCTCTAATGAAATCAAATACAGCTTGTCACATACCAGAATGAAGTGGCTTTGCATTCGTAAAATTAAATGTCATAATTAGTGGAAATTAATAAGAAAACTTATAATTTATATTGATTCCCTCTCATTTTCCAAACCGTGGGAAATGAATAACTTAATTTTATTTTTGATTGGGTTCCACATTTTGGAAAAAACTCCAAATTACAAACTTTTTTCTAAACATACTAAGAAAGATGCGGTTTATTTGCAATCGATGTGAAATGACATAGATAATCTTTTTTTATAGAATTCCTCCTCCCTTGAGGAAAATATTCATTTGCATTTCCAAATAATGTACTAGATACGAAAACATCTTCTGGATCCATAATAAGATTAATTATTTATTAATATTTACCTTTATACACACTGGACTTATTAAACGGTATATAATACAATAAATACATTTTGCAAACAATTAATGCATTATTTGAAAACAATAAAAATAATATAAGTTAAACAAGTTTCAACAATATTGAACATAACCATTTCTTTGGGACAATATATAAAAAAAGAAATACTTTTTACAAATGATTTATTTATTTTTTCAAATCAATGCACATTTATTAAACGTTAGTGGGACAGCTCATATTCAACTCAATAGAAAGCTAGAACCGGCGTCGAACAGACGGTAGTTTCAAAATGTAACTCTAGTATGACAAAATGCTTAGGTACACGTTAGGTTAGGCTTCCGTCGAAGAAATGAAACACAATTATAGGGCTTACTGTCGATTTTTTACGCAGTCAGGTAGATTTTAATGGCCAATTATATTATAAATTGTCATAATACTCCAGGGGAAGACGTTTAGAACGTCCACTGCAGGTATTTCGGCGATCTCGTATTCGTGTTTTGCGAGTGCTAAAACATCCGTGTAAGTGATTTGGGCCAATTATATGATAAATTGTCCAATGGAAGACGTTTAGCACACCCGCTTCAGACACCAGTAATAAAATTGAACTTATATTCAGCATTATTTATATTTTTAATAATTATGCACTTCATAATTTTTCGTATGCACCAATGCAATTTGAGATTTTCACAAAATGAGACAAGGTTGCAAAATTTCCAGAGACTCTCACGAATCCAACACACAAAACCGCATTAAAATCCGCCTTACTGATAATCCTTGACTAATAATACTGTTCAATGAAAGGTTTACAACACCCTTTAAAATATTGAACGTCTTATATCCTACCCTTTAGAAATTTGTAAAAAATAAAAGCATCAAACAATCGAAAATCTTTAACAATGGAATACAAAGAGACTTTACCCAACGAATTCGAGTACACTGATTGTATTTATGTGATCCCATCAGGATTATGAAGATTACAACTTTAAAACATATAAAGACAGGAATCGATAAATTTTAAACAACAAATGTTTCATAATTTTTTTCGAAAACTCAATAAGGTTTGAGTTATCCGTGATTAAATATAAATTTTTCAATAAAATCTTGTTACGCTATTAAAAGACTTTCAACAAATAACTAGAAAATCTTACATGTTATCAAAAAAAAAATGTACGCAATAAAAATAAGGACACATTTCTGTCATTACAACATTAATCGAATTCGTTTAAGGTCACGAGTTGTTCGAGGAAAATTTCAATGATACCATTTAAAGTGAAATTACATAAAAACGAACAATTATTTGGAACACTTTTTCAGACCTTCATAAAAGTATATAAAAATATCTTCCAAATGAGTTTCTGTTAAATTCGTTAGTGCATCAACTAATGGAGTTATGATAATTATGAACATAATCGAATTATTTAATTTTTGTCGTGTGATTGTCAGATTCTAAATCTGTAACAAATATTTTTAACAAATTTTGTTGTATTAAAACATTACTTCTTCTATTTTTGACAAAATGTTTATTGCCGTACTTTATTTAAAGATAATAAGTAATGTATTTGCTATCACTTCTGGTAGGCAATTGGAAGGTCCCGGCCTCGAATTCTGGATGATGTGTAATGTTTTTATTTCTAACAATCTCTCAATTAACTACGATAATATAAGTTTTTCTATTGAGCTGCAAATGTTATTTCTATTTCAGTACGCAAATAAGTAACAATTCGTTCATAAAAATAACAATTTATAAAAAAAAACAGGATTATGTTCTACTGTCGTTTTCTGTATATTTTGATATAGGGAAAACAATGTTAAAATATTTCTATAATAGATTAAGATTAAAATTTTGACACAAATATAAAAATATTTAAACAAATAAGACATTCATAAAGATTCGATATCTGTCAACAGACTAATTTGTTAAATAGGTATTATTATTTTTAAATTTTTTATCCTTCGTATTAAACCTTCAAATGTATGTATTATTATACTCGACATGTCAAAGTATAGTAATTTCAATGTAAAGTTTGTAACTAGGACTAGAAAATATTGAAGCTAAAAACAAGATTTTGGTATAGATGTTCATAGAATGATCTAATTAGTCCTTTTCCGCATGTCCGTCCGTCTATCCGTCATCAAAAACCATACAAAATGTTTGTCTTTCTTCATTATTATAATGCAAAAATCTGCATCTCTAGCTTGCATTAAAAAAAAGTTAGAATTTTTGGTGATTTCCCCTAAAAACTGAGGAATGAGTGCAATTAACAAATTATGGATTTCTTATTTCAATAAATAATAACACTGAATATTTATTGCAATGGCTTTTTAAAAATTAACGCTGAATTCTATTAATTTTCTTATTTCAAAAAACTTCTTTGTAGTATGTATGAAGAAAAAATTTGGAAAACGGTTGACCCTAAAGGCCATCCCTGCAACTTCCCGCTAAATTCCATTCACCTAAGCACTTAAAACTTAACATATCCCAATGTTTTTGAGCTTTAATGTTAAAAAAACACTTGTTCCCGAATATTTCGTTAACGATATCTCTCGAACCAATCAACCGATTTTCTAGTTCTTGACGGCGATCGGCTCTATCGAATTTTAACCGGATCGCGGCAATCGACTTGGTTTATCAAGGTTAAGAGCTATTAGTTTTTGGATTTTATCGATAGAGCCGTTTAAAAGTTATTCCAAAAAAACCACATTAAAAAAGAAATTTTCTTAGTTTTTTTGAGATTTCTCAAAATCTACCAGTTCAAATCTGCGATTAAATCGGTTGACCGTTCAAAAGTTATAAACGGTTCACATACTTTCACACACACACACACACACACACACATACATACAGACACAACCTCGCAGGGGTAGTCATGGAAGCTTCCAGTAACCTCAAAACGTCGAGATCCGATGAAAACTCGATTTTTTCAATACGGGGTAAAACCAGTAACTTCCCGATTTTTGAAAATCTTCAATTTTCTTAGCGGGAAGTTAAAAAGTTATTATTTTTGTAACTTTTAAGTTATTATAATATAATACTTTCATTTGAAAAAAAATATCTTGAATCAAAATCGAACAATATGTTACAAAGTTTGAACAAACATGGGTAGATAGATGTATGCATGCATACGAAATTTCAAGTCTTCTTTTTATATTATATCACTACGTTCGATCGAAAATTTTAAAAATTATAATGTATAACACATAAATCTGTTGACAGATATCAATCAAATATTTATGAATGTAATACTTAAATATTTTTATGTATGTTTAAAATTGTAATCTTTTAACATTGTACTCACACAAAAATATATGTAGTTTACTACAATGATAAAAATATATTCTTCAGTATTCAAACAATACAAAAATCAACTTAACGAAAATAATACATTTAAAGGATTCAATGACAATTTCGACATTGCTAGAGTTGCCAGATCAAAATTTATAATAATCTGGAGATTGCTCGAGTAAGTTCGGAGATATCCATCAATAGTATATGGTTCATTCTCAGTTAAGAGGTAAAATCGATTCATGATACATATCCATAGTTCTTTTAAAATTTGAAAAATTAACAATAGTATCCGTTAATATATTACGTCTACTTTATGAGTAGTCAATTTCAATTAATTATTTAACTTAGTCTTGTCACAATTTTACCTCAAACATGCAAAATATCTCTCACTTGGCCTGTCCCTATCCAGTTTGTACAGTAAATCACTAACTTTATGTATGCTTAAATTCATGAGAATAATTAAATTCGATATATTTCATAAATTAATATAAATAATAATTGCAATACTATAAATAAGTAAACTAAAAATTTTTTCTGGCATTTTTATCCCAAAATATTTGTGTTTACAATCTTGATAATTGCGATATTAATCCTAATTGCAATACATTTGATTTAAAACTTATAACCAACGTGGCAAAAATGACTTTTTTCCATTTATTGTCAGTCATTTTGATCACGACATCCGTATTTATGTCTGCAATTCACTGAACATGGTCTCTACTCTGGTCAATTTTATTTCGTGATGACTGATTTAAATATTCAATAGTATTTTGAGTTTAAATAATTCATAGATTATAATCATACATTATTATATTTACTAACGATTAATACTATTACGATGTTTTCTGTTTTCAACTGAAGTAGTATGTGCCCTGGCTTCTCTCCCCTGGCGCATAATTTATCAAAAGAACTTCTTTGTGGAAGAACTCTTATCAATCATAAGCAAATTCATGCATACAATATGATAGAATCATGTTTTATAAGACTTTCTCAAAAGGAATCTTTCCCCTGGCATTCTCTAATATTATAAAAACTTAAAAACTGACTATCTACGTTGTAGACATTCAAAAATCAGTTGTATAAATAAGTCTGTTAAGAAATTAGATTACAATTCTAACATTTTTTCGTTCTGCGTTTTGTCAATAAATTTTTCCAAAAATAAAAAAATCTAGGCATTTATTTTTTTTAATAAATTGGAGTTGGGAGAAAACGTAATTTTTCTGTAGTCTCTGGGTTAAAACTGGAGAGTTGGTAACCCTAAATAGCGCTAAATTAAAATAGCAATATTTATTTAGCATATAAATTTTAAATTTTTAACATAATTGAGTCAAAATCACTTCTCTCTTAAACGCGTCACGTAACTCATGAATATAGATACAAAATTTAATTTTATTCCGATTGGATTAAAATTGACTAGAAGCGATTGATGAAAATATACAAAATTTCGTACGGAAGTCAACGTACAGAAAACGGTTCTACGTTTTTTATTTATCTGTTCTATTTTTATACCAGGGTAGATAATTTTTGAAAACAAAAAAAATTACAGTAGAATGAAACCAATTGGAAACGGAAGATAATATGATAAAAATGAAAGGAAAAATAAATTACGGGCGATCTGAGTTCGGAAAATATGGGGTGAGTTTTTAAGGGTAAAATTCGGTTTATCTGAATTTCCGGCAAAGCTACAAGTCTTATGGAAAAAAAGTAAATGACAAAGTTGTAGGTAATAAAAAGATCTAAAGCTTTTATATTCACACTTTTTTTAAATAACCTCAAAATTTATGCGAAAAATTCAAATAACCAAGTTTTTGGTTTTTTATTTTTTTTCTCCGAAATTTGGTGAAAACTTACCTTTTTATGTTCCAAATACATTGTAATTTTTTTGATTTAAAATATTTATTTTTTTCATCTTATTTTGAATAAATATCGAAAAAGCACCCTAATTTTCAATCGAAAAATTTTGAGATTATGTGAAAAAAGTGTACATACAAAAGTTGTAGATCTTTTTATTACCTACAACTTTGCTATTTAACTTTTTTCCATAGGACTTGTAGTTTTGCTGGAAATCGAAATAAACCGTGTTTTATCCTTAAAAACTCACCCCTTCCATACTTCCCGAACTCAGATCGCCCGTAATTTATGTTTCCTTTAACTTGTATCATATTATCTTGCGTTTCCAATGGGTTTTATCCTACTATAATTTTCTTCTTCTTTTTATCATTTTTTAAGGCTTCTACTCTAGTCTATTTGTTTTTACAGGAAGTCCATTGCACTAACCAATGTCAAAATAACATCACCGACGAACTTTAAATTTAATACTCTTAATTTCACTTAAAAATTCGAATAAAATATCTAAAATCTTACCTTATCCAGTGGTACAAATTTTGGCTTATGAATTCCAAAAAACTCAATAAAGTTCGCTACTTTGGGATACGCTCCATGCAAAATAGGATGCGTGTTCGTTAATACTAAACTAACATCTTTTTCCATTTCCTCAATACTTCGATTCACATGTTTGCCAAAATTTTTTTGCATTAAATAATTTTGTTTGGGTAAAACAAAGTATTTATAATATAATCTAGCTTTAATGGAAGTATAAACACTTATAACACGATCCAAAAATGATGTCGGATTCCTCAATTGATTCCATGCATTTGGTTGATAAATTGGATGCGTTGGATTGCCAATTGCATCATGGCCATGTAAGAAAATTGTATATGATGAGATTCCAATTAAAGGACATTTAAATAAATCAGCGAAGGCAACTATAGATTGATAAGTTATCCATTCTGTGATAACAACATCAAAATGATATTTTTCTGGATTTTGTATTAATTCTTGTACTTTGGGATACTGAAAATATGCATCCATAATTTTGTAAGAAAAATCGTGATTCCATTCATAAAGATCAAATCGCCAATTATTCAGTAAACCATGAAGTCCATTGTCCAAAGATTCTTGTGCTAATTTATACGATTCATTATGGATATCGATTTCAGTTAAATTAGTTAATGTTGTATCGTTAATTAAATCAGGTATTATTGATACAACTTTATGTCCACGTAATGATAATTCACGTATTATTGGAAAATAAACTACGCTATGACTGTACATTGGGGTCGGTGATAAAAATAAAATATTTGCACTATTAACATATTTCAATATTATTAAAATTAAAATGCATTTATTGAGAGCCATTTCACTGAAAGATTTCATATTTTATTCAGAATAATAAATACGTTATTCGAAGTTTCACTTATTCAAAATAAAATCTTTGCTTAGACACTTGTCGCGTAATTTTGTAAATGAAGAATTAAACGTACAGTATAATAAATTACAATTAAAAATTGTTTGATTACACCTATTTATAAAAATTTTATTTTGAGATTTAAAAAAAAAAGAAAAAAATAGAACTAAGTTTAAAAAAAACAGTAAAAAATAATTTTTTAATAAAATTTTCAAAAATTTCGTTGTCATGAGTCATATTCTTAGTTTTAAATTACTCGTACTGCGTTGGCGCAGAATTCTAAAAGTAATTGGCGACATGAAACTTTTTATAGAAGTTTTTAATTATAACTGTTTTAAATTTATTAGTAATTTTTAAGTCCGTTCAATTATTTGTGGAATAACTTTTTACTATTGCATACCAATAAAAATTTATCGTTTAAGAGATATACAATTACAAAAAATTACCATTCCCTTACGGCTAGAATTTTTTTCTTTAAATGTTATTTAAAGTAACCTCTTAAAAGCTACTTCCTTATTAAAGGTTCGATTACGATTACAAGGGCCCCTCGGTTTTTTTGATGAATTTTGGCAAAACAAGTCAAAATAAGACGAAAATGAAGAATACTAACTTTCTTGTTTTCGCCTATTTTTCGAGTTATCGAACTTTTTTTTCGAAAATATACTCCAAAATAACCATATATTTTTTACGTTTATTTCACAATTTAACACATTTCACAAGATTTAATTACAATTTGTTGTTACAATTAATAAAATTTCAGAACAACCAAAATTTCAATTTATTTAAACGAAATAAACATTTTTATTTTAATCACTTTTTTTGCATATTAACGCCATTTTATATACTTATATTTGACTGAAAAAAAGTAACTAAGAAACATTCTTTTGAAATATTATAGCCAACATTTAAAAAAAAATTCCTAAATGAATATAATGAATGAATATAAAAATGGTAAATAAAATTTCGAAAAAAACTGAGGTAAGATTATATTCATTTATTTTTTTTGTTGATTTATGTTAACCTGTGTAAACTATACCCCACAAATCTATGGGTAGTTTAATCACATGTTGAACGTACAGTTGAATGTTAATATTTCATAATAATAAAAAATATCATGAATAATAATCCCCAATAATTATAACAAAAAATTAATTTTTAAAACATTTTGACATTTACTGTTAATTATTATTTAAAACATTTTGATATTGTACAGCACCGCATTTTAAGAAACTTTTTTTTTTTTAATGTTGGCTATAATATTTCAAAAGAATGTTTCTTAGTTACTTTTTTTCAGTCAATTATAAGTATATAAAATGGCGTCAATATGCAAAAAAAGTGATTAAAATAAAAATGTTTATTTCGTTTAAATAAATTGAAATTTTGATTGTTAATGACTGAAATTTTATTAATTGTAACAACAAATTGTAATTAAATCTTGTGAAATGTGTTAAATTGTGAAATAAACGTAAAAAATATATGGTTATTTTGGAGTATATTTCCGAAAAAAAAGTTCGATAACTCAAAAAATAGGTGAAAACAAGAAAGTTAGTATTCTTCATTTTCGTCTTATTTTAGCTTGTTTTATCATAATTAAAAGTCAAACCGAGGGGCCCTTGTAATCGTAATCGCCCCTTATTAAAGAAACAAGATTCATTGAAATCTGACCACAATGGTATTAATATATGAATATTTACATTAAAATAAAATTAAAATTAATATTTCATGTTTTAAAAAACATTCCTGGTTGCTACGGGTCAGTAGCACGTACTGTGCTTTCATCTAGCATTTATTGAGGTATTTGCCTATAGGTTTTACCTATTTGTATTTATTCATTTTTGTTTTTTGTTCTGGAAGATGTTAGTTTTTTGTTGTCTTTACAGAAAAATTAATAAAAAAAAAAAAACTGTTATTGATGTTAACTGTTACTTGGGTATTTTGGTGGATAGGATTTAGAAATTAAATTTGATAATTATTTTTTAATTTTAAGATGAATTTTTTCTGGAGTCAGAGCAATTTTTTCGAATTTTTAATTTTGAAATTTTTTACACAAAGAATGTATATATATATATATATATCAGAGTATATGCATTTTAGTCTAAATATATAACGTTAGAAAATATTGACCTCACAAATAAAATTTTGATGATAAGTGTTCATAGAATCTACTAATAAATCCAATTCCGCTTGTCTGTCTGCCTGTTCACCGTCAGTCAGTTATCAAGATAACTCAAAATAAGAAAGACATAGTCAGTTGAAATTTTGGTGACGTATATTAGACATAAAAAGTGAGTTTGTGTTCGGGTTTGAGCAAAATCGGTCCATTGGATTCAATATATCCAAGACCCAACTTTCAAATCAGAAAAGATAGAAGAAAAAAATGTTTGTTTTATAAAAACCAACAACTTTTGTTTCATACATTTTTTCGTATATTGTTTATATTAATCACGCAATTAGAGTATTTTATGAATGCTAATCATTAAAAATAGATCAAATATTGATACTGAACCATATGCCAAGTATCTAAACAATTTAGTTTATTGGTTGTAATTTTCATTGGTTTTCAATTGAAAATTGACAAATATATCGCTAAACATACTTTAAAAAAATTTGGAAAACGACTGACTCTAAAGGCCATCCCTGCAACTTTCTGTTAATTCCATACCTAAGCACTTAAAATTTAACATATTACAATGTTTTTGAGCTTAAAATTTAACATATTAAATCAACTGATTTTCACGTTCTTGGTGGCGATCGACGTGGTTTTTTGAGCTTTAATAATTAGTTTCTTTCGTCAAAAACGATCCGAAAAGAAATGTCAAGGTTATGTAAAAAGAAAAAACACTTTTTTGAAATTTTTCGTTCACGATGTCTCTCGAATGAATCAATCAATTTTAACCGGATTGGTGGAGATCGACGTGGTTTATTAAAGTTAAGAGCTGATTAGTTTTTGGAGTTGGTTGGTACAGTCGTTTAAAAAAATATTCCAAAAAAAAAGCATTAAAAAAAAATTTTAACTAGTCCGAATCGATTGTAATTCAAAATCTAATTTTGGTTAAGCCCTTTCGATTGGCACCAACCGCGATGAAATCGGTCAAGCCGTTCAAAAGTTATAAGCGGCTCACATACTTTCACACACACACATACATACAGACATAGTGACAACCTTTTTAAGCACGATAATTCCCCGGAGTGCCCGTCCTGCCCAGAAGTAATCGAAGATGCGGAGCATGTTTTCTTTGACTGCCCACGATTTAATCGACAGCGTGATCTACTCGAGATTATCTTACACCGGAGTATCCTACCAGAGACAGTTATCGAAGTAATGCTGTCATCAAGAGCCTCTTGGAACGCCATCAGCAAATTTGCAACAGAAGTCCTTATATACTTGCGTTCCATCGAAAGAAAAAGGACAAATGACAACAACTAGAAGAAAGGTAAAATAACACCTTAGCTACCAGAAGAAAGAGCAGTAGCTATATCCTCCCCCCCACGAAGTAATGCCTAACGGCGGATACCGTGGGGGATCAGAGTTCAGAGGATAGCGGAGGTTTTAGTCGGTATTAGCCACTAAGTTAATGTTCGAGTCCGACATACCAGGCAAAACATCTAAGCCAGAGATTCGTAAAAGAATTTCCTTCGCTATAAAAAAAAAAAAAAAAAAAAAAAAAATAGTGACAACCTTGCAGGGCTAGTCAGGGAAGTTTCCTGTAATCTCAAAACATCGAGATATGATGAAAACTCGATTTTTTCAAAACTGGGTAAAACCAATAACTTCTCGATTTTTTTAGCGGGAAGTTAAAAATACAGAAGAACATATATACTCCTTCTTTAATGAAGTTGAAGTCGGTTAAAAAGGATAAACGATACTAAGAAATTTTAATAAAAGATTAAAGAAACGTATTTCGATAGATTATAATTCATTCATATTGACAATGTTAGTTAATCCAATCTAAAAAATACTATCACAGGAAGTGATTTAGGTAGTTAATAAGGCAGCTTATCATTTAAATATAAAATACATCAGCAATTGGAAATTTCACTAGCGGTATGCTTACACATCAAAGTACAATTATTAAATTACTAACAACAAATAAAAAACATATTAAATTATATTTCCAGTAATTGTCGGTTTTTTCCAGCCTGCATTAGTTGCTCCGTAAGCAGATAATGCTATAACAAATACTAACTTTCCTTGAGACAAGGCATAGAAATCTTGTAGCGGTAGAAGAAATCTTATA
Organism: Chrysopa pallens; assembly: GCA_020423425.1. Classification (NCBI taxonomy): domain Eukaryota; kingdom Metazoa; phylum Arthropoda; class Insecta; order Neuroptera; family Chrysopidae; genus Chrysopa; species Chrysopa pallens. The sequence goes on from CM035591.1 coordinate 53,950,670, forward strand.
GTTCAGCAATTTCGTTACGCATCGATTCAATTCACATTTTAGTGATTCGATGTCGTCCGTAGAGGATAGTTTCTTTATTGTTGTATTTTGATTGGCAACGACAGTTGTTTTCTATATTTTCTCGTTAATATGTTTACTTAAATATCTTTGTCTGGAACGTGTTCACCGAATGCGTTGAATTGAGTATGGGTTGAAAAAGTGCATTTTCTACATTTCAATAAATATAAAATAGGCTTTAACAGAAAGCTTTCTTAGATAACTTTATCTTTTGTTGAATGCGGTATACATAGAAAATTTTATCAAAATCGGACGATTGGATGAATTAACATTTTAGTTAAAATACCCGTTTCGAATAAATTTTTACTTAAAAGTAAAGTAAAAAAATAAATTTTGCATATTTTTATCAAATATAATTTTCTCTAAAAAAAAAACTTAATTTTTTCACGTTTTTTCTTTTCGATTTATAATTTTTTTAAATAAGATTTTTCCACATCAACCAAGTTTCAATGGCTTTTGTAATATTTTACAACGCATGTAAATATAAAAGTTTCAACAAAACCAGATAAACGTTTCATGAGATATTGTCATTTAAATGAAAAAAAATGTAAGTTTTGAGGGCTATATTACTGGAGCGGTAATTTAAAAGTGAAATGTTTCTAAGATTTAACCCTTGATTTATAATCATTAAGTTGTTTTGGAGTTATGCGCGTTCGTCAAATGACACTCAGAGGCCGACAGCCCGATGAACTCAAGGAAATTCCTAAACGGCAAAATGTATAAACTTTTAAATACTTTTCGGAATTGTTTTCTTAGGGAGGCTTTGATGCTATGAATAAAATAAAAAATAACTGTTTATATACTTGTATCTGTATACCAACTATTTAAAAATCAATAGAAATCAAATGTATTTTTGCAAATGAATTTATTTAGTGGGAATGTTGTGTGTTTATATTATTTGCATTAATCAGTTTACATTATAGAAATTTGTTAAACAATTCCATGTAACAGAAATCATTTAGATTTCCTGCCCTCTTTCTGATTTTTCTTTAGTCTTACGCATGTGAGCAGAATGAGAGAAGTACAGTCCCCGTTGATCTTGTTCTTCTATATTTTCTGATATATCATAAAAAATAGATTGACAGATAAGGATAGTAGGGAATCGATTAAGTGCAATCAGTCTAAGGGAAATAAATCGTTTTCATTAACGTGGTTTGAGACGGAGCTTTTAATTGCAATGAATATTTTCGATAATATAACACACTAACATTCAAATCAATCTCAACGCGTACTCATTTCCCACAAATAAAATTTTACAATATAAGTATAATAATCCTGTATATATATATATATGACACTATCGCAGATTATATATTCTGAAAATGAATGTAATAATTTTTAGTAAAAACAACAACACTTCCCTGCGTATGTAAACCAAAAATTAAAAATTTTACGTTTATCAACATAATTATTCAAATAATTATGTCTTACTATAAGAATAAAGTAAAACAACATTTTTCAGTGCTAATCGGAACAATATAATATTTATTTAATAAAAAACGAGAAAAAAAAATAAATACAACTCTTTTTTGAAACATTTTTTTACATTATTTACAAAAAACGATATTAGCACCTTAATAAATGATGAATAATTTTATACGAATAACATGTTTGTGAATTTCAAATTAATATATACAAGTTATAATAATAATATATTACTTAGTAGCAAAAATTTATGATAATTATCTTAGTTCATCAAATAATTCACTTAAATAATAAATTTTTTTTTAAATCATTTTATTTCATTTTTTTGTTTATTTTAAATTAATGCATTTTTTTATTAATTTGTACTTTTTTTAATTATTTAAACTTATTAACTAATATAACCATTTTTTCAATTTTGTAACTAAATTTGTGTATTTTTTTGTTTTTTTTTTTTTAATTGCATGTTTTAAGAAACGTCATTACAAATGTCATTTTAAATACGAACGTCATAATAGCTGCTTTATTGTAATCTATTCACAAACCTACAATTGACTAAACGACACTGGGATTGAAGTTGAGTTGAATAAATATAATGGTCTATCTTCCAACATGCAATTATTTTTATTTTTAAAGAACGAAAAAATTAACTTATCAATTCTATCAATGTACTAAAACTGATTATGTAAGTGGTATAAATGATTTTGCTTATAATATTTCAAAATGATTTATATTAATTAAAATTTAGAAACTAAAAATTAATATCTAATAACTTTAAGCAAATTATATACGAACCATTCCAGACTTAGTACGGAGGAATAACTTTATCATTAAATAATCTAATAAATATAAATTATTATTTATTGTTCAAAAAATAAAATGTTATTAAAAAATAACATGCATGTTATTTTTTAATCAATACATAATAATTTCAATGGAAAGGCAGATTTATTTTATTTTTAAATGATATCCACCCTTTCCAATTCTGCATTTACAAATATATGAAGAGGACAGCGATTTCAATTAAAAACAAACCCACTCTAAAATAATGAGTTTTCACTCGATCAAATAATTTCGGTCGTCAAACACGAAAATTTAAAATCAAATAACTTAACTTCTTAAAAATAAATAATTCATTTAAAACAATATTTTAAAAATCGGCTATTCTCATTAAATTGACGATAATAACATTATTTCTCCATCTCCATAGATATGGCCCACCTAAAATAACTTTCATCACCGTTGAACACTTAGGCATTTTATTTCATATAAATACAGTATTTCCACGTGTCGAAATAGTGTAAGCAAAAGCATTGTCAACTTTTAGATTAAAAATTGTTCTAATAATAATAAATTAAGATGATACACTAAAAATATCACTAACAGTTTTAAAACTTTGAAAGAATGATAATTTTTGTTTCAAATCAGAAAAAAAATTCGTTCGAATATTATGACAAATCTAACAAAAAGAAAAAAAAAAGAAAAGAAAAATTAATTGGAATTAAGAATGTAAAAGAAGATATTTATAATTCATATATAAGATTGAAAATAAATTATGAACAAATCATTAATTAATTAATCCACACTCAATTGCTCTAATTAAACATGAAATTTTGTGTGAGGATGAGATGATATTTATAAAATTTTTACATTCACAATTCATACATACAGTAATTACGATTAATTAACTAATTATTACGAGAATGAAACGTTTAAAAGTATTTTGGTAATTAATATGCGTTAATCATTTTTTTAAACTTACATAAGCCCTACTGGGTGTGTACGGCCTAATTTTTATAGGACATTTTTCATCAAACATTGATATCACTTAAATAACCACTAAAAATTTGATTATATTACTTCGTTGGATGCTTCTTTCATTTGGAATCAAAATATCAAATAAATCATCAAGCCAATTTCACCATTACGCAACAAAGCAACAAACATCACTTTTAAAACATATTTTTAAATGACAAGAATAAACTCTTTGTTTTTTTTTTCACCTAAAATCTAATGATATTTACGAACAGGAATTCCTTTTTCGTTTATTCGAAATTGAATTATTATATTTATCCCTATTGTCTTTACTATTTTGTCTAATTGGCGAGAAACTGCTTTCTCTTTGATTTTTACTACTGTTATTACTGTTACTGTATTGTTTATTATTTCTATTTTGTCCACTATTTTGTTGTGTACGGTTATTTTCCATTAATGCATGTTCCGCTTTCAATGCTGTTACTCGTGTATTATTCAAATGTTGATTTGCAGTTGAGACATTTTCTGTTGAATAATTCATTCCAGTATTTTTTCGTTGATAATGCCGATTAGTACTGTCACGATTACGTCGTGTTTTTGAATGAGATCTTTGCATTTGACCGGTACCAATTTGTTGATCTTTTTGTTTTTTATTACGTCCTGGTCCATTCTGATTTAAATGCATACTAATTTTTGACGACTGATCATCACTCAAATCTGAATCGTAATTGTTTGAATTGTACATTGGATTTGGATATTTACGTGATTTTTTATCATCATTAAAATTACGTTGATTTGAATGGCGATGGGTTTGAGTATCAGGATGGTTACCCGACAGTTCAACACTCAAGCTTGAATCAGATGAACTGGACATTGAAACACGATCATTGGGGCGTGGATGATGAATCACTTTTGGACCAACATTATGTGATTTTGATAAATCTGCAATGGCGGCTTCAAATAATTTTTTACCTGCATTTGGTGATGAATTTGACACATTTGGATAACATTTGGCCATGTTAAATGTTTTCAAAGGCTGACTTTTCGTTCGATCAATTACTTTTGATGTGTTTAAGCTTGTTAGATTTGCAACGGAAACTGTAGGAATCTGTGTTTCGTTTGTTGAATCCTTTTGATCTGAATGTCTAGACGTCCATCTAGAATGTTTTTGTGGATTACGTTGTGTTCGAGACTTATCCCATGAATCGATTTTATTGGCAGTGGTACGGTTTTGGTTACGCAAGTCTGTTGAATCGGGATGTGATTTCATTGTATTGTGATAATGCCGATTCGTCAAAAGTAAATTTGACCCTGTCATTTTATTACCATATGAATGACTTTTGATTTGATTGCTGTTCGTATGATGTAAAGTTGTGTTCGACTGAAACAAAAATTGAGATTTCAATAAAATACCTTAGAGTCCGAGGAAACTAAAATAAATAAAATTCTACAAGCTCCAGATAAAAAAAACATCAAAAACATTTCAAAATTTCAACATTTTTACTTCTAAATACGATTAGTATATCAGATTTGTTCTAGTTATAAATTAAGTTTTATCGGATTTATTTTAAATTCGATTCTGTAATATTGGTTATTCTAAAAGTGTGGATGGGAAATACTTTATACACAAAGAATTTATTTTTTAATAAACACTTTTGCAATGACCTTTATTTCATGTTAAGAATATCCATGCCAGATCGCGATTAGTAAAAATAGTATCTTTCTATTTAAAAAAAAATTATTTTGAACAAAAATTGGTTTTTTTAAATTGGTCCACAATTGAAGAAAATATCGGTGATCCAACACATACACAAAATATATACTGACGAACTTACTGACGCTACTTTTTTTTAAGTCTATCGGATCACTAAGGGTCCTTTATATGGAACTCAACGCAAAAAGTATTGTTAAAATCGGTTATTACAATTTACGAAAATAACTGTGAACATACAATTAAAAATAGATTTGCCCGCCTTTTCCCTTACGAATATAACTTTTTCTTAAAATTTTTATGGGGCCAACTCACGAGTAGTATCAAAAACAAAAAGAGACTTTTTAAATTAGTCAAAAATTAACAATAATATCGGTAAACATACATAAAATAAAAATAGATACAAACGAACATCCGTTCAATTCAAATTCATTTTTGGTTTGAAGTCGCTTAAAAATTAAAGAATTTATAGTGGCGGATTATAAATTATTCTCTGAATATTTATTCTGGGGCAATGATTTAATTTATACAGTCGGTAACTTTAGAATAATAAAGTATATTTAATTAATTTTAGCATTTTTGAAATTATTGAATTACATTCTTCAATTTGTTTGAGTTCGCGAAAATAAAGTCATATTGTAATGTTTCATTTTCAATAAGCCATGGCCTTAACTCTATTTTATTGTATTGAAACTTTTGCAAAAAGGTTTATAACTCCAGTTCATAGTTAAAAACGATGAAAATTTTATAAAAATCTTTAAAAGAATACTAGAAATTGAAATAAATTAATATGCTGGTGGAGCTGCTACTGTTGCTCAGCGAATCAAATGATCTAATGATATTATTTATTAAAATACAATATCAAATTAAAATGAACTTATCATACAATAATACAAATACGATGGCATATCATCAGCAATCAAACGAAAGGCAGATTGCTCGATAAACTCAGAGAGATATGAAAACCATCGAATATTAAAACTAAAGAATGTGTACTAGGTGAGAGGGCTAAGTAAATGCTATAAAGCAATATTTAAAGCGGATACTAGTGCCATTTTGATAGAAAGTGCAAAAAAATGCAACTAGCTTACTTCATGGCTAGCAGAAGAATCATCTTCATAATAATCATCTTCTTCCTCCTCTTCTTGATCTTCATCATCGTGAATCATTGAGTACTCATCATCGTCATCATTTTCAGCTGATGTAGATGATGTACTGTCAATACTACTCGCACTAGTTTGTGTCCCAAAGTTATTTGGTGATTGATGTTTGCCACCAGAACTTTGTCGAATTAATTGATGATCTTCGACAATTTCAACTGATGTAATATTGTCATCATGCAATCGTCGAATATCTTCTGTAGGTGATAATTCTGATGGTGGTTTTGCATAATTCGTATGATTTTGTGGATTTTCCAAACTAGCCATACTTTCACGTAATTGTATTTCCTGATTGAATTTTTCTGCCAGCCACCTAAATAAAAGAAAGAGCTCATTAAAATTCAATACAAAAGAGAAATGCTGAAAAATACAAACCTTCGATAATCAATAACTTGATCCGTAATCCGAATAATTCGACCCAAAATTGATTGTTCATTACAATTATTCTGTAATTTATTTAAAGGATTCACAAAATGCGTTAATTGCATGTAAGCTAAATGAAATGCTCGTGCTACTTGCATAGCACCGTAGGATGATCTGCCAATATCATTACCGGCTGTCAAAGGATCCTCGATACAAAGTATAGATGGTCGATGTCCATCTTTCATATCTTTTTTAATGTCTTCTTTTTTAATATATGATCCACCATCTTTAATTCGAATAGCTGTATGCATGTAATTAAACCGTTTACCATATAATTCAAAAAATTCAATAAGTAATACACCCAAGTTTACATCAGGTTTTGTTGGATCATCACGTGGATGTAATTGTAAAAAGCTAATCACCATTAAAATTAAACTATACGATGAAATACCGCCAGTAAATACTTCATTTAATTCACGTTCAAGTAAAAATTGTTTTAAAACGAATACTAATTTTGATAAACATGGAAATCGTTGTTTAAATTCTTTTATCAACTCTGCTGAACGTATGCCATTGGACATATTAAAGCTAATGTCTACTTTAATATCATTCTCTCGATCTGTAAGTTTGATTATTGGAACCGAGGCTTTATCCAACACTTTTATGGAATCCTGTTCCGCGATACCTTGATCAAGTAATGCTTTTTCTAATGTTCGTAATGGTAAATTATCCCAGTTTCCTATAAATAAAATTTTGTTTTAATCATTTAGTTAATTTAGTATCAATGAATTCTTTATCTTAAAGTTAATTACAAAATAACAGGCCATATAATTAGGATAAATAAAAACCTTTTTATAAGCCTTTGAGGCATGTCATTCGCACGATATGCTCATTTTCGGAAAAAAAATTTTTTAACACTTTTATATTCAATTATATATATAATTACTTATTATGTGTGTAAAATTTATTGTCGCAAAGGTAAATTAATCGATTTGGCAAAAAGTAAACTATCAGCTTTTTATCTACAAAAATAATGAAGTTCTAATCATTGGAAATAGTTTCTAAAAAAATTAATCTTGTTTTATTTTGACTTTCACACATTAATGATAAAAACTACCCTTGAATCAATATTTTAGATACATATTTACAAATAAAACTTTTGCGAAAATGAATTAAAATAGTATTAAGTATATATAATTTTCATTTAAACTCATTTCAAACGCATTTGATTCATTTGGGTCAACTTTTATCCTCTATACTAAGTAGTCTTAATAGCTCTCTCTAGCGATCAGTTTTTCAAGGGAAAATTTAATTAGCAAGGAAAATAATAATTAGTTATAATTACCTATCACAACGATGTCAATATCAGCAGTTGGTAAATACAATCCTGTTCGAAATGATCCAAATACTTGAACATGCGCGGTTGGCCATAAGGAGAGTATTGTAGTCTCTACACGATGTACAACTTTCCCGCGCATACAATGCTCAGCATGTGTTGGTTGTAACCATTCAGCACAATGATCAATTTCTTCATGTAAGCTATTTTTTAATAATTTGAAAAATAAGCATTTTTGTAAGATGTTTTAAATATAAAAAAATTTATTAATAAAAGTTCAAATAAGGTTAAATATTTTATTGTTTAAATCTATTTAAATTATGGGTTAATAAATCCAAAAAAATGGAAGAAAGTATTTTTTAATTAATCTATTATTAGCAAATGATTCAGATTGCGTTTCAAAACTCAAATGGTCTTGCAGCCCATCACGATACGTCGCCATCTATATGTATATATTTTGTAATGTTAAATTTATAGGTAATGACGTAATATTGTAATAGGTAACAGGATAATATGAGTTTTGAAACTCATATTTATGAAATTTAAAAATCCCGAGGCTCATATGAAATATATAATACAATGTAAATGATGTAGTCACTCTTCAATAATGTTACCTCACTATTTTTTTTCATCAAAAGGTAAAATTTTTGTATTAGTATTAAAATTTTTTTCTCAATACTAATCCAGATTATTTTTAGAAGTATAAAACTAATTAATCAAAATTATTTAAGCCTATTAGAAATAGCAAGAAATAATGTAAAACAAAGTGTAATCATAGGGTTTTAGTTTTGTTGAACTATTATTTTATGCTCTTATTATAGCAAATTTGGTAATTTGTTTTGGAAAGCTGGTAAGGAACAGATTGACAATCCCCAAAAATGTATAAATATTTTCGAATTTATTCATTTGAAATTGGAAAATGTAGTAATAAAAACATCATTTTCCAAATATTGTGATCAATACGGTTATGCATATCTTACTATTCTGGCTTGATAATTTGATTTTTTAGATTGTTAGAAACAAAAAGTTTCATATAATTAAAATCTTAAAACTATTATTATATTCTTATTCTTTGCTCTCCTTGTCATGCCATGATGTACTCAAACTAACTGAAAAAAATTAACTGAAGTGATAGTAAAAACGCATAAAAATTATATATGATTGCAATTTTTTTAGGTAGTGGTATATACCTTTCGAAACAACAGTACTCTATTTTAGCGATTTTTCGTATTATTACTAATTAGACCAGAAAAATTAGATAACTTCTAGGCATTCCTTTCGTTAAATCGTGAAATATATCGATAAATTTATCGTATCGCTTTTTTTACTTTGTAACTATTAGTAGAACACTTTTTAATCGTGGATTAAAAAAAATGTATCCATCGTTCTGGAAACAAACTTGTAACCAAAAAACTGATCGTAGATCAACCGCTACATTTTTCTTGATAGTAATTCATGTGTTTCTAAATTTTATATTATTTCTGTTCATTCTATTCGTTTTCAAGGTTAAAACATGTCAATAGAGTACAAAGAATATAGATTTATAATGTATCTTTGTCGATGTAGACGCTCACTAAGAACGGATTTTATACAAAACTTCATAAAAAAATAATTATCAATAATATATATAATCTGAAATACCAATCATCATGATATCTCTAAAGCTATACACCCAATTGATTTGAAATTTAGCATAGTTTCTCGCGATGTAGACGCTTATTAAGAAACGATTTTACGCAAATCCTCACAAAAAATAATTAGCATCTATATAAATAAAAATGTATCCTTAAATAAGTTCCTAAGCGCAAACGGTTGGACCGACTTGATTTTTGTTTTTAAATATTTCTTAAAGTTCGAAAAAGGTTCTAATGAAAAGAAAAATTTGTCCGGAGAAACGTGAAAATCTCACATTTGTTTAAATATTTTTCAAATTTTCACTAAAAGTACTTTGCAAATCCGATTGTATAATGCCAAATAACAAAAATTTATATGAATAATTGGAATGGATTAAATGTCGTATTTTTATGTACAAGTGTATCTTCTCTAATTTAAAAATGATAAACTAATTGACGTATCAGAGCCGAAACTACTTGGTCTAGAAGCTTGAAATTTTGCATGAGGATTTATTATATAGCGAATGTGAGCTCTCAGGTATTTTTAGAAATACGTCTCCTAAAGGGGAAAGAAGTACTCATATTTTTATATAATATCTATCAATGTAGTACTACCTAAGCCACTAAGCTAAAAATCTTGAAATCCAATCAAAGTCCCATCCAAACTACTAAATGAGAAAGATTAAAACTTTGAACAGAGTATCCTATTGTAACACTTTGAGCACAATTGGGGTAATAAAGATTTTTACGAGAGAGGTTCAAAACTGGCGTTACCGTCACCTACATTAGTTTCAGAACTGTAATAAGTCTTAATTTAACATCTTTTTCACGGAAACCAATATCAATAAATTTAGAATTCTAATATTTTCTAAAAAATTTAGTCTTCACACTTTTACTTTGAAGTTAAAGTATAAAAACCAGAAAATTATAACTTTGTATCATTAATTAACATTTAGTACTCAGGATAAATGATGGTCATAAATTGCTTTGAAATAAATATCCTGTTTAAGGCAAAGGCAAAAAGAAGGATTGTGATTTTAGCAGTCTATGTATGGATAAATGACTGGCTAGCATATCAACGTGGTGCTAAAACAACTTGGCCTAGAAGTATGAAATTTTGCAGATGTGTATCTTATATGACGAAAGTTGAGCACTAAGGAAGGATTTTAGGAAATTCGTCCTCTGAGAAGTTGTAGACGAGGTTCAAATTTTGATATACCGATTAATGTATTGCCCAAATTGCTAAGTTAAAATTAAAAAATTTAAAAAGACAACAGTATTTTGATATAAGGTTTGTAATTTTTTTAATATTTCGATCGAAGTAGTGCCCAAGCTGCTAAGAGAAAACTTGAAATTTTAAAAAGAGTATCTTCGTATAAAGTAGGTGATATTTTTTAATTCAACCTCTAAAAAAGTCAACAGGAAGTTCAAATTATGAAATTTTTGAACAAATAATCCTCATAAAATATAATTGAAAACTAAGAAATATTTTTTTTTAATTCAACCCCCTAAGGGTTAACTAAGTGATTCAAATCTTTATTCATTGTTCAAGGTACAAACAAAACCGCAAACTAACTTAAATTCAACCCAAAAAGGGAAGAAAATAACGTTTAATGTTTGTTATTTCCAATTTTTTGTTTGTTTGTAGAGGAATAATCCTTTAAACTACTAAACTGATTCTAGTATACGTTTACACTTTGAAATTTTAATATGTCTAACCTAAAATCAGAAAAAAGGCACTGCTTGGCCTCTATATCGGCGTATACTGCCCGAATGCTTTGAGATGGGTAAAAATGGTTATTCTACGTCTTTAGAACTGATAGAAAGTCCACGAACAAAAAAAACTATTTGAATGAACAATATTCATCATATTGAAGTTAGCTCTAAGACCAACAAATTCACTATTTGGATTACAGATATTCATCACATTATTCAAGTTGACGCATAGACAAAATCATAATAAAATATGATTGTTTAATGTATAATCAAAAAATTCAATTTTTAATAATCTGATATTAATAATTGAGAAGTGTTTTTCTGTAGAAATTTTGATTGAACTCAAGAAAAGTTGTAATAGCTTTTATTAAAACAAAATAAATATCAATTTAAATACTCAAAAAAATAAGCAGTGGGATAAACTGGAAAAAAAGTCTTCTCGCTCATAATCCTTTTATCCTAAGCAATACCTGGTGGACAATTTATATTCACTGAAAACTTTAGAGTGTGAATTAGATTTTAAAAATAATATAATTTATATTTATGTAGCTAACTGATATCCGACAAATTCGTTATCCGGCAGGTGTCTAATGAGTATAATTATCAACATACTCAAGGAAAGCTGAATATCAATTTCTTACCTTTTGCTCACATTAATTATGTAACTTCCATTGGGATGGAATTATATTACTTGATTAGATAGATTTCTATTTTGATATAAATTCCATCAAATAGTTTGTTTAATTTCGAATTAAGATACTTCATACATATAATATAAATTCAATAAAGTCATAAAGTCAACTATAGTAAAAGTATTTATAAAAAAAAAAAAAAAAAAAAAAAAAGAAAAAAAAACTTAATTTTTTAAATGAAAGTACAGAACAAATGTTTTTAGAATAATTTTCAAAGTTTTTATTGGAAGCATTTTAAAAAATAAACATACAGAATAATACAACATATATTAGGTAAATCTATATTTATTTTTCAATCTGTTTGGGATAGCACATTTCATAAATATCTTATCCGAATTACGGGGTAAATTCAGTTTTTTTAAAATACTTTATAGGTACGTTAAGTTTAATATACAGAAGGAAAATACTTTCTTCAGCTTAAGTAAGGCGTTCATTAAAAAGCCTTGAATAAATAATTGGAACTACTTTTGGGCGCCATAATACCAAATAATAGAAATTTTAACACGTAAAAGTTTTTCCAAATTCAACTATTTATTTTTATAAGAATTGTATAATCAACGCAAATAACGTCTTAAAAATTTTAAGACGTTAATGATGTAAAAAGTTACCAAGTTAATTTTAAGTGATTTCTAAATGAACATCAAACTTTCAAGTATAAAATTCAATGAAATTTGAAACTTCGATTATTTAAGCAAAAGGAAAAAAATTTTACTGCAAAATTATAAAAAATAGAAATCAAATCAAATAACTGGCCTCTTATGGGTTATTTACATTTAATCATACCAAAATATATCCGGAAACAAAATGATAAATTTATAAATACATACCCAATAATACCAATAGAATAATGGAAATCTGGTTTTCTCCAAGGTTTACCACCATATTTCCCAACATATTCTGAAGGTTGTAATGCCATATTATTTGTACAAGCTCTGTTGTCTCTATTGACTTTATTTCTCGACCACATTGTTAAGTTATTTGCCGTAAAACGATTTGCGGTGGGTACACCGCCCACAACAGTATTATTAAAAGTTTTTTGAGGGTAATTTTGGGTAGAATCAACTTTATTATTACTATCCTTATATTTATTACAATTTTTTTCTAACACTAAATCATTACTTAAGCTTTTAGTAATTGCAGATATTGTATTTTGATTATTAAAATTGTCCTGTTGATGTATTGGTAGGATAGGATTATTACATAAATTATTTGATGTTAAACTAAAATTTTCAATTTGGATTTTTAACCAGGTGGACCAACTAGGTGTCTCATACTCAGGGCAACACACAGTATTTATCAACGGGGCATCCATTATTTTATAAAAATGGACACTTCTTAACACTTCATCTTAAAATACATGTCTATTTTTCACACTTGGGGCTTCCCCTCTATTAGAAAATATTAAACACATGCCTTTTCGTCAAAAAATGACGTCATTAAACATATCATTCTATAAATTTTTAGTAAAAATATTGTCAATCTAAACACGAAATCACAACTTAAGATTAGCACTTTAAGTGTTTTTAACTACTCGATTAAAATTTTATAAAATTAATTAATTAAAATCCGTAAATTATCCACGCAACCATTAATTTATGAATGAGGTTAGGTCCCATTCGTGTAGTCGCATTTAGAACGCCCTGGATCAAGTTCTCTTCGATTGTTTTAATTTATCGTTTGCGGAGAATATTACCCAAACAAAAATAGCTAGAATTTATTACTAATAAGACTCTCCTATAACTTTATCCTTTACTAATTTTATACGTATATTTTATGTAGCTATTCTACTATGCATATCTCTTTTTAACCACTTTGCATTGGTATTGATCTTTTTCAACTAATATTTACGTATAGAATGTAAATTCTAGAAAGAGCTGGAAACTTATGAAGAGAATAACTTCAACTAGCACAATATCCATATGAAATTGTATCTAAATGATTAAATTCAAATTTTGCTGTTTGAATGTCATGTTTATAAAAAACATTAATAACGACGAAAATAATAAATTTTTTCTTGTTTTTTAATTTTGATTGAATTTTAATTTATTTAATAATATGTAAAATTGATTTTTTTTAACTGTTATTTTTTTTTTTTTACTTTTGTTTTGTTGAGGTAATTGTATGAATATTTTATGTAAATTAATTTCTTTCCATGTAAAAATATATTCCAAACTGTTATAACAAAATGTCAAATGATTTATAAATATCTTGCCTTGATTACAAGGTTACAATTCCTGATACTTTCAAGTGCATTATTAATAAAAAAGCAATTTCTATTCGTTTTCAAATTATACATTTTAAATTTTATATACGACTGAAAAAATGTACCAATAATTTTTTCACTTTTTTGAAATTACGAAAGAAAAAAGTTTAGTTTTAATTCGTAAATCTTAAAATCGCAATGCACAATATGTAAAGAAAACGTATTCAAAGTATGTATACAAAGAAAGGCTAATTACGAACGGGTATGTGTAATGCGCTGCGCATGTGTATAGTTTTAGTTTCAGTGGTTTCAATAAGAGGTATGTACTAAATTTTGAATTGAGCTTGCGTGTATAAATAAATTTTACAGAATTCAAATTTAACATACAAAATGTGTAAATTGGTAGAGCCGAAAATTTCTTTTAATAAGACATATAGCCCCAATGCACATAGTCTAAGATCTAGCAACGTTTTCGAGAAGGAACTTAAGAAAGCCGGAAGATGTTGCGTTGACTACTGTGCATTACACCTGTACAGTTAAATTGAAATAATTTTAAGAAGATAAGAGGAAAAAAGTTTAAAATAAAAATTGTAGAGCACATTTATTTTAGTTTAAATCCACTATGAAAATTTCTAGGCGCTCTGGTTCCGTTATTTTCAATAATATTAAAAAAAAAGTCTAAGACCCTTTTTTAAAATTTGTAATTTATGCTCTAAAATTTTTATTTGAAACTTTTTTCTATTATCTTCATAAATTTATTTCAAATTATTTGTATAGGTTTTAATCACAGCAATGCACGCAGCCCATACTGACTGACGGACGCCCGCACGCTATTCGAAAAAGCCTAGATATATTAAAGAACCAACTTCCTTATAATTCTTATTTTTGCGACGTTTCTCGTACCACACATAAGCATACCAAATTATTTATAAATACACCTCTGGTAATTTTGATATGATAAAACTGTGGTTAGTCCAACTAATTTTTCCTCTACGAAACCTCTAATAAATAGACCGTTTTCGAAGCCTATAAAATTTTTTTTAACTCACTTTTTAGGTCCGGAATACACAAAATATTCTGAAATCTTAAATTGATTTACATTATATTATAATTATCTACCCTCCTACGTTGACAGAAATATTAAATTTTTTTTTATCGGCGTACATAAATTTTAAAAACTTTTAGGATATATTGCTGGATCAAAATGTTGCGAATAATACGTCGAAGATATCCTCAAATTACAAAAGTAGTTAATCGACTGTGTCATATTCAATGTGAAAAACCATCATCGACAATAGAACTGCCAACTGATTCAATGGAACGTCCACTCCCACCTTTTGATTCCCATGCAAATATGAAAACTATTATACCAGTTTTTAAAAAAAGTACCTTGTACTTTGATCGCGTGGCGTTGAAAGATCAACACGGAAAATATAGTTATTATAGCTTAGGGAAAGGAACTGAAACTATTTCCAAACTAATAACAAATGCACTTAGCGGTAAAACGGGTGAACGTGTTGTTTTTCTTACACCAAATGATGCTTATTATGTGTTAACTTTATGGGGTATTTGGTGTTCAGGACAAATAGCTGTACCTCTGTCGCCGTTACATCCAGAAGATTTGATTAAATATTATGTAAAAGATTGTAAATCATCGTTAATTATCACCACACCCAAATATGCTGATTTAATGGATAATGTTTCAAAAGAAACTAAGACACAGTTACTTGTTATTGATGATTCAATACGTCGAAATTCCATGTATGAAAGTTCAAATTTATCTAGCTTAATTTGTCCAGATACTGTTACTGAGATCGGTAAACCAATTCAGTTTTATGAAAATCGACGTGCGTTAATTATTTATACAAGTGGTACAACTGGAAATCCAAAAGGTAAATAATTATTTTATCAAATTTTTCTTAAGTTTTTGAATAGAAATTTGAAATAAGTATTAATATATGTGTAATGAAATCATTTCTTTTAAAGGAGTGGTCTTAACTCATAAAAATATTCAGGCCCAAATATTGTCACTAATTAAAGCATGGAATTGGAGTCATAATGACTGTATTTTGCATACATTACCTTTGCACCATATTCATGGAATTGTAAATGTTTTATTATGTCCGTTATATGTAGGAGCTAAATGTGTAATGTTACCAAAATTTGAGGTGAACAGTGTGTGGTCAAATTTACTTGGAATTAATATAAGACCTGAAGATCGTATCAATATTTACATGGGTGTTCCAACAATTTATACAAAACTGTTACAAGAATACGATAAAATATTTCGAACTAATGCTAAAATGGCTGAATACGTATTACAAACATTAAAACAGCGAATAAGATTAATGGTATCAGGTTCAGCTCCATTACCTGCACCAATATTTAAACGATGGTTTGATATATCTGGGCATCGATTGTTGGAACGTTATGGAATGAGTGAAACTGGAATGCTGTTAAGTAATTTTTACGATGATAAAAAGATTAACATTTCATATTCAATTAATGTATCTGAAAAAGACAAAAAGGTCATAACAGGAAAAGAGAAAGATGATATTTTTTCCAAAACAAGAGACATGCAAATTAATTCAAAACCATTAGTTAGGGAACCTGGATATGTTGGATTACCTTTACCAGGTGTAAAGATTCGTTTGGGAGGAAAGTTACATGGTGTTGAATATCGAACGCTTTTAGAATGTGACGGAGGCACTTACGAGAAACCAAATATAGTATTTACTTACTTTGATGATAAAATCGAAAAACTAGTATCACGTAAGCTATTTTTACTTATTAAAATTTAATATTAGATTAATTTTTCCAAAAATAAATCGAGACAAGGTTCAAAATGCAAACGGATATTGGCCAAATAACAATTCATGCTAAGAGGGACTTTAGATACCGGTAGAAATGAGCACTAAGTAACATGCCACTTCATGAATATGTTTAAGATACTTCATAGGTATATTTAATGCAGACATAAATAAATGAAGTTGGTTACTTTTGACAATAAAAACGTGTATAGATATATATAAAAAATGTTTAATGTAGAGATGAATAAATTAATTTGGTTACTTTATTACTTTTGACAATAAAAACGTAGTTTTATTAATTTCTGAATAATTATTTTTAAAATGTTTTATAATTTTAAAATTAGTGGTGTTAAATTGTCTTTTATTTTAATAATCCCGTTGCATATTTAATTTTGTGTATAATAATTCACACACGAACCCTCAAGAAATCAAATTTTAAATTAATACAAAAATTTAAATTTGTATTATTATACAACAGATAAAAAAAAACCGAATTTCTTTGTAAAAAATCTACTTTTACAACAACAACAAAAAATTATTTTAAACTCAAATGTGAAATTTATGTAAAAACATTTATCTTTATTAAAATACGTACTAATCTGTAGTATATTTTTACTTTGTAAAAATACACAGCTAAGCAGTCATCCTATCTCTTAAAAAAAATTTCCCCTGGAGATTTTAATAAAAATACCTAAATTATACAACTCTGGAGACTTATTTATTCTTTGCTTTAGTATCTTTGTACATTAGACATGCTCTTTTAAAAATTTACAATCCGAATCGCTACTATCAATTCAACGTGAGAATCGATATTTTTGGTATTTGTTTGGTAAATGTTTTATACTTTAACAAATTATGAACCCCTAATTTATCGACCTTTACAAAATATCCCTAATTTTAGAGGGAAATCATCCAAGTTGGCAATACTGCAGCTTAGTGACATACTGAGTGGTTCATATTTTTTTTACTGCGGTGCTGAGATCTTAGCATGAATCTCCCAAAGGTTAAATCTATTTGTTGAATCTTAACATTTTCAGAGAAATCTACAAAATTGAAAATTTCAATTCTTAGAAAAATTATCAGTTCCTATTAATTATGTTTAAAATTTATTTAAAAATAACTGAAATTAACAAGTAATGTTATATGAATATTAAGCTCTGATATATCTCAGAAACTTAAATCTCAATTTACTCTAGCATTGACTGTTATATGCGTATCTAATACATTTCTTAGTCATTATGAGTTATGGAATAGTTTAATATTATATCGTTTACACCTGCAATATTGTGCGTGTATTTTTAATTGTTTTTGTATGTTGTTTTAGATGTTAATTGTATCTTCTCAATTAAAATCGCTATTACACTTTATATATGTTACAAATTTCAGTAAAAAAACTTTTATGTTTAGATACAGAGCAATTAATTGCTGATAATAAACAAGAAATTTCACAAGATAATGAAGATTATCCAGTTGGTGAAATTTTGGTACAAGGTGATACATTATTCAAAGAGTATTTTGGTAAAATTATGGAAACACAATTAGAATTTACCAAAGATGGGTGGTTTCGAACGGGTGATACAGCCATGTACGATCCTAGAAAAAAATTATTTAAAATAATGGGACGGTCAAGTGTTGATATCATCAAGAGTGGCGGATATAAAATTAGTTCATTACATATTGAAACAATTATTTTAGAACATCCAGAAATTAAAGAAACTGCCGTAGTTGGTATTCCAGATACAATGTTTGGTGAAAAGGTAGCAGCAATTGTTGTATTAAAAAATGATCAATTAAATTCAGTTCCACCGGGGTTTGGTGAATGGCTTAAAACAAAATTGGCTGAATATTCATTACCGCGTATTATACGAGTGACTGATGAATTACCACGAAATGCAATGGGTAAAATAAACAAAAAAGAACTTGCAAAACAAATATTTCCTGATTATATAAAAAGGAATCTTGAAAAAGTCAGTTAAAAATTAATTTATTTTTGTTCAATTAATTCATATCGCGTTATTATTGTTTTATGTTTAAGACTTTGCTATTGTTATATTAAATTTTATAGTTGAAGTAAAAAATTTGTATTTTCTTATTTTTTAAATGTTTCTTGTCCGATTAGTAACACTCAAGTTCTGAATATATATTCAGAAATAATAATCCTCATTTGATTTCTATAGAGCGTAGTTCTGTTTTAAACTTCCTCGTAAAATACCCAAATCTATTGTTTTTTAAGGCACATCGCACACGGAGCGATTTGAGTGAAATCGGTGATATCGCATTTTATTCGCACACGGAGCAAGTTATGTGTATGCAATCTTTAAACGACCAGATAAAGTTTTTTGAAAAAGGGGTTATACATTGTTTATTTTCTTATACTTAAAATATGAATGTACAATGTCTCAAAGGATGAAATACATCAAGTAATAAGTATTGTAGAATATAATATTTTAACCATTTAATTTATTTAAACCATTTGCAATATACATTTCTTTTTTTCAAAATATTTTATTATATATATATTTATAATTTATTATAATTTGGATCTTAAATTTGATATTAATTTTTCTATTATTTTGAACCATTTCCGTTTGTCCGTTCGTGAACAAGATAATTTAAAAATGAACTTTGGTATATCTTAAAAGTGAGTATAAGTTCATGAATGAGCCAAATCGGTTCATTAGGCCTAATGACTCAACTTTAGAACCATAATAGAAGATTCAAAAACAAAGTGTACTTTTAACAAAAAAAAAAAAAAACTTTTGTATGAATATTTTTTCAGAAAATGTTTGGATTCGCCACATATTAACAGATATATAATTACAATTCATATTATTATTATACGTGTATTTGTAACTGTATAGAAAGGATATTTAGATTATTTTATGAATGCGAGTGATTACAAATAGTTGAAATATTGATCCCCAGTCATATGTCGAGTATCTAAGGAATTAACTCTGTTAGTTGTTACTTAACCTGTTTTGTTTATATTTTAAGCGATTTTAGTAAAGAATGTTTAACGTATTGAAATTCATTTTCAGACACTGTAAAACCACTACTTATAATAAAAAATATCTATTTTTTGATAATAGTATAGAATGTATTGGCATTACTTAATAAAAGAAGTGTTTAAGTTCATTTCTGTTTATTAACTTTAAGTTATTGAAATAAGTGAGAAGAGATTATTGACGCTTCAAAATGGATGAGGATTAATTTCTTTTTACCAAATTTCTCTGTTCATATACAAGGGAAAAAATTTATGTGAATATAAATGCTTCGCTCTTGCAAAACGTAGTTTCCCAATTGCAATGATGAGGGAATCGCCGCAATGTTTTATCAATATATTTCAACGTTGCCAATACAATTAGAAGACATACAAATACCTAGAGAAAGACATACAAATTTGTTGGGGTGAGCATTTGTTGAACTAAGTAATACTGTAAGTAAAACCTTTTATGTATTTGACAACGTTACATACGAATCTAAACTTACATACGATTGTGGCTGCATCATGACGACATTCTTGCATTTTCACTATTTAACTATGCACAACGCACAAATCGCGATTTCATGGGTTGCAACATTCATGATTTAATTACCACGCCTGTGATTAGTATTTCGTATATTTTAAGATAAAATATTGCAGGACTTTTCCAGACTATTGAAGAAATTATTAGTACTTGATATATATACTCGCTACTCCTCCTTCGTCTTCATTTAGTAATGTATAAAAAATAATAATGTAAATCATATAACTATCTTTGTCGCAAGCATTGATTTTTATGCCAGTATAAACAAGAATAAAATACTTTGTCGTATATGATATTATGTACGTAGGATTTTATATGCGATATTTTTATCACATATATGATTTCAAATCACGAAAAGCGCACCGTGTGCGACTATACATTGCTTTCCATAAGCAAATCACATCCATGATATCGCCGATTTTACTCAAATCGCTTCGTGTACGATGTACCTTAAAAAACGTTCGCGTATCTTACTTTAAAATTTTATTTATTCAAAAAACTTTTATTAGCCCTATTTTTCTGCTAAATATTATCATTCGGAAATCTAAGAAATATACAAATTACATGAAAATTAAATAAAATATTATTATTAAAGTAATATTTGATACTTATAATGCTTTGGTACACGATTAACAACTAATCTTCCATCATAACTTAACGATGCAAATGTCCATGGATCAGCTGTTGACCATTCTACACAATACACACTGTCTTCATGTTGTTCATACCATTGTAATGGACCTTCTTTTTTTAATAACTCTTTCCTTGAATGAGATTTTGTCTTATCGGTTATTGTATCATGGCTATTAGGATGTGTATTCTCGGAATCATCATTATCAGATCCATTTAATATACTAGAATTGTTGGCTTCAGAACTGTAAGCTAAGACACTACTCAATAGTACACGAGCGTCCGAACTGGATGAGAGTAATAATTGATCGTGGAATGTATTAAATCGAACACACCAAACCCTAAACAATTTTAAATATATGAAAATACAAGTAAATTGAATAGGTATATTTTTTTCTAATGTTTACCTGCAGCATTCCAAAATAGAGTTTTTACGAACAATTTCATTAAAACTAACATGTTTTAAGGAATATGTTTGCGAAAAAAAAATAATTTCTACTAGATCAAATCTAGGCTCGATAAAGATTTAAAAAAAAAATGTTATTTCAGAATTGTATGAAAATAATTATATTTTCCCTTTTACATTAAGATTTTATTGAAATTAGTATTTTGAAGTGATAGTTCTGAATTAAATCCTCGTTGACATGAACCCGGCATAACTCATGATTAAATTTCTCTATCATATTGTTTTGGATGTCAACGATGTTTGACCTATCTATCTGATAATCATGAAAATCATTAGACTTTTATTAAGATAGTTTTCGAATCGCATCGATAAGATTGATAAAAATTCCAATCTGTAGTGCATAATCAAATACACATACAGATCAACAGACTGCATGCAGCAAACTATTAATTTTATTAAAAACTTTAATAAATATGAAAATACTATTATTAAAAGAGTCAATCTACCGAAAAAATTATACCGGAATTTCAAGATATATATTCGTTAATTTATTATTATCTGAATGTTAAACAGCGATTATCAACACTTATTATAATAGAGTCAAATCGTGAAATTACGTTACAAAAAAATTGAGTGATCCGAATTTTATTACTGTTTTCAATATTTTAGAGACGTTGATAACGAATTTAGAACTGCCAATAAAATTTTCTAGTGTTTACATGGTCTTAACAAAGCATTGAAATATTAGCATAATATTTTTTATAATGATTTCAACAGTTAATAGAGATTATTATAAAAATTATAAACCATCAAATTCGTTAGAAAAGATGATTTTTACTTATGTCTGTCAGATCAGTAGATTCCTACTTAAAATATGAACTTTAATGAATTTCTTAAATGGATAAAAATTTAAAACATTCCTCTTTTTAGCATAAAAATAGATTTTGTAAAACTCTAAATTCACATAGAGGTCGTTCATTATATGTTTTTTTTTCACTCTTTAAAGAGTAATAATAAAACTAATAATGTAAAGCTTGAAAGTCTTGAAGGAGATATGGATGTGAATTAATCCTTCTAATTGTAGCTTAAAGACATCAAAAGGGTCTTATTACGAAAACGTCTACCAAATTAATAACTAGTTTGGAATCTATTGTGTTCAGTTTGAAGTAATTATAAAACCAATGTAAAATAACTTCAATTTAAAAAAGTTGAAATAATTGTATTTAGACGTTATAAAAATTTTAATATCTTACAACAAATTAAAACTTATAATAAAATAAATTTAAAAAAATTGGTTCTTTATTTACCAAAATTCAAAAGCGTACTGAACAGTGAGGTAGTCCATACGTTTTGAATCCAGAAAAAACACGTATGATGCGAACTCCCTTTACTTAAAACAGCATGAATATACTGGATCAGGTTTTTAATGGTAATGTGAACACGATAATTTAAATATATGGAGTTTGGAGTTCCAGTAAATGTTTTATTAGACTGTGTTATATGATTTGATAGAACAGAAACTTTTTATCAAAAAAATCTATAAATCACATACATATTGAAAATTTCACTTAAATTATTATTTTGTTTGCTATTTTTGAAGATATTACCAGGAAATACCAAACATATATTCCTCGTAATTTCCAAAAGTATTAATTCAAGATGTATTAAAATGGCCAAAAGTTTAAACCATAATATTGTAGGGAAACCGATTCTGTGTTATTTTCCTGCACTTGAATTTCGATGTCTCGATTTTTTTATTCGTCACACATTGGAAGACTACGCACAGCGTTTCAATTAATAATTAAAACAAAAAAATACAAAATGTCGATAATTTTGTATTAACTTTACATATTTGAAGTACGAGTATCAAACTGAAATTATTTTACTAGCTTCTAATAACAATATTAAATATTTCTAAGTAAGTTTTCTTACAGAATAATTTGATTAAATTGAAGAATTTAGGAAGCAAAATTTCATCTTTATGAAATTTATTTTAAGCGAGTAGAAATTCTTAAAAAGAAAGATTTTTAATAAAAAAAAAAAAATAATAAGGCTCGATTACGATATCCGTGGCGCTTCGATTTTTTTATGGATTTTGGAAAAACCAAAATAAGACGAAAATAAAGAATACCAATTTTTGAGTTTTCACCTATTTTTCGAGTTATCCAAGGATAGTTTATTCGCACGTTGAACGTGGGGGCAAAAAACCAACCCGACCCGTGTAAACTAAACCCCACAAATCTATGGATAAAAAACCATAAATTCATGGGTTAATAACAGCCGAAAATGGCCTACATGTATTTTTAATAATTGTATTAAATAAGAGTTAATTTTTTGTAAATGAATTAAATTTTGGTTACTTGTGCTTGAATTGTGTTTAAATTATAATCTTTTAACAAATAATAATAATTAAATATTGTAAAATGTTTTAAATTATGACATAAACACGATAATTTCTAAAATTAAGTGTCTATAACTCGAAAAATAGGCGAAAACTCGTAAATTGGTATTCTTCATTTTCGTTTTATTTTGGCTTGTTTTATCAAAATTAATTTTCAAATCGAGGCACCACGGATATCGTAATCTCCCAAATAATGTATATATATATATATATATATATATATATATATATATATATATATATATATATATATATATATATATATATATATATATATATATATATATATATATATATATATATATATATATATATAATATGTATGTATATATATATATATGAAAAATATAATGCAATATTGAATATTCTAAAATTTAAAGTGTAAATACATACATGTTACCCAATTGTATAGAGGTAATGGAATGCTATCATATGCAACACAAATACAAAACAAATAAAAAAAACAACAAAACTAACCAATGAGAATGATCACGGCTTGCGTATAATGCTTCAACAGGTTTCCTTGCATCCCATAGTCGGATATATGCATCATCTCCAGCAGTTGCAATTAATGCTTGAACATTGACGTTAATATCAACATCGCGTAATAAATAATGATTAGAAGTATTTGTCTCAATTTTCCACGCTATACTTTTATCATTGACTCGAGTATCGTAACATAATACATTCGCTTCAGAAATAGCAATAAAATTAGTGGAGTTTTGATGTGGATACCATTTTCCTGTTGTATATTTAGGATTACTTTTACCTTCTAAACTAACTTTACCAATTTCTGTACCAACATTTTCGCCTAAAATTTTGTATTAAAAATAATTTTTATAATTAGTAATTCATCTTCCTGTTCTTTATTTTTTATAAAAAAAAAAAAAAAAAAAAAAACTAAGATAAAAAACAAATAAAAATAGCAACTAACAACGTTGATTGTTAACATTGATGTTTGAACTATTTTTAATGATTAGCATTTATAAAATACCCTTAATACGCAACCCATATATGTGCTATTAGCTAAATTTGAGCAGAAGTTTTAGAGAATCTAAACAGTTTACGAAAAAATGACTCAAACAAAAGTATAGTTTTACAAACATTTTTAGTCTGAATTTCTCTTCTATGGTTTAAAAGTTGGGTCATGGATCCATTGGACCGATTTTGCTATTTTGCTCATCCACGAACTTAAAAACTCACTTTAAGTCTTAAATACGTCACCAAAATATCAGGTTACTATCTATTATAATTTTTGAGTGATCTTGACGGGTAGGCACACGGAAATGGACTAATTAGATGATTCTATGAACACCTATACCAAATTTTGTTTGTGGCTTCCATAATTTTTAATTTTACAAAATTTAGGCTAAAATTAATATACTCTGACATATTATATATATGTCGAGTTTAACAATATGAATATATAAAAAAGAATGAATTGGGCGTACGCATATGGCCTTTCATCACTTGAGGAATATTTCATAAATTTTTTATTCATCAAAGGATCTTTTTGAGCTATGCCGGATTTACATAAGAGCACTTCAAAAATCTAAACAATAACGGAAATTTTTTGAGTGTACATATAAATAGTATATTATTATTATCATTATTTTGTTAACGTTGTTTGATTTCGATTTACTTGTCCAAAATATATCATACGTAAGTTTATATGGAATTTGCAGGGCATACGGTAAGCCTGCCTCTCTCAGTGTAGTACACTCGCTTTAATGTACCGAAAAGATTTTGACTGCCGTAATTTGTAAAAATAAAGACTGAATCCTCCAAACTCTTATAAAACACAGGGATAGAGCTTACACAATCAGTGTAATTTCGTGTTTTTATATCATTATATAAAAAACAAATAAGCATGAAGTAATAAGTCTTATTGCTGAAAAAAAAACTATAAAAGTTTTTATGTAGGCATTAAAAGTAATGTTTTAAAATTATAAATATTTTTATTTTCCTATGAATCTAGATAAACTAAACAAAAAGAGTTAATGCTTATTGGTACTTAATGTTTTCCGTTAATGTTTATATTCATAATTATATTTTAATTTTGTGAAAATTGTCTTTCTTACAAGCGCTTACACTATTCGAAATTTTAAAGAAATCTAAATTATTATACTTTTTCTAAAATTCAAAATTATGTTCAAATTTAATTTATGTATGTCGAAAAAACAGCAACTGCTTAATATTGCTATTCGATAATTCAATAATATTTATTAATAGATTCGTCCTTCGAAAGTAAACAAGTACAATAAAAAACCAATATATAACATATATATTAAAATATAATGCACAAATATATTACCATTTTTATAGGAATAGTAAAAGATATCGACATTTGTATAGGACAAATATTTACCATTGCTATCCTTATCCTACTTATGCTTATGAATTGTGAATTATGTACTTGACGAAGGTAGGATTGGATAAATCTACAATGCAATTTTTTAGGGTAATCATCTTTTAATTTTTATTATACAATAGCCGGTGTAAAAATCAGGTTGATTTGAATTTATATTAGTTATTATCAATAATTAATCAATACAATCAAAAACGTTTATTTATAAAATGCTCTGTTCAAAACCATGCTTAACTTCAGTTTCGGTTATGACGATTTGAATTTTAGTTTTTAAACTGATTAAAAAATTTATCACCTACTTACCAATATCAAAAAATAAAATATGATTATCGACGACTGTTGCACACTTATTTTTATCAACTGAATTGAATTCAGTAGTTTTGACATCTCCAGAATAATTAGTTGTATCCAATTCCTTAAGAACAACTAACGTTTCTTGTTCGTCTACATTTTCTGTAGAATCCGGAATTTTTAATAGCATTGTTTTCATGCGACACATATTTTCAGGATCTAATGTGTTGTAACATGTTGACAAGATACTTGTTTCAAATGGACTAGTATTCAATTTCCAAATTTCACCAAAAGGATGTTGATATACTTTCGTATTTAATGTAAGATCATTTTCGTTAACTTCTAGTAAATGAACTTGGTTGTTGGTTTGTTTTAAAGATTGAGTTCCAATTAAAAATCTTGATGTTTCAGTTTCAGCAACTTGGGCAGATAATGCTCTTGCCTAAAAAAATTTGAATCATTTTTAATATCTTAGTAGGGTAATATTTATATTTTTAATAATGTTTACTTGAAATTCTAAGCCATATATTATTGAGTTATCTGTATCCATTTTTAAAATGTCAAAATGACATTTGATACACGATGGATCCACTGAACTGTATAAAATTTTGAATGATGGAGATCTTATAGTAATTAGTAAGTGGAAAACCATCAACGAGACTAAATATCCAATCTATACAGACATAAATAAGCTAAATTCCAGTTTAAATTTTGGCGAATTAAAAAATTTCACAAAAAAATGTTTCTTTTCAAAAAACAAGCATTTTTTTTCTTCAAATTTTTCGATTACAATGGACCGATTTTGCTCATTAATGATTCTCAACTCACTTTTTCTAGTCTATAATACAAAATATACCAAAATTTAAACGTGCCATCTCTCTACGTTTTTGAGTTATTCCGATGATGGAGGGATCACCAAACATGGACAAAAAAGGTGATTTTCTATAAACATCTATATCAAAATTTTTTTGTGGCTTCAATCTTTTCTAGGGTTACAAACTTAAGAATAAAATTATTCAAACACATTGTATATATGCCGAGTAAAATTATTGTTTTAAAAAACTTCATTTTATTGTAATAAAAAGCAAGTGGTGCTTTTACTATGTTTTTAAATTTTCTTTAAATATATAACGATATTTAACAAAATTCTTATTTTTGTTATTTTAATAGATCTAAATACAAAATTAATATTTAAAAATTCTTTTTAATTCGGTTTCCTATTAAAGCATATTTTTCAAAATTTTTTAAACAAAATGATTAACAAACAAATTTTGTCCACTTCTAGAAAAAATGGAAAATATTTTACAATTATAACATTAAAATTCTTACACTTTATAATTGATTTACACGATGTAAGAGGATAATTTAATGAATAAAAAAATGATTACTTTTTTCAACAAAAATTATTATTAATAAATATACAATATCTTATTTAAACTCGATCGGAAACGCTATTCACAACATTTCTTAATTGTCCATAAACTTTTGATGGTGGTGCACCCAATATTAAATTACAAATAGCTCTTCGTGCTAACGCAATATTTTGAAATGATCCTAATATGTGCACTTTACTATCAGCTAATACAATTCGTGTTTTCGTAGCATTTTCAATTGTGAATTTTGTCCGTCCACCTTTGCCAGCTAAACGCCCAATTGCTCGTGACTGATGATCTCCTTTTAGTGTTTTGACATCCTTTATTTCAAATGTTTCAACAAATAAATCATCTAATCGTAGTAGTGCTAGGGCATCATTAACTTCAAATCCATATATAAACGCTTTAATAAAATCTGCTGCCTTTTGTAGATTTGCAATATCGCCTGTTTCGTTACATGTTCGAATTTCTACATTACGTGTTTTTAAATTGAAACGGCATTGTAATTGTAAATGCTCTACAATTGGTGTAAATATTTGTAGCCAATTTTCTTTCAATGGAGTGTAACGATGTGCAGGCACTGAAATTTTTCGCATTTCTTTTTTACTTGTTTCGACATTTTGTTTTGATCGTTTTGTGTTTGGTGGATTTTGTGTATGTTTTCCTTCAATTCCATTAAATGTGTCAGTTTCCATAGATTGTGAAGGTTCTAAATTCCTTTTTGTAGTCTTTTTAACTGTTGGCTCATAATTATCTAGATCTATATTTTCTTGCACTACTGAAGCCATGTTTTTATTATTTTCAATAATTTATAACTAAAAATATAATTTTCAACACGTGTATGTTTACTTCAATGACATTTTTTTAAAAGAGTGAGGTTATATTAAAAATGGATACACATTCCAGAATCTAGATGGCGTACATATTAAATATATTTTTTTGCCGACATAGCCTCTCCATTTATTTTTTAATATGATTCAATGTTAGAGACACCTGTAATTTTAAAAGATATTTATATTCATAGATGTCAGAGCATAGTTTAAAGCAAATGAAAGCACCACTGTTGGATGGACGATGTTAAGAGGGATAATTCACAGAAGTACAGTCCATTATGTAAAATCTCTCAATTTTCGCGTACCAAAAAATACTGATCCAAATGTTATGAAATTTGGTTTGCACATATATTGACTTGATAACGGAGGGCTTGCCGAGGAGTTTTTCTTCAAAAAACATTTCTAGATAAAAATAAAATTATGATGTTTTAGAATATGTTTTGAGTTATTTGTGCGCGAAAATTGAAAGAAATACAGTGTAAATATGGCGTAATTTAAGTCAAACGCTTTTTAGAAGCACACACATTTATGTAAGGAACAAGAAAAATAACAGCATACTTAATATTTAATATATTAAAACACATTTAAGCCTACAAACATTAAAATCATTAGTGTACTATAGTGGAGTAAGGCAAAATAAATGTGGTTTGTTTAAATTTTGAGAGATTGAATTTCATATTATTGAAGATTGAATAATATGAAAAAATGTATGTTTAGGTGTAAAGACCATAGTCTCAATTTCCCCCCGCCTAGATTTGACTATCATCCTCACTACTCCTAAAAAGGGGCTTTTCGCGTACTTTTCACATTTAAAAGGCAAATTTTCCTGTTTGAATTTTGTTTTTACCACTGCTAGTTGAAGTACGAAATTGGTACCTTTTATTATTGTTGATGTTCTGGGAAGCTGCAGTAAAAATTTAACCATGATTGCCCTCTCCTGTATTATATAAATATGTACAAAAATTCAAATACGAATATTTCGGGTTCATATTGATAGATGGAGCTGAGATTTAAGGTGAAAATAGTTCGTTGGCCCAAATGGCTTCCAGAACTACTCCCGTGGTCGAATAATAAAAAGCAAAACAGGTAATTGTAAGTTTTTGTATGTACTGTCATGTTATCTAACACAAATTTTATAAAAATTTTAGGTTGTCCCAAAAATGAGCAATTTAATCTGTATATATTTTTAGTGGAATGAATTTGGATTTTGATCGAAAATTTTGAGAGATTGAATCTAATATGAAATAAAAAAAAAAAAATTTGTTTAGATGTAAAGAAACATAGTCTCAGGTTTTTTCCTTCATATTTGACCGACACCCTTTCTAACTCGTAAAAAGGAGTTATTTTGAGTATCGACATTTCAAAAATTTTCAACTTTGCATTTCTTTTTTTTCGAATAGAAGATAAAAATCTCAAAATTACCATCGAATAGAAGATAAAAATCTCAAAATTACCATAGAATAAGTGAGAAAAACTTATTCTATGGTTATTTTAATTTTTAGATTACCAAATTGTGAGAAAAACAATGATTATAATTTCAACTCAATTCATTAATCGTGTCCATACTATTTATTGAGTTATAAGTTAGGGATCGTAACATCAAAATTATTATTATTTTCAAGCAGATCTTTTCCCATAACGAAACTACTCAGAAGCTTAAAAATGTCTTCCGAATAAAGCTTTTTAAGAATATTTCAAATTCCAATTACAAAATTTCAATAACTTAGAAGAAAAAATCTTTTTTTTTTTGACAAAAAGTCCAATATTTGATCCAATTTTCATCAAAATGACAACGTTAAGCGCCCACATTTGATGATTTGGTAGGGAATGACCCGGTTGTCATTTTGTATATTCTAGGTAAAAGAATAAATATTGTTGGTACCGGGATGTTGGGTCATTTTTTTCATGCTACTGCCCATACAGCAGTTAGGATTAGGTATAAAATTTTTCAGATTATCAAACATTAAAAATGTCACGGCTCTTTGAACAACCCTATATTTAACTTAAAATCTATCTAATACAATGGGTAATATTTAATTCTCCACAAATGAGAAATGTTAAAAATTGTGAATATTAAAAACGATAAATTTAATTTTTTTTATATAGTTTTATTTTGTTTTACGATTGGTGTTTCACATTAAATGTTTTTTTTTTTTAAATAATTTACATTTTTATATACAAATATGTTAACATTTTTTTGTCTATATTTTCATAACATTACAGTTAGATTTCTTATAATTATAATAAAATGTCTAATTTTTTTTCAGTTGCTTAATACAAAACTAAGTATACAACTGATTATATAATTTACAGTAAAAAAACGATTTTGTAGCATAAATTCTGAGTATTCTTCTTACAAACCTATAAACATAAATTTTAGTTAATATTCGCGATTATAAAAATGAAATTTTTTTATCACATAATATATAATAATATTTATATACTTGTAATATTTTCACTTACATTTTGGAGGACACTATATATTAATACTACGAAACTAAAAGTTCAATTACATCTACGAAGGTCATGTTGATTAAGCTGATTAAAAACTTGCATAAATGTAATTGGTCTATTTGTTGTTTCGTATGAGTTCATTTTGTGGATATTACAAACACATTTTTTAGATTTATTATTTCTAGCACAATTGAGAATTATTTTGTGAATCTTTACGGAGTACTAAGTCGAATGATCATACAATTAAATACAGCAAGTATAGCCCGTGTTAGGAAAACTTGTCATTCGATATTGTTCAGTTTATAAGAATAATGCGTTTATGTTTAAAACAATTATTCTTAGATGAGTGGACACTAACTTTTTAGAGCGAGTGCACAGATTTTCTGATCAGAAAATCTGATGGTCAACGCACACTATCGGACAGACCTATGAGAAATTCAGAAAATCTTAAGCATGTGCGTGCACATATACCATCGGATATGATCGGATTCGTGTCAGTCTGATCTATGTTCTTGTATCGCATTCAATGAACTTGGATTGAATATTCACAATAGTCATAATGACGTTCGTAATATAAATGACTGTGAATAACGGTTACTTTAAATTAATTAATTACTTTTTTGGCTAACAGATGGCCTACTTCAGAAAATCTTATGATGTTGTCTGATGTACCATCAGATTATCTGAACAGAAATTCTGAAGCTACTGCAGACAGCATTAAATGTACGCGCACACCATAAGATTTTCTAATCACACTCTAACACGAGTGTGATGAGTCAAATAAACGTGTATTTAATTGAGTTGGTCAGAGATATGTGTGTCAACCATGTATGTAACGTAGGGAAACCTGGTTAACTGGGCCCTGGGTATGTGAGAAACCTTTGCTGTGATATCGCGGAAATTGACGATATCGCTCCGTATGTCAAGTGCCTTACTATTGAAGAGTAGAATGAGGTGCTAATTATTTTCTCATAAACTTATCCCTATAAGTGGGAATAATACTTCAATCTTTATGAATGAGCTTCCATTATTTTCTATTTTGTGACTGTTTATCTATATAATTACTATTATTCTCTCTATTATTATTCTTATTATATCTTTTAAGCTAAATATCCTGTATAAGTTGTATAATTAATATTAATTTATCATGTTGAATATTTGTTTGGATTTACAACCTAGCCACATTCTGGGAAGTGTTTAAGCCTAAACCTTAATTGGTAAATAATGAAAAATCTCATTTAATGGCAAACAAGTATAGGTTTTTTCAGATTTCAGTTACCAAAGTTTTGCAATAAGTACAATATGTTTCCTGTAAAGTGTTAAGGGCCAACAAATATTTGTTCATGTGAAGCATATTCATAAATGCACGCCAAGCTCAACATTCTGTAGATTGGAGTGAAAGAGACATATGGCAGTACACCTCACGTATTTTGAAATGAAAACAAAGTTTCAAATATTTTATATACCCAAAATGTACTAATTATATGAACATCTCATATTGAGCTATTATTTCATGATTTTCTGCAATAGAAATTTATTCACAAAAAGCAGACTATTGATTTATTGCGAAAAATGATAGCATTGAATTATCTAAATGTAGAGTAGTGCTCATCAAAATATGTGATACAGTGCACGGGCAGAGTCTTCCTGAATTATTTTTTCAGTTTGAGGATAAACTCAAGAAACAAGTTAACTATTCTTCAAGATAAAAAACTAACTTTAAAATTTTTTTGTAAAGAATGGGGCTTGTTTCGAATTTGTGGTATATCAATAAGTAGTAATGCGTTCCATGTACATTTCTTGAAACATGTGGTACTTACATTAATTAATTGGCAGTCGATTTCAAAAAAGGATAATTAACTTTTGGTTACTTAAATCAATAAACAAATTCAGAAATCTGTTTGATATATTTTGATGAAACTCATATTTGTATTGGCGAATTCAATATTTTTGTGCCAGTATTTAAATCGCAGAGGCCATGAAATTATATCTAAGTGCATTCATTCATTATTCTTACACTATCTGTTAGAGCTGTTTTAGGTATATCATTTATTTGAATGATTGTTTATACTCTAAACTACGAGCTTGGTTACATTTTAAAAGAAACATGGTGTAAATAACAGAATTGTTTATCAAACCTGAACGGTCTGTATTTCTGAAACGGACAGATAACATCAGGAACACGTATGTGTAGAGCGAATAATAACAGGGCAAGCGGATATTTTCAATCTGCTAAACTAATAGAACGTTAATTCTCTTTTGAACCAGCAGAAAACATTTTGTTATTTTATAGTGAAATTAAACATTTAAAAAAAATAACATTAATCGTTTCGTTTAACATGTGTCGACCGCTATTGTGAAAATATTACGGAATATAAATTACAAATAAACTAATTAAACATTTATTTTTATTTAAATATACGATGAATTTTTAGGCACATTTATACATTTAATGGAGAATTCGTTTAAAATTTTTTTTTACATTGGCAACATTATTTTCATTAGCAATGCTAAATTTTCAATATTAAAATAAGGTATTTATTTATTATTTAAATCTTATAAAAAGCTATTAATATAACTGCAATCCGACAAAATTTATAATAATTTATTAACTTAAAAATTAATAAAAGCATAGGTTGCAATATATTGTTTCAAATAATATACTTTTCACTTTATTTAATATATATGCGTACGATTTTTATTAGCAGCAGTAATGATATATTTTAAATTTTATTTCCTTTAAAAATAAAATTTTACGAATGGGGATTGTCGGAATATTTGTTTTGTTTTTAGGTTAGTTGTGTTGGTTTAGCATTTTAAAAGATTCATATTTTTATTAAATATCTTTTTCTTGCTTTAATATTATGGACGTTGAATTACCATCATAAGAAGGGGGTATTTCAAAATGATTTTATTTTTAGATATTCAAAAACAGAAAGTATGTAATAATTTCTCATTCTATATTTATTATATTTATGAGATCATTAATTAATTATGTATATGATATTACATATAAGATTTGATTCATTTGAATATGGATATATTTCCTTATTTCATGTATAAACTGCACCATGACTTAAATTCTAAAGATTTTAGTTAATTCCGAGTTGATATACCGAAATTCAAATGAATTGTATTCGAAAATTCGTTAAAAAACATGCAGGTTGATTTTATTATTTGAATCTAACATACAGTTTAATCATTTGATAGTCCCGATTAATCTCAAGTGCACTTTTAGCTCTAATTACAAATGCTGATAAGAAAGGAGAGTGCAGCTAAACTGCTGTTGATTTAAATAACATTTATAATTAAATATTGTATTTATTGAAATTTTCCATCAAAAATAATTCATAAAATACCCATCAAAATGTTATGAAATCTGGTATGCACAATATTGACATGAAAATTTAGTGCTTATCGAAGCGTTTTCCCCGAAAAATGTTCTAGGGTAAAAATCAAAAATTAATTTTATATTTAGAACAGTTTGTCAACAAAAACTCTTTGACAAGCACTAGGTTTTCTTGTGAATATTGTGGATAGGTACCAAATTTCATCAAAGTATTTTTTGAGTTATGTGTGCTGGAAAATTGTGCGTTTCTAACAGCTGTTGATAAGCCCCCGTAAGGTATCTGAGCATACATTAGATAATAGATATTTTTATAAAAAAATTACAGATTTTTTAAAGATAGTCTTTGTTAAAATTTAAAAAACTCTGGTTTGCGAATGAAATTAATTTTGTATAAAACAAGTCTTTTAATTTTTTCACGTATATTAGTAAAAAACTATACATTAAAAAAAATTGTTTCAAGTTTCAGGCGTAACTTTTTTTATATTTTTATACAAAAATTCCTTTCAAAATAGTAAATTTTTGTTTGAAATAATTTTCCCTATTCAACTTACTTTTCGAGTTTTTAGAAAATGCCAAGTTGAAAAAATCATCCTGTATACTGAAATGAATTTTTAATCACAAAAATTTTATCCGAAATTTGACCCTCTGAGCCTCTTGATCCTCTTAAATATTGTCGGACTATTTGTTTCACTATTCGAAGCTTTAAAAAATTACAAATTTGTTCGTTGTTTTTGAATCCTACGTTATTTGCAAAACTCCCAATATTATAAAATTATGTTTATTTTCAGAAATAAATCTCTTACAGATGCTTAGATGTTTGAAGAAATAACTTTGCACTTCTATCCATATTCATGTGAATTTTTTTGACAAATTTAATTACCACCAAATGACTTAAATTACTAACAATAACAGTATAATTGACGAATAAGAAATTATTGATCCCAAATTAGAATTATTATTAAATCATTGTTTATATTTCGATTAAAAATCACGCTACAATTTTTGCAGTTTAATGGTGCAGTCCTCTTGAATTCACATTGAAACTCATATAGAGGAAACAAAAAAATTATTAACAAATTTAATTGGGTATTTGACTAAATTTTTTTCGTTTACGAACTGAAACTATTTTTTGAAGTAATTAAAAATAAGAAAATTGTGGAAGTTCTAAAATCTTAATTAGATAAAGATAGTGATACTCTGTAGTGACGTAAGTATGTTATATCAAGATGAAAGAAGGGATGAAAAATAATCTTTGAAAGCTTATAACTTCTTCGTTTTTGAATAAATTATTAATTTTTTGTTGTTGATTTTTTAAGATATTGAAGCTAGTTTCACATTCTTATGTGAAATATAACAAATTTAGTATCATTAAAATACCCAATTCTATGCGTATGGTAGCGTTATTTTTTCGTTTATTGATGGTGTTTATGTTTATTAAATAATTAAATATTTTGAATGTTTATCGATAAATAAAATCAATTTGATAATTTAATAACAATTAACAAATAGAAAACACTCAATAACATTTAGTTTCTAATTCTGTTTTCTGTGTTTATTTTTGTTTGAAAAATAATTTTTCTTATATTTTTGTAATTTTTTTTCCCTAAATTAGTAATTAAATTTTTCTTTTTATTAGATACATTTAATATATCATCATACATTCATAATATAAAACGCTTTAATAATCTATTATTTTAATTAAAGCTATATTGAGCATTGGTATATTTATGCAATTTTGCTACCGTTTCTTAATGGTATTTTTAATTTTTAAAATCTAATGAAATACCAAAAGCTTATTTATAAAATACAGGTTATAAAAAATAAAATGTATTATAGCTGCAGATAATCTTCTTTAAAAAAAGGTTGGTACATTTGAATTTCTTTATCAGGGGTTTAAAGGTGTATATTGATTGATTTTCGGACTTTTGTAAAGTAATGTGTTTTGTGATTTTAGAGACATCCTATATTTTAGCTATAAATTAAGTAATAAATTAAGTAGTTCACGTGAAATTGCATGGATTTATATGGTGGAAACATTTTTTGTTAGATTTTTCTAAGTTAAATAGGGGTAGTTACTCATTCTGTTAAGACAGACCAATTACATGACCAATAATTTGTTGGCTAATATTTTAACTTTTCCTATGTTAACTATGAACTTAAAAATTTATTTCAAAAATAATTGTTGTGTTTAAAATAATTGTAAAATTCTTAAATTTCGATAAAAGTTGTACTTTTAAGAAGTATAGTGATCAATATTGTAAAAAATAGTTCTCACTTCTCCCAAACTTTCTTAATTTTTTTAATAATGACAACAATAATTAAAATTAAACGGTGAAAAAACGCGTTTACCAATAGTTTAAGTATGTCCATTTAAAATATTTTTCGATAATTAAAAACTGTATTGCAACAGTTTTTTGCAACATTTTTGCAACCATGTTTGAAAACGAATATTTAAGCCCCCACCAATAGAAGTTACTTGCTTTCATTTTATTTCTGACTCTCAAACGTACATATGTTTCATAAAGTCATGTAGAGCAAAACATTGAAACTTTATTTTAGACTTCTACACGTATAAATAACAATAATACAATTTCCATCATCCTCTTAACTTAATTAACACTATGAATACAATATTGTTCACTACCGTTATGAACCTAATTCCAAATGACAAGAGTAATGTCGTAATCTTACTTTTACTTATGACATTACTGAATACCTTGCTATGTTCAACCCAACTCTTTGTTGAGTTCATCTTCACACCTGAGTTCTTAAAAATTGAAATTGCACTGCGTGTATTATTCGGTTTTATTAATATAGACGTTTCTCTATTGTAATATTGAGATATCTGGAGCCCTTAAGCTTTGTTCACATTGAGAAAGTAATTTAGTCAAGAAGCAAGTAGTGAAAACAGTCCCATTTTAGTCAAATGTTTAGTAAAGTTGGTTATTCAAGTAGTTTAGTTAAATTTTATTTTTATGTGCAAGTAGTACTTTCACCACTTTTGTATCACAAGAATATAACAATAATCAAGAGCTGTTTGACGTTTAATTGTTGTTCTAGTCTGACTCATATAATATAAACAGTTTTGTGATATCCAATTATATGACATGGTTGTGACTATTTACATGGTTTTAATAAATTAACTTTTTTTTAATAACTTAGGTCATATAGTGACTACATTGGGGATATTCTATTCAACAACAGCACACAGTAATTCTATGCGGTCACCCATCCAAGTACTAAGTATGTAAAATATAATGTTCTTTAACTTTGTTAATTACTAATTATTAGTGTGAAAGATTTATGATCAAGTGTTAAGTATTTTGTACTAAACTGCTTGTTACTTGCCTAAATTACTTGATGAATGTGACCAAGCCTTTAAGTAAAAAGTAATAAAGCCAATAAAAGCTAATATGCCATGCTTGTATTTTTTCTGGTACAAAATTAAGCA
Source organism: Chrysopa pallens (assembly GCA_020423425.1). Classification (NCBI taxonomy): domain Eukaryota; kingdom Metazoa; phylum Arthropoda; class Insecta; order Neuroptera; family Chrysopidae; genus Chrysopa; species Chrysopa pallens. Next base: position 53,988,591 of record CM035591.1, read on the forward strand.
CGTCTCGTCACTAATATCTATACAAATGTGTAGGTACATTCCCAAACTTAAGGCTATAGAGCCTTTCACAAACTTCGCCGGTTTGAATGTCGATTAATAATTCAATAAATGTTGATATTTTAGATAATTTATTATTTTAATAAAAAAATTCAATAAGGCAATAAATTTTCATATTAAAAAACAAATAAATAATTTTTTTATCTAATATGAGTAGTTCAAGGTTTTTTTAGATGCTCAAAAATTAAAGAAGAATAGTTTGATGATGAACTGCGAATGAACGTACATCTTGTCTAACTAAGCGATACCGTCCCCTTGATACGAAGTAGCTAAATTACTTATATCTGTGCATTTCTTTTAACTTAATGTATTTGAAAAAATATTACAAATGCAATAAAAATCTAACTTTTAAATTGGATTGTATATTTGAATTTTTTTTAAGAATGTGCTAAATTTCATGAAAATTGATCGAATCGAAATCCTAAGATGTAAAAAAAAAAAACTTTTTTATTATTCTATTTAAGGCAGATCTGTAATTTAGAATTTAATTTTAAAAAATAAAGAAGGTATCATTATCAAGTTACAATTATTCACTGGTCTGGAGATAAGATTGAGCGATCTTTCAGGAAGAAAAGATGCTCATTCATACTTGCAAATTCTGGATCATTCAGAGAATGATTGAAGGGCTAAATACTATTATACATTTGGTCTCTTATAAAAAATTTAGTAAGATATTTTTGTAAAATAAGGAATATGCTTATGCTTTTTGAATATACTTGAAGAGTATTTGATAGATCTGTCACAGACCATTTCTTTGTTTAAGCCTTTTAAATTATTAAATTTTGGATTGCAAGAAGATTCCATATACAATATATAATTTCTACGACAAAATGATTATTATAGCGTTTTTTTATTTTTCTGTGTTTTTTTTTTTTGGAAACTTTATTCTTAGAGCCATTTATGAAGATTTATTTTTTAGAACAACATAACTTATGTTATATTTTTTTCTTATAATAATATTATTTCGGTACAAAAATATTCATTTTGACTATAGTGTGTAATGTTTATAAGTTTCCAACGACACAAATTCATACAACATTCAAACAATTAACGATTAATGGAATGATAAGTTTGATTTTATTTTATTTTTTGTGGTCAATATATATATATAATAATAATTTTAAAACAGTCAAAAAATTTTCTTTTTATTTATAAATAGTTCAAAAGAACACGATTTTCAGGTTTCTTTAATAAAGAAACGATAACAATGAGGATAAATTTATTATTTTTATGCTCAGAAGAATGGTTTCACCATTCTGCCTCATGTTTGCACAGTTTCATCTAACAATATCTGTTTATTTACTCTCGCGTATGGTGTGGTAAATAATTAAAATTCTATTTGAAGCATTTTCGTTCATAATATATATAAACGGCTGATATAAACGTGCAGCGCTAGCGATATACTTGAGTTTCCAAAATAAAAAGTTGATTGAAAAAACTTTGAATAAACATACAAAAGAGATAGATAATAATGTAAGCACTGTTCTATATTCCGTATTCTAGACAATAATAAAACGAGAACTAGAAGGATGCTATATTTATGCTTACAGATCATAATAAGCAGGGACTATGTGGATTATATTCTAAAACCTAGATTTAATGATACAATTTCGCCCATACAGTCGATCTAGAAGTATTGCAGGCCAATAATGAGATATTTGAATGTTTAAAATTAAATTAAAGTTATATTGTCTTCCAAGATATTACATGAATACCGATTTTCTTTGAATTAGTTGTTAGTACACATTAATGTAAATTTGTCAGCATCGATACAGGTACTCTGAAAATGTTTGAGTAAACGGATAAATCAATACCCAGCAACTACTTTAAAGGTTAACTACAGGTTTATTTTTTCGTATTCTGTTAGTTCTAGGTATAAGAACACCCACTTGAGTAATGAGTTGGTCATTCTTTAACAATCTTTATGATTAAAAATCTATAAATTATAAAACCAAAAAATACATTTATTCTTCTTATTCATTTTCAAACAGTCCATGGAGTATTGCCTATGGACCAGTGGACCAGCCAGCAGATGCATAATGTATCAGAAAAAAATTGTATAATTTAAAAGTTTTCTATTCTTGGGAAACCTGTTAAACCTAACTTTATAAAACCTAAGGTAAAGAAAACCCATTCAAATTCAATTTCTATAGAATGAATAGGAAATCAATAGGATTGAATAGGAAATTTCAATAAAAAATGATTTCGTATTCAATCTTATTTAATGCTATTGATTTCCTATTCATTCCTAATCAATTTCTATAGGGTTTAATATGACTTTTGTTTCAGGGATTTCAAAATGTGAAAATTGTACATGAGAAAATATAAATAGGTAATTATATTTTGAATGGCTTGGTGCGTATTGATTATATATACTGAGTATAAAATCGAACAAACTTGCCTCAAATGTTACACTAATGTTGAATATAGGCCACCTGACCATCGTGTACTTTTTTATTCTCAGTTAACAATAATACATTAACGTTGATTTTTTACTGTGATGTATTTAAAGCTGATTCTAAAATATTTATTAATCCATAAATTGATTTGGAGCAATAATTTATAGTTTATTTATTTTTTAGTGATTTTTATATTTTTTTTTCTTTTTCTTTTTTTAATATTCGATTTATTTATAGGCTATTATAAAATATAATATTTGTTTTTCTTAAATTCTTTTACTAGATAAATGTAGATGACGTGTTACTTTTTAGGCAGAACCATTGTTTGATAGATTAAAAATTTCTGTTTAAGTTTTTTTAACATAATTTTTCACTTTCTGTAGGTTTAATTGTTCTTTATATTAAGACTTATTTAAAGCTTTTTTGGTTTTAAATGTACATAGTTTTCTATTTTTCTATAAGTTACTGTCTAAACGATGTAAAAAAATCTGTAGCTGGATCTGATTCTGGTGTTTGATCCCATCTATCGAAATCAAAATCTAAATCGAATGTATCTTCAAAAAATGAATCAATTTGTTTGTATAAATGATTTTGTACATTTTCAAAATCGTGTTTAACATCTGGATATGTCTGAAATCAAAGAAGTTTCGATATTAAATAAAATTTTTTCTTAAAGAATAAAAAAAAAAAAAACATTCTACCAAAATAGGAATTATTTCTCAATCTACTTGTTTCGCATTATTTTGATATCTTTACTGATTTTAATTACTCATATTTTTTGCTATATAAATTATTACTATTAAAACCGTAGATTATCTATCAATATGATACACATTTGTAATATTTTAAAAACTTTTTTCAAATTGTACAGCAAGTTTAAGAAATCCTAACAGCAAATACTACCATTTTTAAAAATCATATATATAATATAAACGCTTTTAATTAATTTTTAAATTTTAATTGTACTTAATTTTTTGGAAGAACTATCCGATTTTTTCGAATTTTACGTAGTGTACCACAAGGCCGCACTTTTTACATCTAATTACTCACTATAGTGACACTGTAAGATAATAATAATACCACACTCAGTGGTAGGGTAGTTGTGATAAAAATAACCTTTGAAATTATATAAAAACGAGAGTTTGTAAAGTAAAAACATCATAATTTATATGTTAATTTTCGAAAACACGTGTAGTTAATTTGATACTGTAATTGAAAATTTCAAATATTTTAATATACATTTGAAAATAAATATCCCATTTTTTTTAAAATTTACTTGTGTTGCAATAACAAATATATCGGTGTTAGAGAGGCAACTCTATTAACAACTGTAATAGAGTTGCCAGAAAATTTTCTAGCAAGGAAATTTTCACTCATGACATCACTCTTTTTTGAAAAAGAGTCTAATGTAATGCCTTATGCGTCAAAATTTCATCAGCCAATAGGTAGTATTCTGATTATAAAACTGTGTATATTTGTAGCTCAATATTTTTGTTTTTTGGAGATCAAGCGTAATAAAATGAGCCTAATTCATGAAAAATAGCATATTCTGACAACCCTGATTGTAACTATTCGAAATAATATCACAATTCATAAGGGTATGGTAAGTATTCGTACCGTGCATTATATGTGGGACTTAATTGATTGGTGCGCCGCGAGTAGCTAAAATTTGTAATAAAACATTCACATGACAAAATGACAAAAAAATTTGAATAAAACTAAAATAAAACATTTAATGGATGTCATTGGGCTGAAAACTGAAAAATTAATTGAAAGCCTTAACATGAAAATTTGTTTAAATTTATAAATAAATTTTGAGAAATTATACCATTCACGACACAGACTTGCCATTTAATTGATAAAGTAGTATTTCGTAGCCATAATGTTTCATTTATCTTGTGAAGTATTAGAAATGGCTTGACAGATTTTTATAATTTATTATAAATTCATGATTTTCTAAGAAAAAAACATATATTACTAATTAATTCCATGTTGACATGGTAAACACTGTATTATCAAAAAATATATTTGATTATAGAAACTATAATACGCAAAAATAATTTAAGTACACAACAATTCCCATTTTTGTAGAACAATAAAATTTTTATTTAAAAAAAAAAAAATTACCAAATATGTAAAAAGTGCTTCATGTTTTACTAGAATTGATGCCAATGACATTGAATGTTGTGAATGTACTTCAGTATCAGCTGTACCATGTGCTAAAAGTAGTCTACGTGATATTAAACTTTGAGCACGTTGTGTTGTTACTAAATCAGCGTGTAGATAATCTGATGGGGATGAGCCTAAATATCGTTCTGTAAAATATGTATCTAAAAATAAAACAAAAGTTAATATTGTCTTCTTTGGAGATTAAGATTTGATAAAAAATATGTTTATATACTTGTTACGAATGGTATTCTTTACTATTAAATAAACATTTACATTTGCATGTATTTTTGTATTTGGTATTTGACTGATTCTAAATATGCTACATTTCTTATAAAAATGTAAAACTAGATTCAATTCCATAACAAAACTTGAAAATTAAATTCAAATTGATTTAAAAGGTATACTACAAAAGATTGTTTGCCATCTATTTCCTGAAAACGATGTTTTACATTTAATTTATACGGAGGTACTAGCAAATGACGTCATAAGCAAGTATTTCCCTCTTTGTTTAATTAGAAATTTTGAATGTCCATATCTTGCATATTTTAAAAGATTTAATATATATATATATATATATATATATATATATATATATATATATATATATATATATATATATATATATATATATATATATATATATATATATATATATATACTTTTTATATAGCTCATAACTGAAATCTATACTGTCTTCCTTTCTATCTTCACTAACATATATCTCCCTCTCGACTTTCGTTCGGCATATCCGATCACACTTTTCGTAACGCTCTCGTCTCGCATTCACCTGCTTACACCCTAAGTCAAGCGTGTGTAAAGATGAATTAATTCAAAATCCTTTCACTTTGTGAATGAACATAACGTCTGATTTCTTGAATATTCATTTAGTAGGTGAATATTATGCTAGGAAAACTAGCAGACTTAATGTGGTTTCACGCGCGTAGAAATACATACAAAAATACAAATGTTTCCTTTTTATATATTGGTATATATTTGTTGCAATGAGGTGAAACGAATAAAACTTACTATGTAATCTCCAATTTGTAATCGGTGATAATGCTACAGTACAATTAACAATTTTATTTTGATCGGTTGCCAATAGTGTTAATGCTGCAAATGAACCATAGCTTGTTACACCGACAATACATACACGTATTGGACTAATAACTTTAATTGAATTTCGTAAATATGTTAATACTGATAATTGATCTTGAACTTCAACACTGCCCAATCTATGATGTATTTCTGTTCGCATACGTTCACCTTGAAATCCAGAACCCCGCCCATCAACTTGTGCAACAATAAAGCTTTTATTTGCTGCTAGATACCATGGCCAACCACTTGACCATTTCTCTGATACGGTTTGTGATCCAGGCTCAGCATCACTGCAACAACATAAATATGATTTAAAGTACAAATATAATATTAGAAAATAAATGTAGATATGTTTATGCCTGGTATAAATACTTATCTTGAAAACTGAAATTCATCTTTAGACCAGAGGCGAATCTATGCTATGTACCGACCTAGACTCGAGGTGGTGCCGTTTTTGCTTTACGAAAGTGTAATTTAATAATTTCAAAAATATTTAATTTTAAATTATAGCTTTTCAAAATTAAATTATTAGTCAAATTTTGTAACTTATGTAGTTTTCATTTCACAGTAATCCAACAAATTACAATAATTTATTTTTTCTCGCTTTAGCTTGTGCGAATACTTCGGTGATTAGATTAACTATACTCAATCTTACACCACATAAACTTCTTATGGATGTTCCCAGTTTTCTTAGAATCTTTTAGTAAATACACATACTTTAAAGTGTTTTCTAAACGTAGAAATGTTTTTTCATACCTAGTGGCATTAATTTTTGTAAAATTGTCTGTTAAAACTGGCTTATTTAACACGTACGTCATATTCTGTTCGATTTTGAAGCGAACGTTTTATTAGATATAAAAAGGTATATGTATATAATTGAAAGTATAACAATTATATATAGGAAAATTTAGTGGTATTTGGTAAAAATTTTTATAAATCTTTTCGCGTTAAAATTCGATTACTTACTTTTAATTAATAATGAAATTTATCTGAAATATTCTTATATTCACAACAAAACTTTAAATTTTTCAAAGTTTTGCATCCCCTAAACTAGTGCTTAGCGTTAATTTGCAACATATTCAACGTTATCAATATAAATTTATTGGCGATCATGAGTTTGTTTAGTACGACAGTGTATGAAGCGTTGTTGAATACTGTGATTTATATAAGAGTTAACTATTTGATTATAATGAGTGAGACATATTTGTTAAATGATATATTCACATTATCACTGTCATTGACAAGAGTTTAATTACACTGTGGTAATCTAATTAAATAAGCACCTACTGAATTCAACTTACATTAATAAAATTAGTGGAAACATTAAATCTTCATCCTCTCGTAGACCAGGTGGTAATAATAAACGTATCTGTGCTTGGTAGCCATCTTCAATCTCTGCTTCAAAAGTACGTATTTGTGGTTGTGCTAAATGTTTTAATTTTGATCGTATTAATGAACCAGAATCCAATATTTTTAATTTAGCTCCAGTTAGTGTTTCATATAGTACTACATATGGTGGAGAAGGACCTAAACATTCTTGTATATAAAATCTAAAATCTGGACTTAAAATTATGTTATTATATAAACATAAAGATGTTTCATTATGTTCTAAATTATTTTTATCATCGGTATCATCGGCGGCGGAATGTGTTGGCATAGATGTACTATTATTATTATTATTATTTAGCGGTATATATAAATTTAATGTATTTTCAATAGATAAATTTTCATCGGGACATGTTAAACATTGCCATGGTAATGATGTAGTATTGGAATATCCAATTCGATATAAATGACGTTCAGCTGGTTTTAATTCCGGCGTTGTAATTGCGTATCTGAAAAAAAAGATAGAAAATCAGATGGTTTCAATGATATATAGGGTTTTTATTCAAAATGAGTTTTTTCATAATTAGTGAGTATGCTAAAGCCCCTTTCCGCAAAGTGATACAACAATATGAAGTGGTTGCATAGTAAAATACGGTATAGACCATTGTATATGTATTGCATCGAATCGGATGTGTATATCAACTAAACAAAATTTTTCCCAATTAAATTCGGTATATATCGATATATTTAGTCGCTTTATTCATAATAGGCTGGGTGCCCGTAATTGTATTAATTCATTGATAATTACACTTCTAAAAAGTATAAATGGGTGAATTATTGATTAGTGTAACAATTTTTGAATCTAAAAAAATTTTGAAAAGAGGGCCGTTTTCTTTTTTGGCCTTAATTTGATAGACAAATCAAATCTTCAACAAAAAAAGTAAGAACCAGTTTAACAGCCACTTAATAAAACCAGATACCCGTTGTCCGGCAACCTAAAAATTGTGAAAAATATCATTTTGATGTTGTAGGGCATAGGACATCTCCTTTTCACATGTTAGAGAAATTTGATTTTGCTTCTGTTTTTAAATAATCTTCCTATAAAAAAAAACAAAAAAAAAAAAACAGATGTTCGTCAAGCCTGTGGGGGCAATCGAAAATTTATGGACTCGAAAAAGAAATCTCCCCATTATTCAGAATTTTTGCAGAGAAAAAAGTTGAAACACTAACGATAACTAAATTATAAAATTTTTTTTAAAGCGTATTTATCAATGACTTGATATTATGTAGGTCACCAGGACTATAATGGAAAAAGTCCTTTTAAATTTCGATAGGATTGAATAAGAAATAAAAAGGATTAAATAGAAAATTTCTTTGAAAAAATGATTTCTTATTCAAAATTTTTGAATAGGATTGACGAAATTTTCTATTCAATACTATTGATTTCCTATTCATTCCCATACAATTTCTATAGGATTGAATTGACTTTCACCTAGACGAAACATTAAAATTCTTCATTATGGAAAGAAAGAAAAACAATTTTTGTTCATAATTAATTTTTAATTTTTTATTTTTTTTTTTTTATTTTTTATATTTATTTTAAGTCACTTTTTCAACTTGTTTAACTACTAAAAGTCACATTGTGACTACAGTGGCTATATATTCATTCTATACAACAACAGTACACAGAAATCTAAAACCCATCCATGTTCTAAGTGTGTCTGTTGTTGCTTATCTTTGGTAATCGATTGATATCGGTAATTACGTTACAGTGGAGGAGGGGCAATTTTCAATTTTTTTAAAGAATTATGAGACTTTTTAAACTTTGATTTTTGTTGGTAATTTGACTGTCAATTTAGCATTCTTCGTTGGGGATAGAGTGGAAATGATTTTATACATAATGTTTAAGCGGCTATTTAAAGGCATATTTTGAATTTAATTAGAAAAAATTGTTTTGCTATGTCTATCAATTTAGCATAACATCAATTTTCTCTGTTTAATTATAACAAAAATAGAATAAAAATCATGGATTTAAAGAAAAAATTTGGTTTGCTAACTTGACTCCCAACTTAAAAAGAACCAGTTTTCTTTGTTATGGAAGTTAAGTTTTGCTAAGTTACAAAAATTCGATATTGATAAAACATTAATAAAGAAGTATCAAAATGTCAATAAATATAGATAAATATGATGTCTAGGGGTATTTGAAATGTTGTTACGCTTGATACAAGATTTTCTATCCGTGCGCCAATGTAACCATGAAGAATGTGTTTTATTTCGGAGACTTCAAATAATGTTAACAAAATTTAGGTACTTAAAAACACAACATCACTAGAACGCTGTCAAAATGGTACAGCTGGGGAATTAAAAAATAATGGTTCTTATTACCAATTTGAAAATAATAATTTGATTTAGAAAATTTATAAATGTTCAAAATAATAAATAATTACTAATAAATTTACAAAAAAAAAAAAAAAAATAAAAATCAAATTTAATATTATATTATAAATTCGAAAGTAACCCTGTCTGTCTGTGTGTTACTTAATCAGACTTAAACAAATGAACTGATTTAAATGAAATTTGGTACAGAGATAGTTTAGAGTCTGAGAAAGGAGCTTTAACCCCTTTAGAGGAATTGAAATAGGGTCTGATAGTTTGTATGGAAATTACGTCATTTTTAAAGCTAAAAACTTGTAACTAATTTTTACCTTATAAAGATTTTAGATATACATAAATAAAAATAAATACGACATTAAAAATTTGTACAAATTTTACCCTAAACGGGGTAAAAATAGGGAATGAAAGTTCGCGAAAATGTGATTTTTTTTGTCCAATATAATTCAAATTTTGCATAAACATTCTTTAACAGAATTGATGGAATAAGTGTAGAAAGTTTAAACTGCCCTGCGAAGTGGGTGGGTAACAGCTAGTAGTTGATAATTACTCAACAACATACCTCACACCTTAACAATTAATGACAAAAAAGTCCGAAAAACTTACAATAACATACATGAATAAAAAGAATAACGAACCAACTATTTGTATAAAAAGAAAAGATTTTGTTATTTAGTATATAATCTAAGAACTTGTGGGCAATTTGGGTAATGGTTTTTCTGATAGGTTGTAATTTTATCAATAATGAATCATAGTGTGGAAAGTACTGAAACCATGTTCTGACAGGAATCAACCCTGTACGTAACCTGATTTTATGCATTTGAGAAGAGTCGGAGTTGTGTTGGGTCAAAAGGGTAAGAAATAGAAAAAGAAATTTCAAAAAAAAAATTGAAGATTATTAAATTTTATCCGTATTTGTTTTGTATTATTTTTTTCTAGTTTTTTTTTTGATCCAACTGAACTCTCACTTCTTTCAAATATATAAAAACTGAAGATGTGTTGTGTTCATTCCTGCCAGAACGTGGTTTTCGTATTTGATATGCTATCATTCTTCAGTGAAAATATTTACAGCCTCACAGAAAGATCTCTACGCAAATCACCCTCAAGATCTCACTCTAATACGGAAGGTAAGTATATATGTGTGTATGTAGATGAGTTTTTTATACATTGATTCAATTTTTAGCACTTCGTGTTTACAGCAATAAATTGATGCCGCTTTGAAGGTGATGTCACTATAATATTAAATTTAGGAAGTAGCAATTATTTTTTTGCTTTTTAGTACACAAAAAATAAATTTATTCTCTATGCTATGAACAGTTATTCCTAAACCATCTGTAGTCCTTACATTTAACGATCGAATGAAATGAAGTAACAATATTGAATTATAATCATACTTACATAATGTGATTATTTTCATCCCATCCTAAAATATCGGTAACTTCAAAACGTCCATGTGTCAATGGGGTGACTTGATGTTGTTGTGCATCGATATGACATAAATGTAAATAATTACCATATTCACCGTCACGTACAGGTAATAAATGTAACGAATCACCATGTTGATTATATATTGGTCCATGCCAATCATTTGATGTATGCACCCATGCACCATTCTCAGGACGTTCAATATGTACAATTGAACAATTGAATTGTGGTGCTTTACATATACCTAATATAGATTGATTTTGTGCACGATTTAACCACATTACAGCTAAATTACGTTCTGCAAACCATTTTATTGATGTTACATAATTATATGTAAAAATTAGTTCAGATTCTGACATAATTTGCTGTTGATTTAATAGACTCATTGATGATGGTGGTCGTACTGGTTGTGGAAATAAGTATTTTGGACGATTTAAATTTACTACCCATATTGTTATGTTAGGATTTGATGTGCCAACCTGTAAAATTATCAATTTATTCGTAAGTTAAAATAAATCTAAAGCTTTTTGTAATTAGAATCAATCAAAAGGATGTATATTTGTGAGAATCTCTTATTTACTTATACGTCAAAATAAGAGACAAAATTCGTTCATATTGATAATTCATTTTTATTTATTCCATTAATATTTTATTCCTGAAAAACCATTTCAGTTGTAAAATTCAGATAAATAAATTTATATGTTATGTTTAATTTACGTAAAAACTTCGAAACGATTTCAAATCAAGCAGCCTATGCTAACATATTCTACATGGAATTACAGGTCATAGTAGTTTTATGAATTACTCTTTAATTTCAATTTCAAAAGTATATGGTTGTAAAGACCTTCTTATTAGACTTTCATGCTTAAAGAGACTCTTAAAACCGGTACAAAAAAATTAATATAATACACCATAGGCATAAAATTTATTATAGATGGAGTATTACTTAGTATGTGTATAGGTAAAAATTTATTAAAATTTTTAAATAGCATTTCTTTAGTCAATGAAAATAATCAGCTGAGACGTTTTATACTTGGTTTATATTTTTTCTATTGTGGTACTTAAAACCTCAGCATGAATTTTCCGTGCTGTTGTGGTATTAAATGTGTGTCCATTCAATTGAAGTTATCTTTGGAATTTTTGTGTAATTCACGTTCAATAAATCAGAAGCTATTTCGGCGCGGTCGACACTGTCGATTAAATACTTCGAACATTATTAAGCAAAGCAGTTTGACTATTAGGGATTTTTGGAGTGATTAAAAAAGTCGAAGGTGTCTATAGTGGTTATTTGACTCCTAAATGGAAAGAACCGTATAGACTACTGAGAAGTTTGCCAGCTGGTGTGTATCTGCGGGATACAGTGCTTCCCTTAAATATATATGGCGTCTACTTGAAACCTGGCAAGTTGAGGACTGCCGCCAATGCCGATTCGGGAAGTTTAGGTTTGGGAAACGGAGATTTTCACCAGCGACTTGCGGAGCAGTCAAATAGTGAACGAGGAAGTTACCGCAGAAGTTTCACGTTTATCCGTTATGGATTTTATTTTATGTAATTTACATTCAATAAATTATACATACTTGCATTGATAAAACTACTTTAAACCTTGTTCAAGGAGCACAGTTTTTTTTAATAATTTACTAGAAGAATTCAAGACAGTTTTTATTATAATTCAATACGATTAACCAATCTTTTTGCAAATGAGTTCTTCTATATGAAATTTCAAGCTCGTTAAACTTCTTGGGTAGCGTGCGTGGCTATAACTATTTAAAGTAAGTAATATGACAAATTATATTATACAACGAATGCATTTCCGAGACTATTTTTGCGATATTTCTTTTGTAGATTTTCAACATACTGTTTTGCCTCACCAATATATATTTAATAATTCTAAATTAATTTACACTATACTAAAGATTGACAAACTGGTCGAAATTCGATCATAAACATAAAAAATGAATCTCTATGCCATTTTCATTGATGTTAACAAAAATCACAAGCCTTCAAAATAATTGTAATATATATTATAATAAATTTTAATACTCATATTACACACTTCAACATATCGTATGTGAAAGAAACAATAATTTTAGGAATTAGTTATACTAAAAATTGAGGAAAATATGAAATTTTAAAATTTATTTTATTGTTGATAACACTAATTGAAAAACAGGAGAAAAATTGACAAACAGAGGTACTGGAATTTTATAATTTTGTCTATTTATATATGGATATGAAAATATACTATAAATTAAAATTGCAAAAAATTGTCCGATAAAGTTCAAATTAATTTTCATTTTTTTAATATTTTCGAAACTTTTATTTCCCGGGTATAGAATTTGATTGAATTTATGTGGAATTCAATGTGTATCTGCAAGACAGCCTCTTACGATACAAATCCTTAACATATTAGTAAACCCTTCAATGATTTAATATTGAATACATTAAATGAGTTCGTTTAATTAGAATATTGTTCTTTGTTATAAATTAGTAATTTATTCCATTAATTAAAATCTAATATTATATATATCTAATATAGATTTAAGTTTGTTGTAGAACACTCATTCGTAATGATATTGTATTAAGTATTTTAAACTATTTAAACAAACAAAGAAACTAATTAACAAATATAAACTATAATAGTATAGGATGGTTAATCTTTATTTTTACATATAGTTAGAACAATGGTGCGTATATGTAGCACGCTTTTGTAAGCCGGCTGGCTTTTGGTATTTGAGTACCTGGGGTGATTTCTAACGTTTTGCGAATTTAAATTTATGGTCCCAAATGTGCTGGAGCAGAGATATGAAAGGTGGAAAATAATAGAATAACTTAGGCGATATTTTAGAAAAAAAAATTTAGGAGATTGTTAATTACATCCCCTTATTGCAGAAAAAAATTAACATCCAAATTTATTTGGACACTCTGGAGAAATAAATTTCTTAAACCGTTAAAAATGGCCGAATAAAAATGGATGACGATTTTTCGCAATGAGGATCGCTATATTATATTATCGTTATTAAGCAGTTTATAAGAAGAAAAATTTTACTTAAAAACCTTTTACTCAAAATCCGGCAGCCCACTTCGGCTGGAAAGAAAAGTTTGCTGTATTAATCGGATATAAGTTTTCAGTAAACCTTTTTTGTTCGGTTTACAAAAGAAAAAAAAGTATTTTTTAAATTTACGAAAGGTTCAGATTCAAATGTACAATCTCCCAGGAACTCGAATACTAAGAGCCAGTTGGCTTCGTATTCGCACCATTGATTTAAATAATATTGATTGGCATAAAATTTGGATTCACTTTCTAGGTTGGGGCTAGATTCGGAAGTGATTATTAAGAAGCACAGAGAATGAATTAATGCTTATTACAAGCATTAGACTTCGTCGACTTTCCATTTGTATCCGAAGTTAATAAATTGTGAGATTACCAAAATAAGCCTAGACGTATACCACAAGATTTGTCTGATCAGAATCACTGGTCAGATGAAAACTCTAATAAAACTGTAATCTTGCATTTTACATTAGTAAAATGCACACGGTAAGAATTCTAAGAAGACATTAGATTTTCTGATTAGAAAATCTCTTCGTGTGAGTTTTTCATTGTTATTTTCTTTCTGTAAACATCTGATACATTTGTTTTAAAACCAAATCTTCTCGTAACTTTGTTAGCCTACGGTATAATTTTCTATGACTAATACCTTTGCAGCTTGCCCTTATTTTACCGTAGGGTAAAACAATGGATCATAAATCTTAAGGTACTAAGGAAATGCACGTATTTAACAATCAACCCAATATATTAATGTAATTTTTAGTTTTATTTTTGTGGTAAATACTATCCTGTATGCTTTGTATTGGTCAATGATAATTGATATTGGTAAATTTGAAGTAAATTATATCGTTTGCCATGAAACGATTCACTACTAATGTATAAATAGCATAAAGTTTATAGATAAAGTTTTGTAATATTCAATTTGTAATAGAAATATTTACATTTAAGATACACAGATTACAGACTAGATTGCTTTCTATTCATTTTCATACTCGATTGATTATCCAAAATTATAGAACAGTTGTTAGACTTTGTTCATAATAGTAATAAACTAGTGTTTCATGATGCCATTTCGACGAATCTACCATATTTTTTATGAAGCAAATTTATCGACTAATGATAGTTATCTATAATAGTTATTTCATAAACAGTTTTTCCATAATTGAGTAATAATATCAAAACTTTGGAATTTTAAAAAAAATTATATAATAAGAACAAATATATGACGAAATTTTGTAAAATAATACACTCATTATTTGTTTATAAAAAATACACTCATTATTTTTATATAAAATTTGGTATTCCCAAATTTGGACATTTAAAAGCTTTTAAAAAAAAACGTTAGAAAATAGAAGATTTTATGGTAATAAAAGTAAAAAAAAAAGGATTTTTTAAATAAAATATTTAATATAAAATTTAAAAGCGATTTATTAAAAATTGCAAGAAGTTAAAATAATTTTAAAACCCTATCATATTTTTGTACTATATCAAAACATTGCAAACATTGAATTTTCATCCAACTTGTATATAAATGTGTATGCTCAATTTCAGCACAGTCTAAAGCTTAAATATGAGTGACATTTTACTTGTAAAATTTTAAGCATAACTTTTTATTTTACTGTTTTGGATTAAAAATATTTAGTTTTGGCCTTCCGTTGAATCCACTTTAACATTCTTTTCTTATATTATTTTTAAAGTTCTATCTATTTACAAATCAATAGTTTCGATACGCGTTAGTAAGTGGTGTCATTTGTAATTAATCGTCAAGAAATTTGTAAGTGGCTTAGTTACGCTTTGCCTCCATTATCATTACCTCTACAATAATTTTAGTATTTATGATGTTCTTTTTCACGAACACTCTAAATTAGTCGATAACGTGTACAAGCTTAAAATTGATGGAAGGTATTCTGACTGGAAGATAATTGAATTCCAAATGTACAAGCCATTTTTTCCGATAGTCGATAATAAATAAATAGATTCCATCAGTTTTCACAGAGAGATTTCCTGTTTTTGTAATCTTTATAACGATAAATTCAATTTGTTTCTAATTCACCTAACAAATAGGTAGATTTACATTGTTTTACTTAAGGGTTTTCTTTTGACAAACTCTTTATATCTAATATATGTCTTGTATCTATTAACGATGTAGTGAGTTTTTGGGAAATACTTGAAAATGACTCATTATTAACTCGATCACTCAGTTTTTTATTTTGGGTAGTTATAAAGATCTCTTAAAAGTAACACCCATAACGAATATGCGAAGCTCTTTAAAATTTAGTGAAGACGTCGAGATTTCTACTTGATAAGCAGAAGGGCAAATTTTCGAAAAGCAAATAAAATATAATGAAAAAAGTAATAATTTCATGCATTCTTAGTATAATTACTGGCTAACGAATTTTTCACATTCCAAGATTAAATTTTACATTCTAATTAGCAACAAAAATCATTTTTTCATTGTGGTCCATACATATCGAGATTTGGTAATAAATGCCTTCAATTGTAATGCTTAACGTACTAGAGAATGAAGACATATCAAGCATCATTTTTTTTAACCATTCAAGATAAATATCTATTTTAACGACAATTTATAAGTGAAATTTTTTTTGTAAATCTTATTTAGTGTAAATAAATTTTCGTCCTGTTGAAAGTGGTTGGAGTCCACAAATCACATGGGGCTGGTACTCTAAAGTCCAAGTATTTTTAAATACTTATTTATTGAGGTTCCGCTGAAATACAAATATCTATAGAATTAAATAAAATTAGAAATATATATTCTAGTTACACGCGGATGCAATTCTCCCGTTAGGGGAAGAATTTCAAATTCTTTCTTATCGGATTCCCAGTATTTAGTGTGCACCTGGTACATTTTATCCACCCGGTGTTTACCTGGTATTTGCTGGGGTACACCCGGGACCGCGTTCACCCGATAATTTTGGCTGTGGTACACATACACTTGATGAAGGTATATGGACCTCCTGAACCAAGAATGATTCCGGTAATACTTGAAAAATGCGATATGCACACTTTACATAGTTGACAGTTCATCATACTGCTATTCAGAAGAGATAAAGAAGTTTTATTTTGAATAGATAAAGAAGTTTTATTTTGAATTTCAAAATTAGATTTTGGTTTCTATGGAAATGATGATTTGTAACATGTGAGAGAAAAATATGTTTCACAGCTAGGAACATTTTGTATTCGAAAATTAAATTATCGTTTATAGTATTTTACTTTACTTATTATTTATGTTTCTCACCGTTTAAACCTTCCCTGAACTTTCACGAATATTTCAAGACCAAAATTAGCCAAATCGGTCCAGCCATTCTCGAGTTATCCGCTTACCAACACATTTTGCGATTCATTTTTATATTATAAGAAGATTACAATAATGCAATAGTTAAAAACTTTCGTTAAACGTTCGATAATTTTTTATTTAAAACTGACCTTGACGGTGCATTTTCCAATTGAACATACGGATTGCGTGCAGGAAATAATGTAACGAGCATGTACAGATATATTTATGTATAAGTAAAAAATAAACTATACTGTATAGACGTTGTACATTTATATAAATGCTTGATTTTATCATGTATGCAGGAGTGCAATTAAAGCTATTAAAAGTAGAATTTTCTAGAAGTGTCTAAGATAAAATCTTATTTAATATTATATAGATTTTATTTAATTAGGAAGTTTCTAACTATCTAAAATATTTTTTGGGCCTACATTTGGCATTAGAATCGGCTGATTAAAAAATCGTGGAAAAATTTATTAAAACCAGTTAATGAAATCTTATTAAATCTTTGGCAACATTGAAACTAAAAGTGTCAAGTTAAATTATTTGAATTTTTAAAACGAACAATCAATAGCTCAAAGCAGCCTAACCCAATATTATCTGAATTATAAAATAAATGGCTGTATTGGTAAATATTGGGGCCCCCTTATTTTTAATATTTATTAAAGATACTACGTATAGTCTTGTTATTATGTACGTGTATATAAGACAAATAAAACAATAAGTGTAAGGCCTTAATTTGGCGCAACGGCGCATGCATGATTTGAGCGAGCCCATACTCATAAAGAAATATTAATGCTCATGTAAAGGTAATGAAGAATTTCGTCTTATTTGAACATGGAGTTCATTATTTATAAAATTTCTTACTGGGCATTCAGCATAATACTGGAGTAGGGCTTCAAATCGAATGTTCCAGGCACTAACTGCACTATAAAGTTAATGAATCAACCACATAGCTTGTAAAAATTCAAACACATATATTTTCTAAATGTTTCTATTACAATTTTCAAATTCAGAAATTATTCGAAGAACATGTACAGGTTTATAAATATACACAGGCAGAGAGAGGCAGAGATATATGCCGTTTATTTATGTGTGGGTCTTCTGTCATAAACTTCTTATGACATCTACGGGCTGCATTTTAAAACATTTGAAGATGTTTCCAAGAAAATTAGTCTTCTTAGAATATTTCACAAAATTTAAATACACATACTTAAATGCGTCCTCCAAATTTAGAACTTTTTTTAAAATACATTGCGGTATTAATTTTTGATCAAATGTCTTTTATAGATAACATATTTATCACGTGGGCCTTATATATCTGTAAAAAAAATTATGACCAGCGGTATTCGATTAAAAAAGAAAACATCAACTTTTGAATGTTTTCGATCTCTTTCTGGTGGTTTGACAAGATAATTAATCCAAAAAATGACGTAATGAAATCAGTCTTGTATTTCTGCAATTAAGAAAAGCAATGGAAGGAATTTAATGAATCTGAACCTTTAACAATTTAGTTTTCGTAATTACGTCGTAAATTAATTTACATTGAGATGGTCCTAAACTATATATAGTCTTATATGATGATATGTCTTAATCTAAATATGGTAGACACTGATGATTTTTCCATAGTTGAATTAATTTTTAGAATCGGTTTAGTAGTCCCAAAAACTGTCACCGACAAAATGAATTAGTTATAATGATGTTAATAAATGATATTAACTTACGTTAAACTATATAATATATATATATATCTACTTTAATTTTATATAGAATGGTTATATTTGAAAAAAGTGTCCAAATTTCTCAAACAGTGCCCAGAAAGCAATATTTTTCCCGAAATATGAAGGGTATTAATTAAAGATAGACAAAGATTTCTTGTTATGTATATATATATATATATATATATATATATATATATATATATATATATATATATATATATATATATATATATATAAAACAAGAAATCTTTGTATATATATATATATATATATATATATATATATATATATATATATATATATATATATACATAACAAGAAATCTTTGTCTATCTTTAATTAAATGCAAGTATTTAGCATTTATTAACATCGTAAAAACTTATTCATTTTAAAACATAATCTGCAATAGTAGGCTAATTTGTATTTTCTCATCCTTCATATTTCGGGAAAAATATTGCTTTCTGGAAATTTGGACAATTTTTTCAAATATAGCCATTCTATATAAAATTAAAGTAGATAAAATTTCCTATATTTCTCAAATGTTGAGTCTTTTTGGAAGACTAACTGTTTTGCCGCTAGAACGTACCCAAAAAGTGTCATATTTTGTTATATTAATTTACCACATACAACAATTCACATGATATAAAAGAACGATTCTCATAAATAACGAATATAGGGAAAGTCAAATTACAACAGTTTAGTATCACTTTTTTGGGTGCGCTCTAGTGTCCAAAATATTAGTCTTCCAAATAAACATTATATATTATAAATGTTGGAAATTTGGTCTACTTTAATTTTGCTAAGTATGGGCTTGTTAAAAAAACACGTTTCCTATAGGCCAACAACTGAAAATGCAAAATTTGGTCAAAACTTGTCTAAAGAACTAAATGCCGCGGCAAATTTTTGCTCACAAACTTAAAATTAATGCTTAGTGAACCAAAATATATGGTGAGTGAAAAAATCAAAACTATAGTAAAACTTTTCTTTGAATCCCAATTATTTTTCTAATATATCCAGCCTATAGAAATTTCCTAACTAAAATCTCTTTTTAACATCAAATTTGAAGACTTCCTTTGATAATCCGGTACTAGACGAAATGATGATATTTTACCCTTTAAATTTAAAGAGACGCAACAACTTTATAGGTATCCACATTAAATCTAATAGTCTAAAATCTAAGTAATTAAATGAATAATAATAATAAATGGATTGTATATGTATAATATGATAATGAAAATTATAAACCATCACTCACCTTTGGATATTTAACTTCACGTATTTCTGGATATTTTAAATCATTAAAATCACTCGTACCATATCCCCCATACCATGGATATTTGTATGTTCCCACATCACTATTGTTTGTTTGTAGATAAACTAAATATTGACTATCTGGTGAGAACCACACGGCTGCACCTTTATTCATATTCATTACCTCATGTTCATATAACCAATCTGATATACCATTTTGTATAATTGGGGCATTACCTTGTCGATTCTATAATAATAATAATAATAATAGCATAATGTTATTAAAATGAATAATCAACATTCTAATAATAACATTCTGGAGTAAATTGAAGCACTGTTTTTGTATAATTGAAAAATGTTTATATTATGTTTTCAGTTTTGGATTGAATGTAAATGAAATGAAAATTGAATTCAAATTAAATAGTTAATTAATTCTGGTTGAATATATCTTTTGATAACTTCTATTTCATCTTCATCATTTTAAATCAACAGGATGAAATTGTTTTATAAAAAATGATTTTGTCTTATAAAAAATCGCTAACCGCCTTTTTTAGTACCATTGAAATAATGGAAAAATAAAGCTGTAAGATTGGAAAGAAATCACTTTATATTAAATTTTTTTTAAACAAGTGAAGATAACGACAAACTTTTTTGGTTAGATATTCGACATATAATTAAGTATTAATGTTTGTGCTGTTTTTCATAAAATACTCTTAATATCCAGCCTATACAGTTATAATTATATTTTGCAAAAACATGTTTCAAATAAAAGTTGTTTGTTTTAAAAATTAACATTTTTGTTTTTAAACTTTCCTTTTATGGTTCAAATGCCATATGGATCGATTTTGATCATTCATACGAACTAAATCTCACTTTTTTGTCCAGAATACGTCACCAAATTTCAGATTGCTAGAACTTTTCGTTTTTGAGTTATCTTGATGACAGGCAGGTGGGCAAAATGCATTAATCTGGTGATTTGATACCAAAATTTGTTTGTGCGTTCAATATTTAGCGTTACAAACTTAAGGTTTAAATTAATATACGGTCACATATTCTATATATGTCAAGTATAAAAGTTCAATAACATATTTGACTGATACTTTTAAAATTAGGAACAAAGTTTAAAAATGGCTAGGTACCATTTACTTCACAAAACGAAGAAAATCATCTATGAGTTTTCGCATACAAAAAACGCTGAAGTCATTTGTATAAATCGATTTGTTCACCCATATTTGTAAAAATGAACTGGATTTATATTTAGATATTTGCTATTGTTTTCGGAGTTTTCAGTGGCATTAAATTTGATATTATCAAAGGCTATTTGAAAAATTGATTTATAGAAAAATTAGGTTATGTAGCAGTTGAATATGGAGTAACATCGGAAACATGTCGCATAATTAGAATAAAATAAAGTGGTCAAGCAAAATAAAAAATTGAAGTGTGTAAATTTATTTATCCACCTAACATATTATTAATAGGTTATGTATAATATGGATTTCCAAATTTTGGTACTCTAGTAAGAACAAGCACATCTAGTTATAAGATAAATAGAATTCCTGAAAATGTATAATACCACGGGTGGAGCAATTCTTGTTTACACAATCATGCAAATACTCGAGTTTGAAATTTTATCGAGTTAGAACAGATTTTACTCAAGCTAAATTTTTTGAAAAGAATTTAATTTATGGGTAAATTAGTTTCTACAAAATAAATTATCGCAAATTGCGTTGTATATCCTTCATAAGTTTTATTTAAAAATAGCTAGAAAAATATCATTACTTTAATTTTTAGAATAGAATGATTTATAGTTTCATTTAGTTGGAAAGCAATTTAAAATTAGAAATAATCTGTCTAGTGAACGAAAATGAAACAGGTACATTTTTTAAACTAGCTTGGATATTATTTTTACTTAACCGTTCCAAATGATTTATATATATGAAAAATTACAGCTGAAAATTTTGACATATAATCAATGATCTCAAATTCACTTAGTACCGTCTGCATATTGAACTTTATTTGTTTTTTCATATGGAGTTAACATAAAATCTGTCAATACTCAAATATAACGCTAAATAAATATTTAATAAAAAACAATTTTCAAGAGAACAACTAACTGGGTAAATTGTTTAAATACATAAATTATAATTGAGTATTAATGTTTGAACTTTTTTTAATCATTAGTATTCATAAAATACTGTAAATATGTATTTCATATCCCATATAGCAAGCAATATGACTTCTCGAAGAATGCCTAAAGAACTGTTATTTATGATTGGGACGTTTGAATTACCTTTAAAAGGAATCGTTTAATATAGTTATGAAATATTGTCACATATGTGCTATAATTAAATAAAAATAAGTTTAAAAGCTTAATTTGAACGAATATTAACAGTATATGAAAAAATTTACAAACAAAAGCGGTTTGTTATGACGAAACGAACATTTTTTGTATTTAAACATTTCTTTTATCTCTTATGGTTTAAAAGTTATTTAATAGTTCCATACGATGTAATTAACCAATTTTTTCCTTCACTTTGGCTGATTCAACTTATACACACTTATTAGATCTAAACACTCCTCCAAAGCTTCAACTCTATATCTCTTTTCGTTTTAATGTTATTGTGATGACCGACGGACAGACGACTGGATTAACTGGTGATTCTATGAACACGTTACAAAATTTTGATATTGCTTCTAGTGTTTGCTAAGGCTAATTATACTCTGACATATTCTATATATACCGAGAATAAAAATAAATATTATAGGTTAATAATAGTAAAAAATAGTTTTGTAACGCGTCGCAGTAGATATTTAGTTTATAAAATCCGTATAAAATTTATTTAATAAGGTATTTCAAAGAAATTTTCTTTACATAAATATAATAATGGCTTTCGTACATAAAAATTGCATATAGTTCTTTGGTATTCTGTGACGAAAAAACAAAACAATTTACTACTAAAAATGCAGAGGATATCATCTTTGCTTTTATCCTCATGGTTAAAACGTATTATGAAACTGTCATAAAGTGACATCATGCTATATAATATAGTAGAAGGTATATGGTATAAGTTTTTTTTTTTTTTTTTTTTAATAAAAATTTCATATATTTTCATCGTAAAAATAAATCTTCTTTGTTGCTAAACAGGCTAGAAAATATTACATAACATAGTACAAAAATGTATAAAAATTTAAGATTTCGATCCATCATCTGGAATCCTATGTTTAAAATCTATGTTTTTTACGATGTCTTAAGGTACCTACAAAACTTAATTATAACAAGTGACGATAAAAGGAAACCGAGTTAGTAAATGGCTTAGATACTCGACCATGATTGAATATTATCAATGCTTGCTTGAACTCTATTAAAATTCATAAATTTCTTTAAATATCCAGTATATACAGTTTGAAATAATAAAAAAATTTAATTGGGACATCAAATTCATTTATTCAAACAAAAAAATATTTTATTAAGTGCTAGCTATTTTAAAACTTAATCCAAAACATTTGGATAAACAATATATTTGTTTTTCCATTTTGAGCATCAATAAAAAACGACTAGGGGTACCGACTCTGGAACAGGCAAACAAATCATGCATCTCACGATTTGATGCGGTCATACCCTATTATACTTATGCTTTCTTTGCAATCGTTAGACACATATCTTCAATTATTATCAAAGCTTCGTTTCCTTACACTTATTCTTCGTTTTACCTTACATTTCTAAGGAAATCAACAAATTGACAGCTAAATCCCCATTAACAAAATGATCCGCCATTCATTGAATTCATTTCTTACAAAAAATGTGATAAATGAAGAACCGCTGGGCCGATTTTGTGCAAACTTCCCATAAACCATCTACTAAATAGTCCGAACAAAGCCTAAACATTTGAAAATTTGGTTTAGATACGTGAGCCCGTTCTTGAGTTATAAAATTACAACGAAAAGTGGCATTGATATATATATATATATATAATAATTATATCTGATCAGCTTTTGAAAACTTTTGAAAACAGTTTTCAAAAAAATATTTCAAATTAAAGTTCGTTATTTTAAACAAACGAAAAGACTAACATAAATGGTCCAATTATGTCATTCTATGACTAAATTTAAATTTTGTTAGTGAGTTGAATATTTACTAGCGTTATAAGCTTTAGGCTAAATATAAATACTCTCACATATTATTATATGTATGAGTACAGAATGAGTCCTACTAAATCGGTGAGAGCTCACTATACAGCATCAAATCTTTTTTATAATCAATTTAAAAAAATATCTTATTTTTAGATCAATTAGTTTTTAATTGTTACTTCCGAAATCATCATATCGTACTCTTAGTTTTGAGTGACCATTATAGCACCACAAAGGAGCAGATTTAATGAACGTGTAATGATTCCTTAAAGTGTAAAATTTTGTGTATTAATCAGTTGTATGAGAAATTTACAATGGTCTCAAGCAAATTTGAACTTTAAAAGACGTATGCTAAAATAAATTTTCCAAATAAAATTTCTCCCCTGTACTTCAAGATTAGAATGGCTTTGTTTTTTTCGAAGAGTGTTTTACTATTGAAAAAATTGAAAAGCTTTTCTATAAAAGCTTTCATATTTTTTATAATAGCACGCGTGTAATAGTTTTTAGTACTATAGTGAAGGTGTGTTGAAATAAACATTGTACAGTATAGCTCCATTCGGTTACGTGTAAACAACAACCATACCCTTAAATTGGGCGTTTAAACTAACCGCTTATTTTCCTTAAAAATAAAATTCGCTTAAATAAAAAAATTATTTTATTACAACTATAATATTTAGCTCAATTAAAAAGTTATAGCCATTTAACATAATTATCATACTAAGGTATGCTAAATACTAAATATACTCTGTTTAATTATAGTTAAACGATATAGTAATTGAAAAACAGCAGTACGATAATTTAGTTTAAAATGGTTTATAACAAAATCATGGGTTGAATAATTAATTCATATAATAATTGTATGTGGTGTAAATATCAATGGTTTTTATATAAAATTATAATTTAATAGTTTGGTGTGTGATTAGGATTCCGGTGAAAAATTGAATTCTGATTATAGTCTGGTCAACAAGTGGTTTTAAGTCTTTTTCTCTGCTTCAAAAATATCATCATTGTGTCATTCGAATCGGAATAGCATTTAGAAATTTTTTGAAAAAATTAGACTCCGAAAAATGAATGGTAAAAGATATAAGAAAATATAGCAAAAAAATATTTTTTTGGAAAATTTCTTAAATTTTATGATCTCTGAATGGTAAGGCATCATGATCATATTTTTCGGAGACGGACAAAAGAGTTTGAATTGAAAGGCACTTGTTGAGCAGACTATTATATCAATTTGGGTGAATATTAAGCCAACATTAAACACCATTATTATAAGATTGTAATAATTTACTGACAATATAATTTTGAGACTTAACATTATTATTTACATTCTAACTACATTAATCGTCATATCAGATGACCTTAAAATGAACGACAAAGTACAATTAGACCGAAATTAAATTAAATGTTAATAAATATTGTAATACACACATAAAATATTATAATTATTATTACAATGTAAATTTATGCTCCAGATTTTATCACGGTATGTCTTCGAATTTTAGCTTGGTTTGTATACTGGAAGATACATTTTACATTTATCTAATGAATTTTAGCTTGATTTGTATACTGGAAGAGTGCAGTTTTTATCAGCCCTAGCTGAATATCTGCTTAACCGATAACGTTATGAAATAAAGACAAAAAATGTATTTACCCTTTACAAAATTTGCAGGGTGGTCAAGAGTATATAATTTCAAATCGAGCTCAAAATAATGTTATGGTACAAAGTAAAAAAAAATGATTTTCTTTGTTTTCCTATTAATTGCAATAAATTATTACTATCCAACAGCAGTAAACAGTATCATGTAAGAAGTACTCAGTAGGTCTGATGTTACGTAACTTTGGTGAGCGGTTGGTATCTGTATTTATCTGTGTTGGGATCTGTATACTACGTCAGCAGGAGTCTTAATTTTATTAATAATGTTAAATTTCTTTTATTGCTTGCTCTTGATCTAAATGGGGTTATAAGACTGATTATGATTCCTAAAAATTTTGGAAACATATTTTGTACTCAATATTATTTTATAAATAATCATTTCTACAAGAAGTTTTTTATATTATTATTTTGTAACTGCTAATAAGAGGTTTGACAAAGATAAAATATTTACTATTTCTTTGTTACGTTAGATTTTTGAAATTTTGTCTGAAACAAAAACAAATCGAAATTTGAAATGAATAGAGGTCTTTTAATCAAAATTTAATCAAATAATATTCAATAGAATAAATGTAATATTTTCCAAAAATTGTTTATTTTCGAGAGTTAAATTCGCTTTCATAAGAAAATTGGGATAAAAAATGGCAGTGACTGTATATAATATTTTAACAAATCCAATGACTGATGTTAGTAATCGTTTTATGGTACACAGAGCCCATATAGATGCGTCTTTGATACACCTATACTCAATTTAATTTTTCAATTATTTTATTTTAATACAATAGTAAATACTTATGCATTACTTACACGTTTCTATGTAACTATATAAATAAAATATCCATTTGGAATTATCCTAGGATTTAGCCAACATAAAAGCGTGCATTTTGCATAAATAATCATTAATTAATTTTTTTAAATTAAAAAATTTAATGTTTGCTATCTCAGAACTTTCGACAGGGTAAATTGAGTCTTTGTTTACTTTAAAGCTGGTGATTCCCGTATGGTCCCATTTCAATTTAATCTGATGTCCCAATGGGTATAGAAGGAGCAAAAAGAATTTGTTCCTTAGTGATTAAATTTTATTCAAATGAAAAATTTTTCATGGTTATATACAAACTAGTAAAAAATGAAAACATTTTAAGCAAAAAAAAAACTGCCTTAAAAAAATGAACAAAAAAGTAAAAAAAAAATTTTAAATTTTCCTTGTTAAAAAATGATTCGATTGGCGTCGACTAAAAAAGGTAATTGGTGACAAGAAGCAATTAAATTAGTTTTTTACTTTTAAGTTCATCGTTTTGAAGGCGGTTCTTATTTATTAAAAGCTTTTATCATTTTTTTAAATCATACATACAAATGTTTATTGATATCCCTTATCCTTTGAAACATTCCCTCGTATCAAATGTATGAGTTATAGAACTAGTAATATTGGTATTTTTGGATAATGGTCTTCATTACACTTGTTGCAAAAAAAGACTATGACATCATAATAAATTGAAAAATAATGATATTAAAAAATAGTTAATACAAATCCGGGTTTGATTCCCAGCAGATGTAATAATATAAAATAATTAAGTATTTGGTGTAGGTATTTCATTTATGTTAATAAATAAAAATTACTCAAACATTTATACACAGTCATATGTCGGATATTTATACCTCATTATTGTATACAAGATTTGACAGAAGCAAGATCGTGACAAGTTTCGGTTTCGTGTGAAGCCTTATTTATGTGCAATTATAAAAATAAATTTAAGTGAAATTAAAACTTACAAACTGTTCAGCACTACTTGTAATCCGACAAACTAACGCCTTACGCACACGAGGCTTGTAGTATACATCATTTTGATGGATGAATAATACAGCTTTTCCATCAGGACTCCATTCGGCATGTTGCAATAACGGTGCATTTGGATCGTCTTCTTTCGGTGATAATGGAAATTTTAATCTAAAATCATGATTATTGCTTGTACCGTCTTTCTTAGACCTAACATATTCACAGATAAAATAGGAAAATTTAATGATCATTTCTTATTGATTACAATTTTTTTTTTAAATATGAGACCTCTACGGTTTATTTACGGGTATATAGAAAAATTCTTTATATTACTGTATTTTAGTTATCCTAATAATTCGATTTATCGTAGAATGAATGAAAATTAATTTTAAGATTGTAATGAAGTTTAAAACCATCAAGGATCTTACCTTCGAAATTTTCTAGAATCATTAAAAATTATTGCTTTGGGTTTGCATAATCAATGCCAACCACAGAGAATTTTAAAAATGTGATTATAAATAATATTACTTAACATACGTATTTAATCTTACTGTAATTTTCAGGACAAAATAAAAAATAAAATTTCAGTTTTCTGAAGGTTATTAGCTTATATTTTGTCATCCACCTTCTTGTGTTGATATAAATGGTCTTTGCATTTATATATATATTATAATTATTATTATGACGGAATCCTAATAATTTAAATGATTGAAACTTCGATTTATATTTCCTGGTATTATGCCTTTAAAAATAGTTGTTTGATTTGAAATTATCCTTAATTGGGTTTTCAAAACACTAAAAACCTCATTTTTTGTTTAAAATTTAAACTTCTGTCGATTTCAATGGTTATAATTCTTATTGATATTGTTATTCTTTTAAAAACGTTGCACCCAACTCCTCCACTAGAGCGTTAGTTTTTAAGGTTAAATCTAATTTTTTTCCCCTATTATAGTCTACTAAAAACTTAGATTCTTTAAGAAACAATAACTAAAAATGCTTGAAAACATTTTAAGAACTTAACCCTTAAATTTTCTTTTTATCTATTTATAATTTTCTGTACGACGTTGGAGTACATTAATTACCTTGTAGCAACTTCATAAACATAATATTTAGCTAAAGTTGTATATCTATAAACATTCTGTACATCAGCAATTAATAAAACATATTTTAAATCACTGGATACTTTAAAATCTACTGCATTTAGTTGCCTCTGAAAAAAAAACATTTTTGTAAATTATTGGAGAATTTGTAAGAAAAAGCATAATAACAATGATAATACAATAAGAAAAGAATCAGGTAAGTTCCTAGCACCTACACAGTTGAGTCACTAATATCTATTAGCCCCTCTCTCTATTCTTTTATAAAACTTTCCATAGAACTTTTAGAAGCTACCGGTTTATAACAGCTTATAACCTAGGTTACCATAAGGAATCCCAGATATCTTAGTAATAGATATGTGCTTTTCAAAGCAACTCTTGAATATGGAATATCACGACACAGCCTTTTGTAGAAATAATCCGCTTACGCGACAGAGCTATATCAGGGAACCTCTTTCGCGCTAATTTTACTATGTAGCAACAAAAATCTTACTACATATTAAATGGAACTCGTATTCTCTTTATTTTAGGAAACCATATTTTTACTTATATTATAAGAGTTGTGAAATTGTAGTAGAATTTGGGGGCAAAAGCCTAAAAATTATAATGGTTATACAATAAAAAAAGACAGCAGTTAAATGTCCTAGCACGTGAAAACAATGATGCTGTCTAGTAAAGAGAGCTAAGCTAGAACTTTCAAAAGCGAGCCTCATAGCGCAGCTAACAGCTAATTATAGCTATCAATCTTAGTTGCTGTACAACATTCTAGAATTTCTAGCAATTAAGATGTGCTTCTCGTAACCGCTTTTTAATACGGTATATCAAGGGATTATTATTTTTGTAGAAATAACCAGCTTAGATGAGAGAGATGTACCATGGAACTCTTCCGTGGTAATTTTACTATGCTGCAGCAAAAGCAAACACAACATACAAATGTAACGAGCATCCTCTTACTATAAAAATATCAATATAAATAGACAGAAAAATATATTCTGTCTCGAAATTTAGATCAAATCAAGGGCTCAATGATATTTATTTTGCATTTAAATTTTAAAGTGTTTGAAAAAATAATTGAATAATCTTGAGAGAAAAAGGAATAATTTCTCGGACAAAACCTGCAAGCGTTTATAAGAATAATTGTTAATATTGATACTTACAAATGTTGAATTTGTCATTAATACTCGGGCAGTTAAGTTTTCTGCATTAAATATAGAAATTCCACCGTTAACATCTCTATAAATTATTTCTGTATCTGAAAAAAAAAAAAAATTGTTAAAAATAATTTTCATTGCAGTCATATTTATTATCTAGAATCTAATACATGGTATCAATAGGAAACAATTTCAAATTCTTCCGATTATCTTTAACATATCAGTATGTTTTTAATAACTATTCTGAAGAAGTTTATAACTAAGCTGCGTGAGACCTTAGCTTCTTGGGCACACTGCTATAAAAAATTTACCACACAGAACAAAAAATTTCATCATTTTCTTTGCTCGTTACATTATAGTAAGAAGGATAATTTATTAATTTTATTAAATTAACTTATCGCAAAGGAGTACTTGTGGCTTCATTGGATAGTAGACCTAAATCTCACTATACATAGGTCAGACTTATGTTATTAATTGTAATTGGATTATATCTCCCATATAAATACTAATAACTGAATCATACTATTAGCGAAAAGACCAATAATATTTGTTATAATGAAGCCCTTGATGATCCAAAGAACCTCAACAGAAAATTATTTGAATGTGAAAAACGTGTTTACCAAATTTCAAAATTATCGGAACATGCGTTCGAATGTTACAGCCGAACAAACTTAAAAATAACCGTCTAGTTATATCATATTTACATATTTACTTCGTTCGGTCGATTATAATTTATAGCGGGTAAGAATAGTAACTGTTAAACAGGCAATATTTATAACACAAATTTTCTACCATCAAAAATTGATGTTAATGGTAAATATCGACTACTAAATTAACGTTTTTCAAATTGATCGAATTGAACAAACGGGTAATATTTTTCATGCGTATAAATTAAGATTAATTCTCAAGTCAAACGAATAAACTTGTTTGCAGTGAAACAAAAACTTGATTATTAATGAATTCTAGTTTATGTTTATGTATAAAGAAAACTATGTTTTCATCGTCATAAACTGTAAGCATAGCAACTCAAGCTTGAATAAAGGATGTGTGGTCATTTTCATTTGGTTGATTCTTTTTCTTTAAAGCTTTTAAACATTAAACAACATTGTATCTTTCAAAACTATAAAAATAAAAATTATGATATACAACAAGCACAGCCCTCTATTATCATTTCGTGGATTGTTCGATGTGTGATGTATCTTTTCTACTTTAAAGAAGAAATTTATATTTTACAGAAGAGTAGATCAAATGTAAAATTGTAACTCAAATCTCATAAAAATTTTTTAGTTTCCCTTAATTGTATTCTTAAGTTTGTAACTTACTGACACGACAAGAATTATTTAGTGTAATGTAATTACACTGCCAGTGGTGGGCAAAGCCTCGTAATGTATCAATACTAAAATAGGCCTGAATATTTGTGGCCATATTTTTCTTTTGATTGTCTTTTCCTACATATGGACTTACAAACTTTTATTATGTTTATGTTAAAATGGTGGATAATTCCCCAATATAATACAAACTCCGAGAAGAAACGAAATTATGAAGCTACGTGAAAAAAATTCACCACTGGAAACAGTCAAGGTCCACGACCAGTGGAATTCAGTGAGTGAAAAGAAAACTGAAGGGTACCAGGAGTTGTAAACTGGAAGTAGCCACGAACAAAAGCAGATTTTAGTTTTTTTGGCAATTACAAAGTTTTTTTTTTTTTCGTTTTGAACCTAACCTAATCGAAGTGAGTAATTTGCTTTTCAGAATAGAGCTTTTTTAGGTGTACTTATCGGGCTTATACAATGTAAATAGATTCAGCCGTACATTACATAACAATATCGTTAAATGGCATTGCACTATTTTTATTGCAAAATTCGTATAAATTATTCTTTGTGAAAGCTAATTGCATTTTACTTACGACAAATGTATACACAATGACAAATAGACTACTGTCGGTTCGACGAGAGAGCGTTTATTTTCCCTCATGGATAGTTTAAAAAGGATTTCCATTTTGGCAATAAATTTAAATAATTGTTTTTCGCAACGGGTTATTTGTCTCGTATATTCTATAAATTTCTAGAACACAACAAAATACAAATATATTTAGATACATTATTCATTTATTTTCTAAATATATCCATTCTCTATTACATATACTTTGTGCCCATATAGAAGAGAGTAATAATAATATCCATCTGACGTTTTCAAATAAGAGTTAGTTACTTACTACTTGTGCTATAAAGTAAACCATGGCAAGTAAAAGCATACAAGCAGTAAATTGTATCTTTTGTAATATTCTCGTTCGTTTCGAAGGAAATAACCTTATTATACAAGAGGTACAATAGTTAATGAAGAATAAAATATCATTACACAGATAACGAAAACTTTACAGTTTTGGTTTGGCAGAGATTTTATATGCCGTATCAAGATACTATAATTAAAAAATTTATTTATTAATTAGAAAATGACGTTATACTTTATATTTTGAGATCAACCGAGTTTCTTTCACAATATTACTCAAAAATTTGTGAGGGTATGTAATCTTGTTTATAAAAGACTACAATCGGAATTATGGAGTCTCATGCATCCATAATTTAGCTTTTAATGCATAACAGATAATAGAAAAGTTCAAGTACAAAAAATGTCTGTTTGCTTAAAACAAACAATTTTTGTTTGAAACATTTTTTCATAAATTGCTTTCATTTACCTATAATCTAATCATAATATAGAAACTGTTTCTAAGATAATCAGAATAGAAACTTTTTATGGGATTTAGGGACAAACATTGTCCTTTGTGAAACCAAAGTGGATTGAAGTTTCCTCACAAAAAGGGAGAAAAAATTTTTGTTCATAAAACACTTGCTTTTTGAGTTGCAGAGCTAGCGAACTTAAATGTTAGTGTATTAAAACTAACTTCAAGTTCATGAACTTGAAACAAAATTAAACAATGGATAATGAACATATTCCTAAAATTTAGATTCTAAAATCATAACCCTTCCTTTTAGCTTTGCCGTAGTCAAGTAATAAATTCAATTATAAAATATGTTATAGTTCAAACATTTGTATACAGAATCTTTACGCAATTATTCTTGTTGTTATTTTTCGTTGTTTTTTATAATGATATTATATTTGTCTTACACTGTGTTTAGACTCTTATAGTGTATAACAATTGATTGTAGAGAATTGATTTATGTATTTTATACAGAAACTTTGAACTTAATGTTTTTTATCTTTGAATAAAATGCTGTTTTAAAAGTTATAATGAAGAAATCTCATAGACAATCAAATTTTTATTAGTTTTAATATGATATGTAAAACATTTTTACCTTTAAGCGATTACCTTGTGTATTTACACGTAGATACTCAAAGCGTATATTATATTATAAATATTGAAATGTGTGTGTAAGTTAAAAAGTAAAATTTATGTATATTACAACTAAGTGTAACAAATGATTAAAAAGCATATTTGTTATCGTAAAAATTTTACGACTTTCCTTCCAACGAAATATACATTGTATGAATACAAACTTAATAAGCGTATATCATATTCTAAATGAAGAATAGAGTTCCAAAGTCTCTGTAGAGTATAAGAAATATTTCAAATCTAAAATCAAAGAAAGACGATTTCTGGTCTATTCAAATAATCAAAATAAAGAGGAAGAAACGAGCAATTGCATACATGCATTTTTATAATTTGATTTGACCCTAATTTGGCTTCTTAAATTGATAAAATCATAATCCCCTTTCACTTTAAGAAAAATTTTTCAAGCGGCAAACGCGAACAGATTATTACACGTACTATACATTTGTAGAATAAAAAATTTTCCTTAGGAATAGGTTTTATAAAATAAGTGTTACCATTTTTAGTATATGAAACAATCCGTAAATAAAAGTTTTTGGAAAATCACATTTTTTAGTAATTTAAAGGGTGGATTATAGCATGCGTTCATATTATAAATCAATATATACGATTATAATTATTATTTGATAATCTCACTATTGTAATACAAGATAAAAATAATTTTTTACTGAAAATTAAAAGAAAAAGAGAGTAACTGGTTATTTAATATTAAATATTCTAAGAATATTCCAAACGTTCAAATTTGGTCACCGTAGAGATCGTATGGAGATATAAAATGTACCAGCTTCTTCGTATTTTCAAGATCTTTTTGCCGCAGAAAATACCCATGAATGATTTCCTGAATAAAAATTATTTTATGATTTTTCATAAAATTTTAGTTTTGTTTATGGATTATTTTGATAATTAAAAATGGTAAATTAAAATTTTTAAAATACCGTTTCCTATATTTAATTTCTTACAAAAAAGGACTAAATTTAGAAGTTTTGTTTTTTAGATTTGGATGTATTTTGAAAAAACTAAAAATAAAAAGATAATTCAATAGAATCCCTCAAAAAGAAGACACTTTGTTATTTTATCATATAATATTTAGGTGCCAAACTAAAAAATTAAACCATAATATTGCTTATACGCAATTGTCCCTTACTTAAAACTATTTTAAATAGACTAATCTTTGAAGAAAATAGAGTCTAGAATGAATTGTATAATAAAAAAAATATAAGTACACGCCAAAAAAAGGGATCAGTATTTTTAATTCAGTTTCTTTATTTTTAATTACATCCGGTATTACATAATATAAATACATTCATGATGTGGTTGGATCCGCTTATTTCAGATTAACAGCTCCGTCAATTAACCGTAATGAATTGTATGTTATTTATAATGGCGAATGTCTGGAGAAGTATCGAGGACAAGTAAGAATTTCTAACTCTAATAGTTTTAATCTTACAGCCAGTGCATCACGCGGCTTTGTGCTATCATGATCTAAAACGGCACTGCTTTCTTTTTTCTGTTCGTTTTTTTTTGCTATAATAACTTTCAATTGATATAAATCAGTATCAATGATTGTTAAAATTCCCGGATTTTAAGAGAAATCACAAACGTTTCTTTTTCCGATCCATTTTGAACGTTGTAAAACACAAGTTTAAAAGAGACTGAGCAACCAACAAAATGCATTTCGGCCAATGTTTGAGACAACAGACATTACAATACAATAGACTTTGGAGCCATTCACAGTGTGGTGCAGGAAAAACTTATAGGACTAAAATACCTGTAAAAATTTGAATTTCCTTTAATAACGGTTGTTGAAAATCATCTTTAGCAATATCTTAACACAAAACCAAAAACCTTAGTCAAGGGTACCAGAATTTACATGTCAAACATTTCCCAATCATCTGGCAGGTATAAAATGCTTGTAAACTGTTCTGTCTTTTGAATATTCTTTTACTTAAAAATTATATTCTATTCAGATCTTAACTTGCTATAAATATACTTTTCTAAATAAACAAAATTCAATTTTGAAACCGTCTCATCATAGCTTGTACCTCTAAAAATGATCTGGCTCATTCATTTTCTTTTATAAGGAAATGAAAGTTATATAAATATCAAAATACCTCAAAATGTTTTTTAACAAAAGGAATTGCAAATTTAAGGGATTAAGTGGCCGATTTTGTGCTAGATATTGCTAAACATGATTTACATAAATTTTCGTGTTGTCTCAATGCTACTCAAAATTGTCTATCAGTGCAGCTCCCATGAAAATATTTGATCGAAAGTATAACTTTATCGAATAATTTAATGAATTTATAGGCACTTTTAAACGCAAACCAAAACGAAAGAATATTCAGTTGTTTTATAGTAAAAATAGTTTTAAATAGAGAATTCGTTTGATAAAGTTTCAATATAGTTCAGCACACAAAAAAGAAAAAATAAATATAAACAAATTTGTATCTGTACTAATGCCAAGATTACAGCTTTTCTATCATATAGTTGTACTATTTTCAATAAATATATTTGTATGTACATTACTACTACACAATGTTGTTTTCAAGAGTTCCTGAGAAGGAAGAATAAATTCCCAAGATATTTATATGCATACATATTTTATTTTCTTCACTGAGAGGAAAGTTTCATTCAATCATTTTCAATATTTTGTTCATTTATTTTTGTATATTTTGTGTGTGTGTGTGTGTGTGTATTTGATAAAGCATGTTTTTACATTGTATTTCAGAGTTATGAGACGAGACGAACCATGATTTTATTATTATTTTTTTTAGTTTAAGTTTATTATTATACCATATTACTTCGTATGAAAACTTTTACTGCATTTGAAAATTGGGATAAAATACCTAATATATTTTAATGATAGTAAATATTATGTATATATATATGAAAAATGTGACACCAAATAATGTTCATCAAGTATTTTAAAAAATTTTACTCATAAGAAATATGTAACTAAAACGTTTTAAGCAAAAATTTATATTTTTACAGATACAGTATTTTTTAAATAAAAAGTTAGATTTATTTCATTTTTTATTTCTACAAAGTTTTAGTATGCTACAAATCCAAAAGTAATTGTTTTAGAAAGTATGCCTTGTATAATCTATGTATGTCTATCCTCCTATGTCTAGTTAGGAAAAGTAAAATTTTGCACGAAGTTTCCACTGTGGTTACGTCGACTGCAAAATAATTTTGGAAAACACCGTCCTAGAAAAATGAAAATGAAGTTGAATTTGTAATGTCAATGCTAACTAAAAACAGCGTTAACAAGCTAAAGTTTTGCATTATAATGTAGTAGAGACAATCATTATATAGGTAATTCCCAGAAAAAAGTTGTATTAATTCCTCGTTTCCCTTCAATTTCAAATGAGCCACTAAGACTCGACAGTCTTTGCCATGACGAATTTCACGTAGTGTTTTCGTGGTTGAGCTCATCTCATAATACTTACCACTTCCCGCTCACTCCTTAATTGCTCTAAAGGCCCTCTAAAATACAAAAACGTATTTAAAGAAATTTTATTAAAACATATCAATGTTTTTCATTTAATTTAGCTTCCAATTACACATTTGAAATTTTGATTTTCATTTATTATTCTGCAATATTAAACTGACATTTAAGGTTTAATTGTGTACGAATATTAGTTTATAAGACATTTATTACTATACTAGGCTTAACTGCCCAGAGAATATGGTTATGATTACACGTAAATTCCACGCAAGTTACAGCTTG
This sequence comes from Chrysopa pallens, assembly GCA_020423425.1. Lineage (NCBI taxonomy): Eukaryota > Metazoa > Arthropoda > Insecta > Neuroptera > Chrysopidae > Chrysopa > Chrysopa pallens. The sequence continues at coordinate 54,025,643 of CM035591.1, forward strand.
CTTAATATGATAGAAAATCATGTGTTGTAATGTTAAAATAAGAATAAATATATAGTTGAATATTCATTTGCTATACAATTTTTCTATGATCGTGATTTTAAGTTGTTGATATCGAGTTATCAATATAGGCTCTAAGTCATAAAATATCGCTTCAATCGCAAAGTAAGTCTGCATTTGTCGTAGGCCACGCAATCATGAGTAAGTGATAAAAAAATTTGTAAAGATACAAATACTCCTCTATAAAAATGTAGCAATCTGTCAAAATTTCAATACAATCCATCGACTTATTTTCGAGTTTTTTTTGGCACAAAAATACGAAATTATCCAGTTTCAACTCAGTTAATTAGTAAAGTCTTTCCGAACCAATAATGATTTAAGTAAAAATGTTCGAACATCACGATTAGTGTATTTTGTATAAAAAACATAGAACATTGTACAGTACAATTATATGTTTACAATACATAGTGATATGGTTTGTTCAAGTACCAATTAAAAAATAATAATAATAATAAAATCATTTTTCATCATAAAATTAAATATATCTATAAATTTCTCTTTTTATTTAATCTTATTTAAAAATATATCTGTAAGCAGACTATAAAAAGTGTATTCCAAATATTTAACATTGAAAATCCAAATGTTAAAAAGTATGATAAACTCAGTAAATTTTAAAAAACGAAGAGGCTAATAATATACGAATTGGTATCATCCATATGAGAGGATTATTTAAATTCAAATATAATATTTTAGTATTCTAAAAACGAAAAAAGTATCCATCGAAAATTGAATATAAATTTGAATATAAAAAATATCTAAATCGAAATTGTATTTATATTGTCGAAAAGTTTACTATAAAAAATGTCAAATAACATCCATACGCAAATAAATAACAAAGCTACACTCAATTTGTAAGAGTTCGACCCATAATTTGTATTTAATAAAATTTCATATGATTACTATAATTGATGATTTCGCATTTCGCTTGCCGGTTTTAATTTATGATTATATCTATGTTAATTCCGCTATAACTTTCGAATTTTTTATCCCATTTTGTTTTAATGTTTGAAAGCCGACACAAGGTATAAAAATTATTTTCACAAGAAATGCAGAAAAAATAGTCGAAAGATTTTCACCTTCTCTTTAAAATACAATTAAAGCTTTGTTTCTTTTTAATGTATTCCCGTATAAATTACTTTGATCCTTTTTTCTAATGAACACTTTCTTAAATTTTTAACTGATTTTTTTTGCTTTTAACTCTTTAGAATTTTCCGAGAAAGGTTTTTTTTTAAAGTTACACTGTTTGTGTTACTTTGAAAATGATAAAATTAATCAAAATTTGTACAATACTTTCGATTGAAAAGATAAAAGAGAAGCGAAGTCTGTTTAATACTTTGCTTCTGTTTTTAACCGACAAAAAAACAACGTTCTCAATGTATACCTAAATATATATACAAAAATATATACGTATCCATAGGTTATAATCCATTGTGTATACTTATTATATATCTTAAATGTCATATATATATACTATAAATGTAAAGTGATTTTCATTTATTCATTTATAATGTTTAATCGATTCCAAAGTCATGGCTTAGTAAAAATAAAATTATGAGAAAATGTGATATTTTCAAAAACTCCCAATAAATACAGAAAAAACTAAAGATATTTAATTTTAAAAATAGTATAAGGAAGAAGATGGAGTTGGCCTCAAGATTCTATTCAAAGAATATGAATGAATTCAAAAGAAAAATTTAAGAATAAATGAAGCTATGTATAAATTTTATTTTTCATTTATAGGTGTGCCACTTGATTATTAAATAATCAAGGACGGAAGAAGGAGTTCCTATTGATGTATAGGCCACCGTTTTAGTACGTTTTTTCATCCGACTTGGTTATTTTTTAAGACCAACATTTGATTTTATTTGAATGCTTTACATAGATGTAATAATATCTAAACAGAAATTGTATTATACATTGTCGAAAAATTTTGTTAATACCATATTGTGCATAGAGTGTGTGGTATGTGGCTTTTCTTTGTGTGAATTTACATATACAACAAATTTTCATATTTTTTATTTTATTATGTTTTATTTTATTTCGTTAGTATACTATACACAAAGTGTATACCAATCGTTTTTTGTCCTTTTTTTTACATAAGGAATATAATGTCAAATCAAAATAACATAGTAACTAACTATAGGAGATAATTGTTTAGATACTTGACATATGATTGAATTTCATTGTTTGGACTATTTTTGATTACCATTCATAAAATACTATAAATATCCAATCTATACAGTTATACATGTACTCGTGTAGTATAATAATAATAATATGTATGGTTATTACAAATATCGAAAAAGTAACCTAATTATTTTAAGTGTCTGTACAAAAGTTGAAATTCATTTTATTACATACAACTTTGCCTCTTAATTTATTTCCATAGGACTTGTTGTTTTGCTGGAAATCGAAATAAATCTTGTTTTACCCTAAAAAACCCCCTTCCAGTTTCCGACCACAGATCGCCCGTTAATTATTTTTACTTTCATTTTTATTATAGCCTCTTTCGTTTCCAATGGGTTGTATCCAATTATGATTTTTAACTTCCCGCTAGAAAATTGAAAATTTTCTAAAATCGGAAAGTTATTGGTTTCACCCCGTTTTGCAAAATTGAGTTCTCATCAGATCTCGACGTTTAAAGGTCCTAAGAAGCTTTCTTGAACACTCCTGAGAAGTCGTCCTTCCGTCTGTATGTATGTGTGTGTAAGTATGTTAATCGCTTATAACTTTGAAACGGCTTGACCGAATCGAGCTCACGGCATTCTGAAGAGTTTTACCAAACTTAGATTTTCTGTGAGTTTGAACCGATTCGGACCGGTAGATTTCGAGAAATTTTTTAAAAACTACGAACAAATTTTTTTTCAAAAGTGGTTTTTTGGAAATAACTTTTAAACAGCTTGACCGATCGATTCCAAATTCTAATCAACTCTTGACCTTGTAACAACACGTCGATTGCCGCGTCTACCGGGTCTAAATCGGTCGAATTGTCTGTGAGAAATCGTTGACGAAACAAACCGCAAAAATCGAAATGAAATAACTCTGAAACGGCTTAACTAATCGATTTCAAATTCTAATCAGCTCTTGACCTTGTAACAAGAACGTAAAAATCGGTTTATTGGTTCGAGAGATATCGTTAACGAAATATTCGGTAACAGGTGCTTTTTTAACATCAAAGCTCAAAAACAAAATTTTTAGCTCAAAAACATTGTAATATGTTAAATTTTAAGTGCTTAGGTATGAAATTAGCGAAATTAGCGGGGAGTTGCAGGGATGGCCTTTAGGGTCAACCGTTTTCCAAATTTTATTTTTTACTTTTTATCATTTTTAATAGCTTCTACTCTGGTCTCATTAAGTATGTCGAGTTTCATAAGTATACAATATTTACATATAAACATTATATATGAGTGTGAATGAATATGTGTGAACAGTTACATACCATGTATTATTTTTTTACTTTTTATAGTAGGAGTGTTTTTTGTTTTATTTATATTTGTATTGCGCAAATGAATTCAAAAATACTCTGGGATATCTTAAAAAGTAAAAGGACATACATTGTATATATATATATGTATACACTAATATTGCATATTTGATTTTAAATTATATTCCCTATATCGAAAGGTCCAAAAAACGATTGGTATAGAATATATTTCTATATTTTATACTATACTATTGGCTGGAAGTGTCTAAGGGGTGAGGTGCATTGTTATGTGATACTAGTGTTTTGATGAACCTCAAAATAGGTTAACACAGTGTGTAGTATATTAAATGAGTTTCGATGGTGGTGGAATGTAAGCGATGATACATTAGGGTATAAAAGCGCGTCGCAATTGTGCGGCGGTGTGCGATATATGACATTAGTCCAGCCAAAGATGTAACAAAAAATAGTGTATAAATTAAAGTGGAAGAAACAACACATTAATATGAAATCATTTTTTAAACATGTTCATTGTAGTTTAAAGATCATTATTGCACTAGACAGATTTGCGCTATTAATACCTACCTCCTGAAAATAGGATGAAAATACCACAAATGTTAACTTAACCTTTACACATGATTTACAATTAAAATATATCAATTTTCCAAACGGAATCACACTCAAAAAGGAGCCTGTAAGCCTTATAAATTTCTGGATAATCTTCAGAAAAATTTATGAATTGACTTTTCCATTCTTTTCATAAATATAAGTATAAACAAAGAATATAAAATGTTCCACCATTCTAATACGAGTAAAGAAGGTTGAAATATAGAGAGTTTCTTGAATTTACTCACCTTGGCGAAAATTTCGACGGGATAATTGAATTTTTTGATTTTGTTCCCTCATATAAAATATCGTAAAAGATAAAAAACCGTGACCTGATTACTCTATTTTTACTCAAAATGAGTTCAAGAATAGTGTTTAATTTTGGAAGACATACTCTCTTTTAAGACAGTTGAATATTTTCGTAAATTTAATGTGTACGTAAATCTGCAATGTAAAAAATAACATTAATCTCTAATTATTAGAAGTGAATTTGAGTATAGCGGGTATTTTTTGAGAGATGATTCCATTTTGGGGGTAATGTCGTGTGGAAAATTTAGATTTGTGATTTTTTCATTAATTTAATACATATATAAACATAAAATACCATCAAATGTAAAATCGCATCTAAACTCAGAAGAAATGGTTTTAATTATATAGAGTATTTTTGGATGAATTACTCATTTTTGGGGCGGTTTCGTAATAAAAACCATATTTTCTGTTTATTTATTTATTTTTTTTTAATCAATGTTAAACTGAAACAAAATCAAATGAAAAAAACTGTCTCACTTTATCAAGTTAAGTTAGGATTTTGGGGTAAAGGCAATTCATTTTGAGTGGCTCGGATTCAATCGCGCAAAATCTATATATGGTTGTATTAATATTTTAGACACAAGGAATACGTGAAAAAAGGTTTCATATGAGCCGACTATATGAAAAATATGAGAACATATTTACACTACACCATATATATATATATATATATATATATATATATATATATATATATATATATATATATATATATATATATATATATATATATATATATATATATATATATATATATATATATATATATATATATATATATATATATATATATATAAATATGTATATATTTTTAGTTAAAAGAAAGCTTACGAAAATACGAAAAGTTTTTCACTTCGAAAATAAAATAATTGAAGATATCTTTACTTGAGCTGTTTTACAGTATTTTATCAGGTATTTTACAATATTTAAAATATGTAAATAAAAATATTTAAAAAAATGCATATGTGTGTATGCATACATCTGTATTTGGTTATCTATTGGTCTATGAGTTTATGGTGCGATTTAATTGAATTTTTAATAGAAATGCAACACTGGATTTAGTATATATGCTGCCCTTAACATTAAGGAAGTAATTATAAAAACAAAAATATAAAATTTTGAAACATATAAAATTTGTGTATGCTTAATTCTGTAGATTACCTTTCGATTTAACATACATGTAATATATTAAATGTAACTATAAATCCACTTTATTTATTTGTGTATGTATAGTTTCCCAAAATGAAATAATGAGTTCGTTTTTTGACTTATTCTAGAAGTTTTTTTCAGGCTTTGGATCCTGTGAAGATATATATGTCATAATCAATTTCATGCACGAAGTTACCTTCTTTAGACATTTATGTAAGTGTATTAAGTTTAACTTGGCCCATACTTAATCTCGAATGGTTCGCAGTCTTTTGATTGTGAAAAAAGATATTTCTTTTTAGCTTTCGCAACTTCCAATCTTAGTAGTGAAATCGGTGAAGGTATTAACGTCTTTATTCACTAGAACACTGAGCCGGTTGGATCATTATATATGTATACTTGATTGTGGATACCTCCTCCGCACACAATTTTCTCTGAATATTTCTTTCCGGCAACTGTGGTGAAATTCCAAAATCGCAATAACAAAAATAATTAATATTTGTAATATTAAAGTACATCTCAGTTTTAGGTATTTACAATTTTGGTATACCAAAATTTTGCCGCATTGGACAAGAAGTGTGTGATTTCGGTCGGTAAAATTGTTATTGTAAACTTTTTATTATTTAAAAAAATATTTTATTTTAAAATTAAGTATAAACCTAATTAAATACCGCAAAAATGTCTGCACTTTAAAAACACAGTTTTTTTTTTATTTGTTTATTTCTGTAGCTTGTACATTAGTGGAGATATGAACTATTTATATCAAGTTAATACTCGAGCTCATACTAAAACACATTAAAAGTTCTTTAAACCTTGCAAATTTCTTGCAAAATTAGTATGGTTCTTGAATATTTTTCAATCTAATGCATAAAGATGAGGACAGAGAAAATACTGCTATTTCATAAAAACTGCATTAAAAAATGTTCCTTCTTGAATATTTAGGATAGTAAAAAGTAGTAAAAGACTTTAAAAAATGCAAGTACTTGTTTAAAAATTTCGGTCCACAAATTGAATGAGATCACAAGTGCAATTCCTTTTGTCAGAAGTATCTTGTTCTAAACTGACATTAATATTAATAATTATTCATTTGTCCTTTTTTCTTTCTTATTTATGACTTCGTGAAGTTGAAGATAGTGTAAATATATTAAGAAGACAGTTTGAGCATGAATCAAAATTTATTTTTTGGGCCCTAATTTCATATTTATGTTTGTGAAAGGTTTTTAGTTACAGCTGCGTTTGTTTATTGTATGTGGTTTTGATCCAATCCAATTTGTTTCAACACCCTATTTTTTCGATGGACTATAATGTTTGGAGTCATTTTAACGATTGTGCGAGTATGTACAAAAATAAATACACTTGGATAATGTAAAATATGCAATATTTAAATATGTTTTACTCGACTCCTACTGACAGCCATTTATTTTGTTTTTTGTATGCGTTTTGTATTGTTTTTATAATTGAAAGAAGTTACATTTTTAGACTGTATATTTTTCTACTAATTACAAAGTATTTTCTTCCTGATACAATTTTGGTCTTTGACTTTTTCGACAGGTTGAAACATTTTTATTCCAATCATTGACATGATTCCAAACATGTGGTTCGTCGGAAACCACATGGGGAAGACGCAAAAAAATTAAACAAAAATTTATCCGTCAACTATATTAACAAGCAATAATAGTGCATTATTTTGTTTTTTGAAACTAATATCTTTATTACATTGTTTTATTCTAGGCATAAAATTATAGATTTATTATTTCTTAAAAATTGCGATCAGTTTATAAATATTAAATTTAAAATATTTCAAAAATAAAAGTACAGAAAATACAATTTTCTACAATTTATCATTTGATAATGTTTTCTTTTCTTTTCCAGTATACAATATATTATTATTGGTCTCATGATTACAGATCATTATCACAGTTTCAATATATTGTTTTGACGTATAAGTTTGTGTATATAGCTGAAAGTGGTTGTAAACAAGGGATGTAATAAAAATATTTGTATCATTTAATTTGAACATTACAATGAACATAAACATTGTATGAAATATTTTATGCAAACAGTTTTAAAATGAAAATGGTACAAGAATTAAAGTGCTCCAGTATTGTTTAACATTTTTTGTTGTACTAAAACTGATAAAGTAAAGGTTTTTCGAAAATGCAAGTCTGGATTTAGTAAGATTCTTTTAGACTTATTGGTCATGTAAAATAGATTTTTTGAAGTATTCATTCAGATTTATTCAGATGTTCAGAATTTTTATGTTCCGAAAAATTTCTATGGGTTCTCCAACTATAACTTTCGCAACTATTATGGTATACAAAAAAATTTATTTTAATAGGTATGTTAAGTACGTTTTACTATTATCCAACGTTAAATTCTTACTTGTTAATCTTTTCTGTAAAGAACGGTTAATATTGTATATAAATAAATGAAAAAATATAATTTTACTTATTTTTTAAATAATTCATTTTTTACTCACACTTTTTTCGAGAAAAGATAACAATATCGAGTTATATGTGAAAAAAAATTTATTCCGAAATATATTGTTTTTGAAAAAATGTACATATTCAATCAAATACACCTCAAAAAGTATTGACTTATACGAAAAATAAAGTTTATTCTTATTTATCTTAAACTTGAATCTGAGGAATCTAAGAGAAAAGCCTCTAAGTCTTAGTGCTCCTTCAATAAATTTGGTAATTTGTGAAATTCAAAAAAACCAATACAGAAAATCGAAAATAAATGCAATCAGCTTACTGTCAGAGAAGATTTAACTAAATTATGTGAGAAAAATATGGAAATGTATTTTTTCATATAATAATAAGTCTAGTCTTCCGGTTTTACAAAAATAAACATTTTCATGTATCATGAGGAAGTTAAGTGTTTATTATTGACAGTGTAATGTAATATTTTCATAGGCTTTTTTTTTGTATATTCGTTATGAAAAAAACTAAATTACATATATTTCAATAATTTTTGTCTTTATTTATACAAAAACATTACAGCATGTTTGCCCTGTTGCAATGAGGCTTATACAGCCAGAAATAGAAGTCTAATTTGATTCCATTAAAGCAGCTATTAGCGACTATAGAAAAACCTTTATCATACGTGAATATTGAAAAAGTTCTAGGTATTATAGAATGTTACCCCCCTCCCCCCTGAAAAGTATGATAATTTGCTTACAGAGAGTATATATTGTGGTCCTGCATAATTTTATTAAATGAATTATCATAATCTTACTTTATATCAATCCTATATGTAACAGGAGATAATATACTTTATGAAAATCGCATCAACTTTTTTTCAATAAAACTTTTGATCGACCACTTCCAATAACAATTTGAACATCTTATGATAGAATTGTCGTATTTAAAGTTATCTACATGCTATTGCTACTACTGATGTAATTTCAAATACATTAAATAATTCAATTGGCATACATTGTTTCATTATTTCTAATAGAACTTGTTTCAACAATATTGATTTAACATTGCTTAAAAGTTTTACCATTAAATTGAATAAGATCTTATGATTTTACGTGTTTTGTAGTGATACGTCTTCATATATGAGAAGTTTAATATGCATGCATGTGTTTGTTTTACTTCCGATACTAGATTTTATTCCACTTATAGTAAATTAGTTCTGTAGAGAAATTTATTTGAATAAAAATAAATTCGCAACAATGTTTTAAAATTTAGTGTTTATTTAATAGAATGAACAAAATAATTTGGTGAAAGAACGTCTATGTTCAGACAACAGAATAATAGATTATTGATTATATTCTAAAAATAATACAATAAGGGACTAAGACATTCAAGAATTTTTAATGTAGGAATCGGACAATGGGCAAGTTATTAAAATAAAGCCACGGAGTGTTTTCCTATTAGAGAGGTAAAAAGGCTCTTTATACGGGTTTTTAAATATACATCGCGAACAAAAACAAAACGGGAAATTGGCGCACTAAATTTATTAGCGTTAATACCTTTAATTTTAAGAGTCAAAAAATTTGGTGTAGGCATTGCTTCATAGAATCAATATAATACAAAACTTCCTTTAAAATGCAGGGTAAAATTTTGTTTGTTAAAAATTGACCAAAATAAGGCCACTAGAATATAATATTTATTTTTGGGTGATTGTTTTTCGAACTTAAGTCGCTTTTATTTCGAAAACGCTTGTGTCCCCAGTATGTATAAAACAAATATTTTTGAATTCTGATAATTTCGAAAATTTTTCGTTTTCGAACAATTGAATGTTTCGTTTTTGTCCGATATTTCCAATAATATAAAGGCCCATTTTTATTATCTAGTTAAGTACTTTACAGGACGGGCAGTGATTTAGCTTGATAAATAAAGATTCAAATTTTTGTATAGGCATTTGTTATTCAGGACCAAGCGGAATGATCTTTTGAAGTTTGAAAAAGGTTATAATTACTCGATAATATTGTTAGTACATAGAGGTAGAAAATAAAATACTATAGCATGTTATTTAATATATTTCCATTATCGAAATTATATTGGGATTTAGTTCTTTTGAAAATATATATCTTTATATGTAGTAGTTTGTTTGTTTATTGTAAATATCATTATTCTTATACATAAGAAAATTGTATTCTTTTAAAAATAGTAGAGTTATGTTGTAATATGATTTTAATCATTTTCTTTTGATCAATGAGATTTTCAAATACTTCGAAAATGCTTTTACTATTCTTTGAATGTTCAATATTCGTTTGAGCAATTTATTGTATATCCTATTATTATGTGATATACTAGAGTTTTATAAGCTTAGTCCATTTTCCCAGACTGGCTATCCGTTAACACTTAACAACATAGATTGTCGCAAAATAAATAACACTTCAATGTTATTAATGTCTTGTCTAATGATATCAACTCAATACCGAAAAAATATTTTGAAAAAAAAAATTTAGTTTGCTAATAAATAACGTATTGAATTGAATTATTTGGTTCAGAAAATGAATCAATTGCGATAAACTAAAACGTAAAATGTAGGAAATCGATAATCAATTAAGTTTTATGGAATATGTTTGGTAGTTAACAAATATGAATGGCATGGGTTAGAAAATAGCGTGAATTGTGTTTTTTTTTTTTTTTTTTGTAACGAAACTTTAAAAAGACAGTATAATTTACAATGTTTATGTCAGAAACACGAAAATTAATATAAAAATAAGAAATAGTTCTTTCGAAATAACACTAGAGATTTCCTTAAGTTTGTTGCCAAGTACACGGACCCCTTGGAACTAAACTAAGTTTACAGAAGACATTAATAAGGTGTTTTATTCACTACTGATTTGAATACTGAGAATTTAATAAAATAGAAATACGCGTACTTTGGATCTTCGGCAAAGAGAATTTGAGTACGATGTATGAAGGGTAGATTAAGACAGATTTAAATTATATAGAACAAAATCGATGCGCGAAATACACTAGATACTGGCTACATAATGTTGGACTTATTTACCACAAATTGGAGTTAAACAAAAATAGATTGGTGAGAGCCTGGGACTGCATTACATCCTACACATCCAATCATGTAATACGTCTTGTAACATATCTAAACAAGACAATGCTAAAATTGATTTTATTTGAATCTTGGTGTTTATGTTATTACATACAACTGATTGATGATGATTCAACATATCTCTATTTCGAATAATATAAAAAAAAACTTTTTTGTAATATCAACATTTTATGATGCGTGAAGTTTTTCTAACTCATCATCGTAAAATTAGTTTTTCTTTTCTGTTAAGTCATGATCTTTTGACATTGAATATAAATACGTATGTATTAATTTTATAATTATTAATGAGAACTCTAAAATTTTTCGATTTTCGATTTTTTGCCCCAATTTCCTAGATAAAATTATTTTTTATTTTTATAAATACGTATTTAAACTACAAAGTAGTCATCATCAGTATGAATTAGCTATAATGATTCTCTGAGGAGATTGCTAATTTGGGGACGGTTTGTAAATCTTTCTAGGAAATTGGGGCAAAAAATCGAAATTTATACGTATGTATTAAAAGAATAGAAAAGTGGTGTGAATGTGTCATATAACTTCTTTTTAGACAAATTGAGTGTCGAAAATATGCTTTTAATTTTATAAATTATGTTTATATTTATTAAAAATAATTGAAAAGGATGAATAAAATAATTTGAATTTTAAAGATAAGTTTGAAATTTAAAAAAGAATTTTGAAATGTATTTCACCCAAACTATCTCACAATAATAATATGCTTTTCTGTCAATGCAATTATAGGTATGTCAAAGCACTAATTTTACCAGTTCTGACATACGGACCCGAGATTTGGCCATTAAACATCATTGTAAAAGACCAATTCTATATTGTAAATATGTTTGGCCATAACTTTTATAAAAAAATATAGTGCGTCGCTAAATCTACCTCCAATTATACAGTCAACTAAGAAATGGGAATCAAACCCATTTATTAGTAAGTAGAGTGAAAAATACTGGCAATGGATATTTCGCTTAGGCGAAGGCTGGACATTGAACTTTTCAAGAAAAAGTACTGGGCTTAACTTCTTTGAATAGTGATCGTGGAAGGCTACAAGTAAAAACAAATAGACCAAACATTCCTGGCACTATTAATTATGGACTTGAAATCTAAAAACAGTTATAGTTTATTCTATCACCACAAAGACGGAGCGAAATACTTAAATATAACAAATAGAAGTGAACGATAGCTTATCGCTAGCTTCTGAATGTATGTCTTTAGAGTAAATAGAGTGTTAAAAAACCGGGCAAAGTGTGTGTGCTATGAGATTCCGTGGAGAATGTGAAAAATTTACTAGACAATTGTCACGGAACCGAAGGAGAAGTAAGATATAGATTAAAAACTACAAATTTGTACAATGCTGAGAATATTCTTTGATCCAAAGGACACGTATAATGTGGTCGCGGGCCTAAAATAAATCATAGAGCGCTGGAAAGTTAACCTATAAAATAATAAAACGGAACAATCTACTTATGTTTCCAACTAAAGAAAATCAATTTGATTTGATTTGATTTTTATTATATGATTAGCTTCGGCGTATCAATAAATTTATTGTATTCTAATAATAATAGCAAGAATAATTACAAATGGATCACTAGGGCTTGAAGCCTTATAGTTGAAAAATTATTCCAATCCGTTTGCATCGAAAGAGCATGTGTATTTAATAGAAAGTAATTCCATATAGAAATTATAATGTTTATATTTTGTGTAAGTTCCCTGATCGGGAACATGCTATTGCAGTTGAATCAATGTAGTTTTATCGTATTTAATTTCATTTGAATTCGTTGGATAAAATATGTCCATTTTATTGGGAGATTGTACGTACTTTTTTGAATGTAAACAAATTAAAAAATTTTTAGTGGGCAACACAATTTACAACACAAAATACTGACAAGTATTTGTGATAGTACCTATTTTGACCTTTCAAAATGGCAGAATATATTTTTCAATTCCATTATTTTTGTTATGATCGTCCGGTTTGTATAAAAGAACATAATGTATGATGTTTTGCTTATACATTTGATAAATTGAATATGAAACGGGAAAAAAGGTTTGTATAATCTACTTTCAAGAATTGAATAATACATGTGAAATCATATAAAAAACATTGTATTTTTGTTTTAAATGTGGCGTTTTACCTTTATTTAATTTTAACCTTTTTTGTTGTAAAATGTGTGTTAGTAATAAATTTGATTCATAATTTTATTGCGATTAATAAAAGTATATGAGTAGGGTAATTCTGAATGTATTTAATATTGTATGTATGAAGAGGTATATCTTTATTGTATATTATTTAAATTGTGGTTCAATGATTTTCATTGTATACGAGAGATAAATCGCAGGTGTTGGTCGACATTGAGTATGAAAAAAGTGATGGTAATTTATGTTTGTTTCATAAAATTAATGTATTTAAATATGTATATTTATTTTACAAAAGATAGTTTTTACTCTAAATTTAAAGGGGGGGCGGTACTAAAACTGAGGTACGACTACATGAGTTTTATGTTTTGAGGATTATTCAATGACGTTTCTTATTCTTGAAATATTTTTTTCGATGATATCTAAAACTAAAATGATTAAAAATACCTATGTGTTTAAAGTGCAGTTTTTAATTAAGTTTATAAATTAAATTTGCTTGCTGATCTTCGACCGTATATTTTAATCAATTTCGATGTTTGTTTTGAAAATTGATTTTTTACTGTATCGTAAAATTTAAAAGCAATAAATTATTTAAGACCAATTTTTTACCCACTCTTTTCTAAAATTGTTTCCCAATTGTTTATTTTAATGTGTTATTTAATAATAATAATATTTATTTTACCAATTTGAAGTATATAAACTTTATTCAATCAGTATACAAAAAGTAAGAAGTAAGAGAAAATGATAAAATATATAAAATCAGTCTATTGCAATTATAATTAAGGTAGTCGTTGAATATGTATGGTTCCAATTGTTCTAATTATTTCTTAAAATAATTTTTGAGGCTTCTATTATTTATAAAACAGTAAATAAGTCGTAGAATGTGGAAAAGTGCTGGAACACCTTCGATATGAAAAATTCCTAATTGTGCGTGTTCGATAGACCTTCACGAATATTTTACAACCACTGCCATTTGCCTCAAATTCAGAAAATTAGTGTAGTTTTCCCAACCGAAACAGTGATAAAAAATTTAAAAAACTACTAATTTCCCGAAAATGGTCTCTTGAGGGTTGTTGATGTCGGTGATCATGTATCCTAGATCAAAAAGTAAATATAGTTTGAACCAGACGCTTGGATGGTTTGAACCTCATAAAAACCCCGTAGAATTGAAAGAGATAAAAATTTAAATTCAAAATTTCTCCTAGGAAATCATTTTTCGGAGGTTTTTGGGATCGCTTATAACTAATCCAAAGTTTAAAAGCAACGAAAGATAGTTGCAAATCCATTAAGACCACCCCTAAAAATAATAGGGATAAATAAGTTGATTTAAAATCAAAATTTCGCCTCCCTGCGATTTTTTGAGGTTGCTAACAATGAATCAAAGAAGTCAAAACGTTACCAGGAAATTGTGTTAATCTCTATAAAATCATCCCTCAACACTTTTCCACATTTCGATGTTTTTTCCGGATTATGTACTGTGTAATAAGGTATACAAAGCTTTATGCCAAACGGCTATAAATTATAGCGATTGTGTTATTAAAACCATTATTAAAAGATTTTAGATAAGTTTGAATCATATGAAATTAACATACTTCAAATAAATGTTTATCTTTATGAAATCGAAATAATACGTTTAACGTATTATTCCAAAGAAAATTTGTCATTATATTTAAAGAAATTGATAGCACGTTCACCAAGGCTAAGTGGTTGTGAATGAGCCGTGTGGGAATAATACAGATCCTGAATTCACTACTTTGGAAGAGTTATTATATTTTTTTAAATTGTTTAGATTTTTTGATATTTTAATTAACAAAAGTCTATTTTCAAATTACTATGACATCTTTCACTATTTAAATTGTTAAAAACATATCGAATCAATGAAAACATCAATTAAAATATCAAAATCTGATATGCATAATGATAAAAGCTCATTTCTCTCAAATATGGAGCAAAAGCCATATTTACATTAAGAATCAATATATCTATATAGATACGTAGAAACCATGTACTCATCGGTTTTTTACACTCCTTAAAGAACAATGTACAGCATATTAATCCACCTAAGCAAAATGTTTTCGACATCCATTTAAATAAAATAACCATATTATTACTTTGGTTTAATTGAAAACATTATTCATTAGGATTATTTTTGCAGAATACAAGTTAGAAATTATGAGTATTTTAATGCTCGAGAGAATATTTTTAGAAAGTATTTGATTGATAAAATTAAAGTGCACAAATTTTAGGCAATATTTAATAGTTATTAATGGGAAAGGGACCGAATATTTGCAAAAAAAAAAAAGATAAACGGCTCTAAATGCCGTGAAGCATTTCATTTTGATGCAATTTTATATGAACACTCTAGATTTAGTTTGACATATGACATTTAAGTTTTGTGATATTAAGAAATGTACATTGAAACTTAAAATCGCTCTAAAATGATTATTAGGTAAAAACATAATTAAATTTCGAAGCTGATTCTTGATATACTTAGAACATTTATATCGAGTAGTATATTAAGAAGCATTATCCATAGCTGTAAGAAGCACACTACTTTATGTCAAATTTTTCGCGTACAAATAACTAAAAAATACAGATCGAAATGTTATGAATTTGGTATGCACAATCCTGAGCGCTTGCCGAAGACATTTTCTCTAAAAACATTTCCATACATTAAATCTTAGCATTTTTTTTTAAGAACATCTCTTTGGAAAGTCTTCTGTTGTCATGTTTCATAACATTTGGTTAAGTAATTTTTGAGTTATTTATGCTGTTTATAATCCCTCTTAAGATATGCTTCGTAATAAATTCACATGTTTTTGATTAGTCGCTTGTTCATACTATTTGAAATGAACATTTTATGTATACACATAAATGACGTACGTAGACCTACGCAAATACAAATAACACTTGATTATAAAAAAACAAATGAATATGATGGATATGTATATGCATTTTAAAATGTGAATATACTTCATATAAATTAATATATGCAAATTACAA
Organism: Chrysopa pallens; assembly: GCA_020423425.1. Lineage (NCBI taxonomy): Eukaryota > Metazoa > Arthropoda > Insecta > Neuroptera > Chrysopidae > Chrysopa > Chrysopa pallens. The sequence continues at coordinate 54,041,853 of CM035591.1, forward strand.
ACATGTGCTCACAATTTTAATAATTATATGCGATAGATACGTAGAGATAGATAGATATGTACATCATATAGACAACTTTTTACATATGTTCATCTGAAAGTACTCTAGAATTCTATTACAAAATCAGAGAAATACAGGTAGTTTAAAAATAGCTTATGTTCGTCGAAAATAAATTAAAGTAAAAAATATCTATACCTTTTTAATATGCAGAATAGAAATAAATACAAGCCAAATCTCTTAAAAATATTTGGCTTGTAAAATAAACTTAATGTTATGCTACAAACGTATATTATAATAAACATTAACATGTAAAATATTTTATTTAGAAATTGATTACTTTGAGGAAAAAATTGCATTTTTTCAAAATAATTTTATTCCTTACAACTCTATTCTTAACATTTCATAATTGTACAGATTAAGTCAAAATAAAAGGAAGGTTTGCAACTATGGCTGACTGTATAAGGAACTATCTCAGTATTCACTTTATGCAATCAAAATGGAAAACCATAGAAAACCATTGGTAAAGATTGCCGGCAAAGGATGCCAATAAACAAATGCTTCGTTTATATCACTGAAGAAGTGATTCGGTTCAGGATGTGGAATTCATTTAATACTTAGATGACGTACAAAATAAATAAAATAAAAGCTATAAAGTTACAGGCATCGAAAAATTATATTTCCCAGCTGAATCGGTACAAGTGTTAAAACCAAAAAGAAATCTTTAATTTTCAATCAAAATAACATAATTAAAATTTAAATTGACTTTTTATTATCGATTCAACTGAGATATCAAATTTATAGGGAATGATTCCTACAGAATAAATTGGAATATAAACAAATATACATAAGTCTATTTTTGCGAAGCACATTGTAAGTGACTTACAAACTCAGCAAACAAAGATGTCTTGTCCATAATTTATCTTAAAGAAAATCGTGTCCGAGGCTCTGAATAAAACTTATTCTAATAAATATGGACTTATATTTAATGAATGTTTTTTTACTGCAGTCACAAAGTACGATTCATCCCTCTATATTATATTGCTTATTGTTTTACAATTTACAAATTTATTATACACACGATTTCTTGATGTCGAGGTCCAAGATCTATACATTTTTAACAGTAACAGGGTTGCTCAAACCAACGCCTTTGTCTTGATAATATTGTTATTGATAATAACAATAAAACTCGCCAATTGGTGATAAAAGTAACACTAGATAATTAAATATATATAAATTAATACTTAAAATATTTGTATGGTTGAAATATAAGCGCATCGGTACGTTTGAAAAGTACGTTGCAACTTATGTTACAAGACAACATATGTTAGGCTCAGATTCATAGAGATTCATATTTTAATAATTAGATAATCAACTTATTAGATAACTCGAGAAGGTACATTATTTCTTTTCGAAGTTGAAGTATGTTTATTGGGAGTTCAAGAGCTTTTAATTTAATAAGAATAAAATTAATTGTGCATTTTTTTAAGTATTCTAATACTTGACATATTGATATCAGATATCATTTTCACAGTATCTATTTTCTTTTCTAAAGTTATAAACTTTTTAGAAATACTAAAAAATGTGTATTATCTTATGTATTTAAGTTTGAAAATACAAAAGAAAATACTTTTTTTTTTTGTACATAAGAGTATGATGAATTACCAAGATTTGATAAATGGGATCTAAAGGTTCATGATCTTTTTTATTCTAAGAGATAGTAGAAAAATACCAAATTTTTTTAAAACAACAAAAGTTTTAGTTTGAAATATTTTTCAAAAAACGATTAGATACTATTTCAGGTCCAAATGATCTAATTGGTGATTTATTATTTTTGTTTATTTATGCATATGCCATTTTTTATGTTATCTTCGGTTTATCCAAACAAAAAAACAATGCACCAATATAACAGACTATGATTTAATAATTTGAGATTAGTGAAATTTTCTATAATGAATATATGGTAGTAATTTTAAATGATAAATTCCTGATTTGGAATGGTATTGACAATTTTTGTGGTTATCTATAGCTTATATCAAACTTCTTCAAACACTTTTTTGTATACCCTTAAAATTTTCAAAACCTAGCTCGATAGTTATTTACAGTGTTGCCTTTTAATGTATGCCTTTTATTCGAGTGTTAATAATTATTTTATGTACGTATTTTTAAAATAAACAATGAAATAAAAAGAGTAATTTGTTTTTCTCTTCAAATAAATATATGGATAGAGTGAAATAAATATATAACACACTTGGGAAATCTTAACTACTTGAAAGTAAATAACAATTACATGTTTTTGAAATAGGTACTGCTTTTAATGTGTATGCATTACATACAAGTTCATAGCATACATATTGTTTGAAATTTTATAGTTGAAGTATTTATTAACTTATGGTAAAAAATTATTGTTTTCAAATCAAAAATCGAAATCAAATTTTATAACATATTAATGTTATAACATTTAAACTTACAACATATATTATTTTCTATTTGATAAGGAAAACTGACAAAAAAAAATTACAAAAAAATAGTAAATGTGAATTTTTTTAAACATTTATCAAATTATAAAAAATGTAGAGGGTTCAATTTTATTTCAAAATACACCAATTTTCAAGATGCCAAAATTAGTGCATTTAATGAAGCCAGCCACGTGTTGGATCAGTTATAATAAGTTAAATTAATATTATACTAAATTATTCAACACAATTAAATTAATATTCATAAAATAAAACATTTTTAATTATATATTTAATTTATCTCATTTATATTATGTGTAATAATAGTATCATAGAAAAATAGAAGAAATATATAAGGTGTTTGTTGGTAACGTATTTGTTACTTAATCAAAAAAATAAAAATTAAATTTTATAGACTACTTGTTTAAAGTTATTTATTATCTTAAATGGTAATACTAATCGAGATTTTTTTAACAAAGGTGTGTATAAACATAAAAATGCATTTAATAATTCGATTTTTTTAGAATAACTTAAAATGCAAACCATTTACAAATTTGTACTATATCAAAATTACGTATTACACCTCTAATGTTTAGAATTATTTTTAAAAAAATCCATTGAAATATAAAAATAAAAAATCTTAGAATTTCATTCTATTACATTTAATTGTGATGATGACGATTAAGTGCCCTATCCTTTACAGGATGTTGGCGACCATTTGTTTCTAGTGACGTTTATCCATCCATTGCTGATTTATTCATTTGAGAAAAAGTTTCGAGATCTGTCCAATATTTGAAATTAACGATCCAGGGTATTCATTTTCTGCCTCTTGACAACCAACCTTTCATTTTCTCACAGAAAAGAGAAGCTGAAGAAGCGTATAATTATGGTTTTCAGTGAAGTACAACACGTTTTTTTAATTATGTTTATTTGATATCTTTGATTACAAACGCGAAGGAACATGTCCTCATTTGATTTCAAAATTCACTTTACGGATCTAAAGAACTGTTTTTTTGATTTTTGAAAATTACAATATTTTTTGTATGGTCTCATAAAAATGAGTGTTGTATTTTTGGAAACTTTGAATAAAATTTAAACTTTATAACCACATAGTTTTTTAAATAATAACTCTTAAATGCCGATATTTTATTTTATAAGCTATCGTATGAAGGAGATAGTACTTTTTTTTTTATTCACTTATTCATTGCCTTATAAAAAATCCTTGAAAGAGTAATAACAAAAATTGAGGGCCTCTTATCAGGATAAAAACTAAGACCGAAAAATACAAATTTATAAAATAGCACTGAAATCGGTTTAGTGATATTGGGGATTAGTGTGGAGAAACAAACATACTTTTCACGGGATTTTTAAACATTAAGATAAAATAATACGTAAAAAGTTTCTTTTTACATACCAACAAAGGTTGGTTCCATTTGTGTATATTTACAAACTATAATCAAAAGTTGTAGATAATATTTGATTATCAATAATCAAATTATTACTGTAAAATATTGATAGTTGAATTGACTTGACCTCAAATGACCATTCATTTCATTTTTGTCCAGTTTTCTTATAGCAAAAATATTTTATGACGAATATTTATGATGAAGTCTCAGAAAATCAAGAGATTAAATTTTTGGTATTTTTATTTATTTATATTATTAAATTGTATTTATTTATTTTTTAGCTATCAGAGCAAAATAATCGAAAACGAATTTCAATATGCTCAAAATAAGGTGCTTGTTACGTGCTGCAAAATTAAATGAGGTGCTCAAATTTTAACAAAAAAATGAGTAATTAATATTCACTGTTGCCGTGAGATCAGGCTGCCTGAGCAATTCTGAAAGGAAAACTATAATAATATAATGTTTGTACTAAAATTAGGTTCATTTTAGATACTTTTTTGGAGTGCCTTCAATGCATCAATTTCATCAAAATTACTAAAACAGTCCGTGCAACATGTTTGTTTGACCTGTTTCTTCATTGATTCATGTTGGACAGGCATTTTTGGTAACTTTGATTAAATTGATTTATTGAAGACACACCATAAAAGCACCTAATTCTGGTACGTACATTATATTATAAAAGTTTTTTACCTTGCTCTGCCATCGTACTATCACGGCAGCAGGCATCATATTTACTAAATTTTCTTAACTAACAATTTGAGCATCTAATTTAATTTTGCAGTACCAAACAAGCACTTAAAATGCACTTAATTTTGAGAATATTTAAATTGATTTTTGAATACTTTGTTCAGTTATTTCAAGATGTCACTGCTTACTGGACACTTTTTTTACAATTGATTCATGGTAGTGAATCAGTGAATTAATTTTTATTGTAATTTTGACTATAATAATTTATTGAATGCATATAAGAGTACCAACCGTAGTATAAAGGGACATATCAACAGTTGTATTGAATGGAATAAGTATAATTACTATTTAGTAATATTTTCGTACATGTTGCATATAGAATTAATATACATTTAATTAATTAATATTTATTTAATATTAGTAGTTAATAGCAAAGAATCGGAACGCCCATACGAACTCGCCCACGTTTTCAGTAATCATTATTGTACTTACACTGGCCATCAGTTGTTGAATTTTGGCAAAGAATGGGAAAACTGAAATCTTTGATAATGCATTAGAATACTGAATGTCAGTTAGCTGTTATAAGTTATACATGTGTTTATTATATTTATGTATGAGTTTTTTCTTGCCTCGGATGGAATTCTCACTAAATTCTAATGCATTATTGCATTTATTTTATCAAGGATTACAGATTCCTATTATTTGACAACATTTAACAGCTGTATCCATCTTATGGACACTAATGGTAATCACCATTGAACAGCTACACAAAAATTAGACTTATGAGCTTCCATGGTCGTTTCCATTCCTTGATTATAATAATTATTGTAAATAAAAGCATTGATAATGGATTCAAAGTGTATCACAAACACTACATTAATAAAGTGGGTAAAATCACTACATTATTATTAGGTATATATTAATGATAAATATTTTTTTTAAAGGTACGATGTTCTTTGTTTCTCATAGATACCATTAAAGAGAGACACATCATCAGTTTGCATGTTATAGCTCATTAGAAATTTGGCAACAGATAAACATGCACAATATTTGTCGAACAAGTTAAAAACCTTCATGGCTTCATTGAAGAGATAAAGTAGCGGATTATGTCACCATGATTGTATTATTGAATTATGTAAGTTAAAACAAATATAAAAAAAAATATCATAATAAAAAAGTTTTGTGTAGTACATGTACTTGGCTGTTTTTGTAACACTGTTGTAAGCCCTACTTATGAAGCACATGTTGACATCGTCACACATGATGTTATTAAATAGAAGACAAACATTATTTTATACCCAGAGCTTCAGGTTTTATTGGTTAAAGCTTTTCTATATTATATACGAATACAATTACATGAGATGTGATTCTCTAGTACAGCCATTCCAAAGTTGGTTACTTTTTTTATATTTATTTTTATCTATATAAAATATATGTGGTTTTTGTTAGGCATTAAATTCTTGAAACCATTTTCGAAACTATAAATTTAATGTATACTTGTAAAATTCATTGACATATAAGAATCATTTACATATATAGCTCTTTCACTAAATATATACTTTTAAAAAACATATCAAAGCATGAAAATCTTTATAAAAATAAATAGCCCTGGCGAAAAGTACATTTTGTGTTCTTTTTTGTTAATCAGTCAAATAGGTTTGTGGGTGTTAAAATAGGAGTGGTGGCTAAAAAGTGGGATTTTGTCTCACGTTTTTCAGATTTTCTCCAGTAACATTAATGGAGTATATCTGATTTTAGAATGTGAGCTTAGCACCAATACTGTGAGTCTAAATCCTTTTTGGCAACTCTCTGGATGCTTGTCGTCCTTTTTTTGGATTTTTTTCAATAATACTTTAATCCTGCCAGTTTGGATAAATGATGTTGTTACCTTTTTAAAATAATAAAGTTTTCTAAAAACTGATATCATACATACATAAAGTCAAATATTGACAGGCATACCGCTCTTCTTATACGGGAATGGTGGCCGAAAATCTGCGATTTTGTCACATATTTATCAGATTTTTTCAAAAACTGCAGTTAACCGTTATTTCCCCTATCTTTTTAAAAAATGTGACCAAATCCCAGTTTTTCGGCGGCCATTTGGAGTTACTCCACCCCGAACATTGCTAATCCGGATATAACAAACACACAGTTATGGTTCAAAATTCTTATTAAAAATCAGTAATAATCCATTTAAATTAAGGTTAGGCCTGTTTTTTGTCTGTTTTGCTTGGGCTAATATACAAATATATCTACTTTCAGAAAGTTTAACATTTTTAGTAAAATCTAAAGCAATGTTCTTCTATTAGGAAAATAAAAAGTTATTTTTCATAGTAAACAACTTTTTCTAAAAATTTATCACCTTACATCATTCTAGAATCATTTTGATGTCCGTTGGTCTCGTATTCAGTTCATGATCACAATAAATTTATCGATTCCATTTTTCGATAGTTCATAGAATGTTGTAAATAAATAGTATGTTATGTATAAAAAAACAATTCTATTTTTAAATATTAAATTATAAATATATAATATGTACCGATAATTTTATTCCCTGCTATGGCTATTAATCCGCGTCAACAACTCTTTCGAAAATTTCCACGTAATTCTGTGTGGATTCTTATTGCGCGATGTCCTAAATATACGCTCTTACAAAAAAGTTTAAAAATAATGCCATAGATTTTATTTTCTTTTGTAATATCTTTTTACAAACTATGAAAAATAGCAGAGACAAAATTTCATTTAAAATTAGCGCTAAGGAACAACATTCAATAGTCCCATAAGCATAATAACAAAAATAAAACTTTATTCTTTGTATCATAAGTATTAATAATTAATTTAAGAACATAACACGTACACATTTCAAATATTATTTTATAAATTATTTAATAATCGTCAAAACAACCAATTAAATTGTAGAATACAGAGTTGTTCACGTGAATGCTTTTTAGAAACAACGAACTAGCAATAACAGATTAACATTTTTTTTACTATAGCATACAATATCTTTGCAATATGTTTAGTTATTTGCACAGCGTGTTGATTCAATTTTAAGAAATGTTAAAGTAAGAATATAATTATTATTTATACCAGCATAATGCCGCAAAATATACAAATCTTTTTTGTTTTATTAACAATTAAAACTTAAAAAAATTTACTTGTATATAAAAACTATGTATATATATGATTCCAATGATAAAAACAATTCGGTCTGGTAGATTTTTATATTTATAAGTTTATAAATTCATTTAAAAAGTAATTTCTGTTTTTTTTTTTTTGGGTTATTTGTTAAACCAATGAATGAATACTGAACCCCATCATTGTGGTTCTTGTTTGGTTAATTTTTTTAAACAAATAATTGTTTGGTACGTAGTATATGTACTAGCTTTAGTACAGTACAACCAAGAATTTTTTCACAGTTTAAAAATTATCTATAAAAATTTTCTTGTTATACTTTAATGGTTTTTTCAAATACTATTTTAATACATTTGTTGATACCGATTGTTTCTTGATTGGTTACACCAGAAAATGTTTAGTAGGAATTATTTTTTATCATAAGTTGTTTAATTTCCACATAAAATTTTTAATTTAATGTATAGCAGCTTAATTTGTTCATCTTTATAAAAGCATTAACAGTTTTTAAGATATTGTTTTCTAAAGGGAGTTAGTTAACATTATATTTTCGAATTCAGTGGTCAATAGTCTGTTCTTTATCAGACATGCTGCTCGAAGACTTTCGGGTGCAATTTTCAACAAGTTATTCAAAAATTTTATTGCCGAGCCACTTCAATAATAATTGCCAACTATGAATGGTTTCTTTTTTTATGAAACGGTTCAATTTTTTTATTTTTAAAATGCGTTTAAATACTTCAATTTTCTCGCACTAAATATCACCCTCAAGCAACTACAATTCGGTTAATATTTCATATACAGAAAATAAGCAAAAAATTATTGTCCTTGTTTTTATATAATTTTTTTCTAAATGTTAGGTTTTTTCAAACTATGCGTGAAAACTCATTCAAAATATGCAATTTTTATATTAAATCAGCTTTTTTAATCACAAATATATTAAAACTTCTCGAGCTGATTTTTCGAGTTTATAGAATATTTTTTGTTATACAGCTTTATCGTTAATTTAAATATTAACTTCCACCATCTAAGTGAGGTTGCATGCCCCTCGTGGGACAGGAAAGAATGCACACAAATTAAATACTTAAAAATTTTAGTAATGAAGTTATACAATAAGTTCTGAATATTTCACATCCATACATTCACGGTAACAAAATTAGTACCGTTTCATATTTTAAGCTCTAATGAAACTATACTATATGGCTGTTGGTATTTTAAACTTGAATGATTACGATTTTGTAACATGATACACGGGAGGGTGTATTTTCGAGTTTTTTCGAACAGTAAAATTATTATGATCAGAACAAACAACATGCGACGTAATGTGATGGCTGGCGAAGGTTATAAAAGCATCATCATAAACATTAAATGCTATTGCACATTTTATGACCATGTGTTTTTAAACAAATCTGTGAACGAGAATTTATGGTAATTGAAATGGTAAACATATAGGTACTATTAAACTAAATAAAATTGATCCAATTAGAAATGACATCTTCTCAAAGAGAAGGTAAGGAGGTTTTAATAGGAAAAAAGTAATCGAATTCGGGATTTTTCAAACCCTTACATATTTTCTCACTCTTGCTCATAAACATTAAAATTTTACGGTTTTAATGCGAAAAAATGTGATGTTACCTTTTTAAATCAGTGAGATGTTATAGTTTTATCCTCAGCTTAAGCATAATTATCATTTAACATAAAAGTTTGGAAGGAAAAATAGGACTGAATCTAATATTATCAAAGACTTCGTAGGAGATTTGAGAAATTTTGGCTCTTTCTTTATGTATTTGTTTTCAATGATGAATACAGTGATGATAGTATTGCGGAAACTACGTTCTGATAGGAATAGACCCTGCACACCACCCGCTTTTATTCATTTGAAACAGGTGGGACTATAGTTATTTGCGTGTAAAGATTAAATTTAATTAAAAATAAGCAAAAATATTAAGTAAAAAATGTTAAATATAAAATTAACAAAAAAATTTGACTCTTTGGAAGATATTACACATAACGTATATAAAATGTATGTTAAATGAATAAATGTATATACGAAAATTTTTAGACGTTTTAGCTTCGTTATTTTAAATAATATCTCAAAAAAGCAAAGGATCTTTTTATGTAAAATTTATGTTCTAAAACTTTTATTTTAGCTCTTACCGCTTTGACCAAACTCAAGTTTCAGTCCTTTAAAATGTATAAAAGCTGTAAACGGACAGGGTTGGTTCTTAACAGAACGTAGTTTGTGTACTACGATTCATGTCTGAAAAAATTACAGCCATACAGAAAGGCTATTATTCAAATCTCTCACAACCTGTCAGTTTAATATAAAATTGTTTAATTTATCGTTAAGACACACAACTTCAGCTATCGTAAACTAATGTTTCTTATTTGGACATTAAGTACTCTTTCTGAACAATTGTTTTATGATTACTAGTATGCAGAACTGATAAACATCTTCAACAAATGGAAATTTTAGATGTGCTACATTTTTCCCATATGAATGGGTATGTATAAGAGTGATTTCGTGAAAAGGGGCGGTTTTAAAATTATCATGGAAATGTCGTAACAATAGCGCGTGTAATTTGAAAAATTAAAAACGTACTTTATATAAAGTGAATATTTGTGTCGTGGCAGTGAATTCGTGAAAAAAGGGGCAAGCAAGCACATACATACATACATGTTTACATGCAAGTGCACATAAAAAACAAAAGAAAAGTAAAAAACAATTAAAAAAAAAAAAAATCAATAAAATTAAAAAAAATTAATAAAATACAATTTTCATTGAAAGGAATTATTCTTCGTTTCAAATAATTTTTTAGTAATCTTACACATCTTCAGCGAGTACAGTTAGATTGGCTTGTTTTTATTTCACTATCAAGAGTGTACTTCAAGACTGTATGATAAACAATATACGAATATGTTTTTATTTTTACGAGATGTGAAAAATTTTCATAAAATCTAATTATTTTTTGAATAGATAGTATAATATTACGAGTATAATGTATAATATATAGGTATTCGTTTTTGAGTGCTTTAAAAAAAAAAAAATGATGGAATTTGTCTAGACATAAATTAAAATCTGTAACGTATTTATCCAATTTAGTGACTACTTTGTGAGCTATTAAATCACATACGAAAGATTCTGCTTCAAATAAGTAATAAAATATGTGTGTTCAAGAGTATATGTTTGGGGATCCATAATAAGAATATATATATATATATATATATATATATATATATATATATATATATATATATATATATATATATATATATATATATATATATATATATATATATATATCTAGTAATATAATATTTTCAGTAAAATGATTCGTGATATAATAAATAATATTATAATGTTTATATATAATTCTTTCATATGCCTCGAGCATGTAAATAAATATTACCACCATTCTCCGCAAATTGAAATTATCTTATTTATTTATATAAGTTAATAGTCCTTATTTATGTGTTTTATTGGATTTATGGATAATATTGAATTTTATATTTAAGTATCAATGCTTGAACTATTTTAATGAATAGCACTCATAAAATATTATGAATATCCAATGTATACACTTATAAATGCATATATAATAATGTAATATATAATTATAATATGTGTTTATTAGCTAAAGAGCAAAGCTTGGGTGGAATCTAACTATAAACCGAAAAAACGTTTCAAACAAAAGTTTTTTTATTTTATTTTATTATTTAATTCTTGTATTTAAATTTTTCTTCTATATTTTAATGTTAAACAGTTAAGCCAAGAAACCACTGAACCCCGTGAACCAATTTTGTTTATTCATGACCTTAAACTTACATTTTAGGTCCAGAGTTTCAAACTTTAGACTAAAACTAATATACACTGACATATTTGATACATGTCGAGTATAATGAAGTACATAGACGTCAATTGTTAAGTGTAAACAATAATCTGTATAAAGTTATCTTCTATTAAGTAACTATTAATATAGATGAAAATTTACATCGCCATCTAACATTAACATTAATAAATATTACTAAAAATAAAAATAGAACTGAGCTTATATCGTATATTGTCATTTATATTTATTAAAAATCAATGGTTAGTGTAAAATATAAGATTTATACATTAAATTATAATTTATATAATTAGTGGAGCGCCGTAAGGTTTATACCTCGGAATCCAGGGCCAGTAAATAAATCTTTTTATAAACTATGGCAATGTGTTTTTAATAGCATATAGAAAAATGTTAAAAAAAATATTTTGTCCGATCTTAATTTTTTAATAATTATTATAAATAATTATTATTTTTTTGGAGTTTTCCTTAAGTTATATTAGTGTAAAATTAGATTTTAAAAAGAAGAACTATTACAAACTTCATGTTGGGTCTCAAGGGACTGCAGGTATAACGATGAAGGGTGGGGAGGGGAATAGAGGGGGCAACAGCAGCTGTTGGGTGTTGTTAACGCGGGCCCTAGCAGAATAGTACACGTGACAACTTACTAGGCTTCATATGTAGTTGTTGTTTGCTTCGAAAAAAAAAAAAAGAAAATAATTAAAAAATAAATATATTATTGTGGAGTGAGTGTGATAAAAGTTAATTACTGAGTTTTACAAACTTACAAACAGCCTCGTATCAAAATGGGTGAACCATGCAATAGTGATAATATAAATAATGATTGCCTCATTTGTGACAAAATTGGATGTAGCTCTGAATTAAGCTCTGAGCTAAGAGATATTATAAAAGTCACTAGAGGAATACCAACACTGAAAGCTGCTTCTGTGGAAAGAGGGGATGGACTTTCTCAGTATTTAAATACTTGCGAATTTGTTTACGTGCATTCAGTATGCAGACAAAAATATATCAATAAAGGATGTATTAATGCTTATTTAAAAAAAAAGAACACCACATCAACATGTTCTCCACCTAAAAAAAAACTGCGAACGGCTACTTCTATTGATTTTGATTGGAGAAATAAGTGCTTTTTATGTGAAAAAGAAGCGGATGAAATGAAGGAAAGAAGAAAGTCCAAATCGGTAAGACAGCAAATCAGCTACGTAACTACTTCTGAGTTCAAGCAAACTATTTTAAATTTGGTAAGCGAAGAGAAAAGCGAATATTGTCGCAATATCCATAAAAAAATTGTAGGTGTGTTAGATCTAGTAGCTCAGGACGCTAAGTATCACGCGGATTGTTATATGCGTTTGAAAACTACCGTAAAACAGACCCAGAGAGATAAAAAAATTCATCCAGTCACAATACAAGTAGATGCAGCAATGGAGCAGATTTTCAAATATATTGAAGAAAATGATGACTGCCAGTTTTCACTGGCAGAATTAAAAAGTATTGTGACAATTGATCATATTCCTGATGATAAAACGATAAAAAAGAGGTTAATGAACCATTATGAGGATAATATTGTATTCTCCAGTAAATTTGGATCTAATACAATCATATGTTTTAAAAAACAACAATATGAAATATTGTCCGATAACTGGTACAGTCAGAGGTCAAAAGATGATGAAGAAGAAGAATATCGTATTTTGAAGGCTGCTGGTGAAATTTTACGACGACACATTCGGACGCAGGTTTATGATAATAAAATGTATCCGGCTAGTGATAAAATGTTTAACCATGTTCATGAGACAATACCAAAATCTCTGTCATTTTTGTTATCAGAAATAATTTTAAATGACAAAAGAGGTAAACCAGAGTTTATAAATCATTATCAAACGAAATGCGCCTCAATAGCTCATGCGATAATATCTGCAGTAAGGCCTCGTTCATTTATATCACCACTGCATGTGGCTTTAGCTGTTACTCTTCATAGAAAATTTGGCTCCAAAAAAATAATAGAAATATGTAACGCTTTAGGCTTTTGCGGATCATACAAAGAAGCAATAATTTATGAAGCTTCTGCAACATTCACAAGTCCTGTGAAAATAAAAGCAGGTACTTTTGTAAAATTTCGAAAAACGAACGGACTTGCAAAATGCTGCGACAGTTTTTAAAAATGAATGCAAAGACATCAATGAAATTTTTAAAGCTGGTGTTACATGCACTCTTGCTTTATATAATGCCCCCCAAAAAATAAAAGATCTTAATGCATTGAGATATAACTCTTTTTTGAAAGCAACTGCCAAAAATACCTGCGTTAAACTGCCGTCTTTACCACCTACTGCAGATGCCGCTTTTGAACACTTCAAAAGAGTATATTTACAAGTTCAAACATGGTTCGGAAAAGAAATATCACCAGAAGAATGGGGTTGGAAAGATGAACGCGGAATATTGATACCGCTAACAATGACGCAGCGACCAGCTCCAGAATCTTTACTAAAAATTATTTTTTGCGCATGCAAAACAGGATGTGGAGCATCTTGTGGGTGCAGGAAAAGTGGATTAAACTGCACTGCAGCTTGCTCAGAATGCAATGGTGATAGCTGTACTAATCCTTTACCTACAATCTACATCAACGAAATCGACGACGACGACGACAATAATGAACAATAATGTATATAGTTAAGGTTAAATTTTCTTTTGTAAATAATTTTTTTACGAAAATCTAATAAATTAACATTGAATTTACTCTGCAAACATAATTTATTACATATAAAATTAATATCTTTACTGTAAACATTTTTTCCCCCTTGCGCCTTTCATTTTTCAGTAAATTGTTTATAAAAATTGTTGTAATCGAGATCGGCCAATTTTTTTTTTTTAACTTTTTTATTTGCGGTTTTAATAATGCAGTCAAACACTTGTTATACAGATTCATTGACTGGCCCTGGGTTCCGAGATTTTACCATTTTTATGTCTTACGGCGCTCCACTAAATATAAAAATTTATAATTTTTAAAGAACTTTTTCGAATTTTTTTAATGATAAAAACGAAAAATAAATAATGGATAATCTATAAAATAATAATATAATATTAAAATGGGTAAATCAAATTAAGCAACAAATTGCAGCTATATTTGTTAATTGGTGTAAAGCAAATACAATTTTGTTTATGCTTTAAAGTAATAACATGTGGTAAAAAATACAATTGATAACAATTTTTTCAATCATCTACACATAAACATTTTTACGGCTAGATCCACATTATTTTCCGGATTTTATTGAATTATTCCAAAAGTAAATATAATTAATTATCTTATCTTATTTTATTAATGCATATATTTTAACCTTCCATATTTCAACAAAATTTGTAGCCAAAAACTTATTCCTAGTTTAACTAAGATTAAATAACCTAATTTAAATATAAGCGGAAAAACCGTCAGTTAATTTTAATCGTGATCTTATTTGTTAATTATTTTCAACAGTCTTTTGTACAAAAACCTTTTATTATTTCACTATATTCTAGGCGGGGTTTTAAGAGCAGCAAATGCTGGTGTATTTATTTTTTTCGATTTCCGATCACCATATTTTTGAGTTTTCGTACGGAATGATAAGTGTTATAAACGGGTTTTACTGTAAATCGTGGGTTTATTATTAAAATGGCTGGTCGGATATGTGACGAAACAAAATACTAACAAATTCTAAAATATTTTGGAATATGTGAAATTTTTGGCATGAGAATGGCTGGGTTAACGATAAAGTACCCCCATTTGAAATATACTCTCCTAAACGGTTTGATCACAAAAATCCAAAATAGAGTAACTAATAAGTACGCAATTAGTATATTGATAGGTTTCCAATGAATTCCGAATTGGGATAGTTAAGTCAATGTTAACCTACCTCTTTCCCACTTCACATATCATTTTCTTCCATACGATTTGAGTACAAAAATTCAAAATATACCAAAATTAGCATACAAACAGCACTATGATATTATTAATTGTAATATGATATATGATATATTATTTATAATATGATATTATAATTTAAGATGATATTGTGATCTGGGAGGGGGTCTTGGTTAACATTCCTTAATTTTAACTGTGTATAATATTGTTATGCAGTTAGTACAAGCTAAAATAGCTAAAAATAGGTACATTTTAAACCATTCAGAATCAAATTAAACCATTCATTCGTTATAATGTTTGTAATGCAGATTTTTATACTCGATATATTCGAGTATATGTTAGCGTATATTAATTTCAGTTCAAAGCTTGTAAGACTAACAAATATTCAACGAACAAACAAAATTTTGGTATAGGTAATTAGTCGATTTGCGTTTATCTATTCATTCGTACGTCCATTATGAAACGGACTTTTGAATCATCGGAGATAGTAGAAACATTTAAATAAAAATATTTTTTTTTAACTTCTTAACGACACATTATTATTATATGACATTGAAACTATGTTATAACTGTAAAGGAATGATATTTAGAGTATTTAAACATTGTAACTCAAATATATGTCGAATATTTGAACAATTAACTCAGTTAATTGTTTTCTTCATTTGTTTTTCATAAATCCATCAACATAAATTTTGAAATTTCGGTTTTAATTCTTTTTTTTTTTTAGATAAAGTATTACGAGCTACTTTAATTAGAGCAATATATTCGAGTATTTGATTTTATCACATCATCAGAAATGAATGAATGCATCTCCTAAAGTAAGTGAATTAAATAAATTGACACAAAAATGAAAAGAAAGAAAAAAGATGATAATTTTATATTAATACTTGAAAATTGATTTTTCTCTTTTGTATTATATTATATTCCATAATAATAATAATAGTAGTAAAAATAATGTTATTAAGAATAATATTGGCGACAGTTGATACTACAGAATTCTGTAAGCTAAATGATAAGCATTTTCAAGTGGATTATTCTTCCTTAGTATCTGTCTGTATATAATATGTGTTCTTTGTACCCAAATATAATAATAATACCTACATGTATTGGCGATACCAGTTTTATTTGGTTATTCTTAGAAAAGTCTAGTTGCGGTTTAAAGAAATTTATCCTCCAATTTTCCGGTATTTACTGATTTCTTATATGTGCCTTTTGATAAAATAATATAGACTCGACAGACAGTACATAGTTAAGATACCAAAGCCTATTTCGTACATCATGTCAGCTTTACGTTTTAAATGTTAGATTCTTCAAATTGCATTAGTATTGGGTATTATTTTATATTTTAATTTTGATTTTCAAAAAATTGTGAAAGGAAGGTTGCTTGAAATTTTATGGAGCAAATGTAATGAATGAAGCTTATAAAATAATCATACCTTTCAAGAAATCTCTTGGTTTATGGGCCTATAATGGTCTATGTTGAAACACCGAGATGGAAATTTACTGTCATGACCATTCGGATCTTATTTACGAGTTAATTAATATAATGTATATAATAAATATTTCAACATTTTGGTTCCTTTATCGACTGAACTTTACTTCAGTGACTAAACTTTAGAAGGATTTATTAGAAAGGAATGGCAAATAATCTTTAAGAGCTTATAACTTCTTCGTATTTGAATCAATTTTAATTTAATTTTTGTGTTTTGTAAGGGTATTATGTTGATTTTCACATTTTGATTTGTAAAATTTAATATTCAGTGTTAGTCAAATAAATTGTTAAATTTTTACTACAAAATAATAAAATATGAGAAAAAATTATAAACATCTCGGAAACGGATATCATTAACACAGATGTGTTTGAAAACTATGATGATTAATAGAAGTTAATAGCAATATTTTCTTTTGAATGATTGAGTTTGTATGATTACGGTAGTACAAAAATATTCTTTGATTGAAAAAAAGTGCAGGTGAAATAAGTATAATACAAAATGCATTAATTTTTATAATTAATTTTAAACTTTTTTTTAATCATTGCGTCTATGTGAGTTTGCGTAATGTTAAATAATGAGAACATTTTCGTTTTACATACAAAAATTTTAAATATATTTGAAATATCTAGACATTGTAAGTATTTACGAAATTCACTTTAATTAACTACGCCGTAACATAAATTTGCCCTGCATTTTATGTACACAGTGTGTTGTTATTGTACAACCAGAATGTTATCAGAATACATACTCTTCTTACATAAATACTCAAGAGGTTTTAGCCCGTCTAAGTGTCTATTTTATTTTTTTTTTTGTTGATAAGGAGCTTTATTATTCTTCTTATTATTCTTATTATTACCACTCCTACTGCCTATATGAAAAAAAAAATTAGAGTAGTGATCATAATGATGTTTTACGTATACCATTTTTAACAACAGCAAAAAAGAATGAAATGAAAAAAATATGTATTGCGTAAGAGTAAAATTATATAGAATATATCTTACCTTAACAATACTCTTCAATTATATATAATACATAATAAAATAAATAATGAAATAAATAAAAAAACCGACTGCAAAAAAGAAAACTTTTAACATAATGCACTAAAACGACCGAATCCGAATAATATATATAAAAGAAAATTTAAAGACTAAGTTAAATACCCAAATTAAGTTGAGTTGTAGATCGGGACCCAATTGTATATAGTATAAACCGAAGGGAAATTAATGGGTCCTGCCTGTTTCTCAACTTAATGCGGATATTTAACTTAGGCATAAATTATTCATTTATATTGAATCTGGATTCGGTCGTTTTAGTGCATTACGTTTAATTGTTCTTTTTTGCAGTCGCTTTTTTTATTTTTTAAATTATTTATTTTATTTCAGACTTTTTTGTGTCTCGGCAAAAAAATAAAAACCAATTTTTAATAACCAATTCAATTAAAACATTTATTAAGATACCACCCTCCTCGATGTATTTGGGTAATTTTTTTTATTATAATTTGTATTTTATTTAATCTTTATCCAACAGTTATATTTATTCTTTATTCTTGATTTTCTATGAATAGTCAATGAATAAAATGGCTAATTTAGATCTATGTCATGCGTCAACATAAACATTTCATCATTATCGGTTTAACGCTTCACAATATATCCTATAAATCATATAACACAAACTTTTCTGGATACAGCTTAAAAAAAATTAATTACTGCACAAATTTGTACCATTTACGTGATTCTGAAAACCATCGTGAAGAAAATTGATAAATCCTTGATTAAGCGACTTTTTTTTTCGTTATTAATTGATTTAAAACATATAGAATATAGTACACTTAATATGATCATTTTCTAAAATGTCAAATAAAATCAAGCAAAAACAGACCTACCTTATATATTTGTAAATAAAAATAAATAAGCGTAAAAGCCTCAAACATGGGTTTGAAACCTTAATGAAGTTAATATTCTTGAAAGTTTCATATTCATATTATTTTCCATTTTATATAAAAAATTTCGGACACACAAGAGAGCTGCATATGCTAAATAAATTCCCCGTTTTGACAAATTGTCAAAAAATTACAATCAGTTGATGCTTATTTCGTAAGAGGTTCATCGAGTCGATAAATGATATTGTTGCATCGTTTTCGTGAGTCCATTGTTTGTAAACAAAAGTTTCACGTGAACATTTGTATTCTACAATTTGATTGAATGTTTGAAGGTAATTATACTTACTCATTTATATGTACATACTTTTTATTTCTGTATTTCCACGGGAACAGTAACTACGCAGTTGAAATCGAGTGACATTCGCTAGTATTATATATTTATAATAATATAATATGTATTAACCGAAAAATTATAATCGATAAAAGAAACCTTAATGTGATCACGAAGTGAGTACGTGATCAATGGACTAACGAAATCTCTACTTTGCATTATTATAATAATTTAACTACAAATTATTCAGCTATAATTAAAATTGAAATTTACTATATGACATTATTGCAATAAGTGTCCCTTGGAAGTGAACCAAAGTTTTCTTACAATATGATATATTTCAAGAAAACTTAAAATTTAATACTTTCCAAATTCCAGCATCAACATAGATTCAATAGCTAATTTCGCTTGAACATGAAATTCTGCTAAAATAAAACTTTTTTTTTTAAAAACTTTTTCCCATTGTTGCGTGTTTAATTTACATATAAATTTACATGCTTGAAAGGAAAAACTTTTTATATTATAGATAGGACAATACAAACGTCCATATTGTAAGTATAATAAATTTGAACATCCATTTACTTGTAGGCTATTTAACTTTTAATCATCTCAAATACGTTCAAAACCATTAAATATCTCTATCATCTTTAGTTTATTTGTGTTTATGATAATGAGTATAAAGTTCTGCGTTTAAGTAGGTTTCTATTCATGTTTGGAGTAAACGGAACCGTTCAAACTAATGCTTTTAAATTTACTTTTCCTATTTGAAACTTAACATCTTTTATTTGGTAAATACAAATTAAACCGTTTCCAAGACGTACATTGGTAAATATACTTAACATCTTTTATTTGGTAAATGCAAATTAAACCGTTTCCAAGACGTACATTGGTAAATATTTACTTAAATTTTGCTATAATACTTAGATAAACGAATCGTCAAGAGTATACAAACAGGACATTTATTTTAAATCACAAGTGACGATTGGGTGGCTTTTAACTTAGATTGAAAGTTTATTTTCCCAAAAACAAAATAAATAATTTTATAAAATATTATCGTAATTAGAGCACATTTAGGATCTTTAGTCTTTTGTATTTTTCACAGACCCCCTTTTTGCCGGATATTTTGCAAGTAAGACGAAAATCTTTACACAGATAAGTAAAAAGAGCTATATTTTATCTAATTATGTTTATATTTTTATAATTCTAAAATACACAAACTGTCATGAGTAGTTGTAGCATTTCAAGCTTTGAGATATTCAGCTGTCATTTTTATAAACTTTAATATATACTTCATATCTTCAAATGGAGAAATAAATTTTTACTGACACAATTATAGTGTATCCGTACATTGCATAGTACGTGGAAGGGCCTTCTTAATCGATTGATGCTCAAAGAGTGTCTCAAATTTTTTTATAAAACATTCACATTCTAGAAAATATATTTATTTGTTTAATTGTTTGCATGTAAATTGTATAGCAAATGTGAAACAAAAATTATTGAATAATTTTAAAACATGTCATTTCATTGAAGTTATTAGAATGAAATTATTCGAATGATTAAAGAAATTATATTAGTAATCATTTTTAATTCCATTTATAAATAATTATTCATTTAAATAAGTTAATAAATTCTGATAAATTTCCTATGTTAAATCATATACCATTATTCACAGATTGGTATATCATTAGATTGATAAACCAGTATTTCTAAACCATAGAAACGAATGAAAACATTTTGGTGTGCCATATTTGTTTTAGTTACTCTATATGGTCTTCTGAACACGTATAATAAATTTTATAAATGATTTTATGTATGTAACTAAGAAACAGATTGTAATGATAATTTAATGGACTAAATTCTTCCAACTTAAAGAGAACTCTGTGTATGAGTCATCAAAATCGATTGTGTATTTTTCGAGATATTTACTATTTTTAAGAAAAGTGTGAAGGTGCCTAATTAAAATGATATATATGTTTTTTTGAAATGAGGTTTGGGCATTTTAGAAAATAGTCCGATTTCGTATATTGCAATTTTACTGAAAAAGACAACGCTTGAGGGCGGTCACACATGAATTTTTTTTAAAACGACCATTATTAAGTCGCTCAAAATGTCAATTTATAATGAATACTAAAATGCAAAAAGAGTTTAAAATAATGAAATAAAAAGTAAGAAATAATTTTAAATTGTTTGTAAAATAGAAATATTTATTTAAATTATAATAATTTTTACTTCTTAGCCCATTTTTTAAGTCGATTCTCATAAGAACAAAGTAGAATCGACATAAAAAAAATGAACTAAATAGTATAAGATAATTTTTTAGTTTATAGTCCATTTTTTAAATCGATTCTAGTTTATTTTTTCTTGAAAATATTTATTTTGATTAATATTTTACTAATACAATTTTAATAATTTTAAATTATAATTATAATTAGCAGGAATTACAGCTTTAAAGATTTTGAACGAAGATCTATCTAAATTTGTATAGAATATATTACAACAGTGAGATAATAAATCATCAATGACGCAGTGGAATGAATCACAATTAATGTCGTGTCTTCATTTTTTATAAAATAAAAAACAATATAATTTCCTTTTTATCTTTGTTCCAATTTTTTACAGTAACAGACCAACAATAATACAAATTGCAAATCATATATTGAAATCAAAATAAAATATTATATTTTTATTAACGATATAAAAATTCAAATTTGTGGATTGTAGATAATGCATAGAGAGTATCTAAAACCTCTTGTAATAAGTTCATAAAAATAAAAATGAATTTTTTGTAAGAGTATATTTCATTCCAAATTAGAATATATCAGGAATAAATTTTATAGCTTTGTACAAATTTATTATACGATGTAAATATACATGCATGACCCAAATAAATGTATAAAGTATAGATTCTATGAGTATAGGTTGTTATAAATTAATAAAAAATCAAAATCACCTCAACTGAATATCAGTTTCTCAACAGTCCTTTAAAACAAAATTAATGGTGAAATACCAATTTAATATTATAATTTACTTTAAGTATTATAGGTAACTAGAGAGATTTTTATCATTATAGAAAATTTGTGAGGAACAAATTTATTTTAAGAATGGATACTTGATGTGTAATTTTGAAAAGAACGAACAAAAGCGTTTTCAAATGCAATTAAAAAAACAATACCTTATTTTTTTTGGCTGATACTGAATAAAATTAAAAAAAAAAAAAAAAACAATATGTCTTATTAAATACATATAAGCAAAAAACATATTTTGAAAAGCTCTTCATTTTTTAGATTCATTAAAAAAAATTAAAATATGGTGATATCTCGCCATTATTCGTATTATATGTTTTTTTTTTTTTTGGTTTTTTTTAATAATTATTAATGAGAACTCTAGGATTTTTCCGAATAAATTGCGATTTTTTCAATCTCAATTTCCTAGACCAAATTATTTTGTATTTTTATAAATACGTATTTCGACTACAAAGAAGTCATCATCAGTATGGGTTAGCTACGTTACTAAATTAGCAACGAGTAACATCTCTTCAGAGAATTATTACAACCAATTCATACTGATGATGACTATTTTGTAGTCGAAATACGTATTTATAATAATATGAAATAATTTGATCTAGGAAATTGGGGCAAAAAATCGAAATTTATTTGTATTATATATATATATGACAGTTATGAAATTTGGAAGTTAGTCACACATCCGTCTAAAGTTGAGAAATATAAATTAGATTAATGCAAATAATAAAATAATTAATTCCACCACTATTTAAAGATAAGGTAAAAGCATAATTTATTTTCAACAAAAATTAATTTAAAACTGAATTAGATGGTCAATTTGACTATATCCTTCTCTATCAATTTAACTATTTTTATTAATTTTGAGAGCCGGCATTGGAGCTATTTGAGTATGTAAATTTGGAGGACAGAATTCTTCATCAATGGATTTGATTTGAGAATATATCAAATTTTAAATATTAAAATGTTAGCAGGCTTTTTTAATGATCTCTCTTCTCGTTTGTAAAAAAAACAACAAATGGATACGCCATTCATATGATTGCTTTAATCATATTTTTAATTTTTTTCTGTTGATAAATGTGATGAGGTGAGAGATGAAAAACAAAATTTTAAACCAAGCGTAAGAGGAAAATGATTGAAATTTTTTTATCATTTTTATAATTAAAAAATACTACAACTTCGTAGGATATATACTATTCTAATAATTTCCTTACAAATATTACGTTAATATATCGAGATTATGAATTTAATCGAATTGATTCCATTCGGCCTTTTTATTTTAAATAAATACTGAAATAGTGTCTGAATAAAAGTAACCATGATGATGGAGAAAATACGCTTCATTATTAGGATAAAAATATGCAATGAATATACAACTTTTTGTGAGAATTTGCAATAAAAGAGTTTTAAATTTTAAATTTCCCATAAATGCCGAGTAAAAAATATTTAAAAATGGTATATCTTGACATTTGCTCACTCTTAAATTGTTTCTAGCACAAAAACGAAAAATTTTTCGATAAACTTCAAAAATGATTATTTTTGTCCAATATAGTATACCATAAACACACGTCTAGCTTATACTTTCCATTGAAATGGAGGAAGGAGGTTGTTCGTAACAAAATTGGTATGACAATATCTAGGCCGTTAAAAATATTTACGGTATACCAAATTGGTATATCGAATTTTAATTTAAAATTTTTAATTTGTTTTAATTTTTTTTTTTTTTTTTAATTTTGTATTTTAAGACCAAGGAGCTTAGCCGTGATAGAAAATCGTAGACCATTTGCCTTCCTAACAATTCTACCATATTCAATTACAAATATTCTTAGTTTCAAAATTAAAATTTGGAAGAAACATAATATTTCAATTGTAAGATTTATTGTAATAAAAATGTACAAAATGAGCAAGAAGTTTACTGAATTCTTGAATTCAGATGCTCAAAGAAAAACTTTATTTTAATTTAAGTGCATTAATAGCGTATATTTAACACTAATGAGCGAGTGTATAACATTTGGAAAGAAAAAATATTTAACTTTTATAACACTCATAAAATATTTCTATTACCAGAATTTATAGCTTATACTTCATGGAAATGGATAAAATGGTGGCGAGTATATACGCAAAAAATTTGCGTTATATCTCATTGGTTAAGTTCGGTGGATTAATTTTGTATACTCAAATACCTTCAGCGCCTGCTCTTTGTACACAATTTTGTCGTCAATGTCGCCAGAATGATTTAATTATATGAATATATTAAAAAATATAATTGAAATTTAATTAAAGATTTTATATTTACCCAAAGTTTTATTATGATAAAAAAACAGTACAAGTATTCGAAAGCAGTATGAAAATATTTTATGCATTATAAATCATAATTATTTGACATAATTTTTTTTGCAGTATTTTAACATCCATTAATTAAAAAACAAAACAAAACAAATATAAAAAAAACATCGTAATTAGATCGCGGTTTTTCTTCATTATTATTTTTGTACCACGTATAATAAAATTTATTATATATGTTGGTGTTGATCTGCATATATTTTGTATACAAATAGTCTAGTCGAATAATGAAATATTTGAGAAAAATTGTAAAAAAAATCGGAAAATTATGGGAGATTGCTCATCAAACTAGAGTAAATTTCTGAGAAATACAATTTGTTTTAATTTTCTGTATTGAAAAATTGAAATTGAATTGAAATTTTTCAGTTTATTTATTAATAACAAATAAAATTGAATTTTTTAACTTTTTAATTTTGATTTTATAATGTGCTTGTTGTATAAAAGATCTCCAAAAATTTTTAGATTTTTAGGACAATTTTTTATACCTTTTCTGTTAATTTTTTTATATACACAGAGCATAGGAAAATATTTATTTATTTATTAATAGGACAACTTTTAAAAAATCGATAAAAATACGTTTTTCCAATGTAATTTTACGCAATAAAGTTATCAAATTACATCATATTTTTTAAATTGATATCTTATACTCAAATATAATTTTTGCTTTGGATTATACTCTCCAAAAATTATCTGATTTTTCAGATACATTTCACTTCTCGGCTAGACTAACAATATTTGGATGCGAGTGGAATAGAATAAAAATAAGCAATAATAAATATTATGTCAAAATTGTATATAAATATTTTATGGACACCAGTCGTAAACAATGGAGCTTGAAGTGTAAAAAATTATTAGTTAGTTATTAGAATCACGTTGGTCAGTATCTTTTTTTTTCTGTTCACAGCATTTCATTTTTATTTTGAATCAATTTTGAATTTTTTTTAAATAACTGAACGTATTGTAAATATTATCAGAAAAAAATTGTATTTTGAAAAAAGAAATTAGGGAACCTGATAGATAATAAAATGCTGTTTTGGAAATATAATTGTTCCACTTAAATAATTAATAGTTATATAGTTATATTTTTATAATTATATATAAACAATATATGAGACAAGGCCTTAATTTAAACAAAGGACGTAATTTAAACAAATAGACAATCCTTTTTCAGCCTATTGATGTATCAAAGCGACTAACGAATGGTCGCAGCAGTTACGACATAATGGAATAATTTTCGCCCTGCAACGCGGTGAGTATTTTCGCGTAGTTATTTTGATAGTTTATTAATGAATAATAAGTTAATCCAAGTAACAGTTATCATTACTAACAGAGCAAAGAACAATTTTTTTTAGCTTTAAATACGATTAAAATATACTAATGGAGGTTATCCAGAAAAAAAATTTTTATTTACGAATTAACTATCAATTATTTAAATGAAGTTATTGTCGGTATTTGTTTATTTTAAAAGTGTATTTCAACAACAATTTTTTATATCCAATTATTATAATTATTATTTGTACTATTAATTCGGCGTCAATAAGTTGGTGGTAATACTTTAGTTTCATATTTGGTACTTCTTAAAAATACATGTTATTTTATAGAAATGTATCATGCATGTAATAGATATTTTTGGAAAATGAATAAATTAAAAAAATACATAACAGCAAATACGGTTTAAAATGATAGCAATACGCTATAAAAAAAAATATATTTTTTTTGCATTGTATTGGCTCTAGTATTGTATTGTCTTTGCAAAACATTGAACAAATTAAATGTTCTGAGTATATGAATAAAGTCATATTGAAAATTTTTAGATCTATATCAACATTCTATCTATATAAGTTTACCCAAATATCCATCATATTATAGTTTATAGATTAAATTGTAAATAGACCACATCAAATACAAATGTTGATTGTATTTGAAATTTTTGTATTATAATTTCATTTTGTGAAACAATATGAGTAAAATATTATACCATAAAAATACAATGATTTATAGCGATGAGTCTTTCTATATATTATATATTTAGAAAAATTTTATTTGGCCTAATAAAAACATATTGTTTATACATAAATTTGATTTTAAAAATAAAACATATACTGATTTTTAATCTAAACATACACTGAGTAACATGGTATGACAAATTTTAATAAAAACAAATTTTGTTTTTTTGTTTTTTTAATTGTAACACACTTGGCATGTATGAGAATAGTTTTGAGAAAAAAAAATGGTTTTAAAATACTGATAAATGATGTAAGAACCGCGTGTTGTTTGGAAAATGTAATAATGAATTTTATGGCAAGCGAATACATACACATATACGCATTCATATACACAAAACATTCACATGACCATGCGTTGCATACTTAAAACAAGCCTCATCGTAAATTTTTTTTATTACAATACGCATTTCCGAACTTTAAAATTATAAAGGAACTATGAAGATTTTCTACTTAAATTTTCTTAAGATTTCATAATGAAGGATTCTTTTTGGTAACATATGAATAATTATTTAATTATAATGAATATTTTGGGCTTTTTCACGCCGTAAAATACTCATTTTAATACTCAATCATTATTTAGTTGGTACTGATTATTTTTAAATGGTATTTGAGTGAGTGTAGAAGGGAGGAAAGCAGAGTGATCAAAAATATCACGCTATAAACTTTCTGATGGAAGAAAAGAGGTATTATATATTACTTATTGTTATCGTATTTTTTCTACCGGTGAAAATATCAATGTACATTTCAAATAATATTACTGCAATAGGATTAAAAAAGTTGTACTAACATTGGATGATATAAACTTTGATGTAAAACAATAGCCATATTTGGTAATCAAATTGATTTTTTAAAATAACAAATTAATTCAATTATTTTATTGAATGTTGTTATATGTTACAGAACTGTAAAGCAGCATTATAGAGAGCTATATAAAGTGTACGTTATATCCCACAATTACTTTTTTATGGTCTCGAATAGGTACGGATTAAATATGGAAATTTTTTGAAAATCCATTTATTTGGACATCTAGGTGGAAATTTAATTAGCTATATAAATAAATTAATCTTTGATTTATTTATTATCTTTGTGAATATGGAACATTTTACATACATTTATTGATTTCTTTTTAAAATTTATTATTATTCAACACTATTATGAAAGCTTAAAGAAAATGTTTGGTAATTTTTGATTTAATAATACAAAATTATAATATATCTAAATTTATTTGTGTCTACATTGTTTTACAGAGATAAGTATTTTCCATTAACGCGACGGTGTATCTTTTATATCCAAAACAGGTTAATTGGACCATATTATTTTTTTAGCTTAACGTATCTGAGTAGTGAGCCACTTTAAGAATGCTTTGGATAGTATTCTTTTTTTTTCAATTTTGCTAATGAAAATGTTATTTTCCGATTAATCTGTAATTTTTACGTTGTAGAAAAATTGTTATATTTAGATTTATGACTGGTCTGTTTTAATTTAATTTCGATTATTTATTCATTTTAAAAAGTATTTTATACACACATACATACATAATAGATAATATCTATACATCATAGATAATCAAAATTTTATGGTTTTTCTGAATAGGTTCACTATAACATGTGTTTTTTATCATATATATATCTACATATCACTTCAATAGTTGCTTAGTTATTATTATTGTTAATTTAAGCTAAATCTGTGAGAATCCAAGCATTTTACGAAATGTTTCAAACAAGAGTTTCTAATAAAGCAAATATTTTTTTGATTCTGAAGTTTTCTTCTATATTTTATATAGAAAATGTCTTGGATCCATTAGATCTAATGGACCGATTTTACTCATTCATGAACTGAACTCACCTTTTAAGTTCAAAAAACGCACAAAAAATTTTTGCTTGTTATTTCTTTTTGTTTTTGAGTTATCTTAATGGCGGACTGACGGGCGGACGAACAAAGGGAAATCGGCTAAATTGGATGATTCTATAAACTCCTATATCAAAATTTAATGTGTGTGTGGTCAATATTTGCTAGCATTTCAAACTTTAAAACAAATATATGAATGTCAAATATACGCCACAAATGCAAAAACTATATAACTTTAATCCACATCTATGGAAAGTGGTGTGATCAAGCACAATACTGTTAAAATACTTTATCAAGCACAATACTGTTAAAATAAATTTGTGATTCGGACCTGTCATGGAAATTATTGACTCAGCATAATATGTAAATTTTAAATAATATAGGTAGGTATAATATAGTAGGTACATATGAATTGTATAAAATCATTTGAAATGCATACCACTTAATATTATACCAGAAACAGTTACATTTACCATTAACGTTTTTATCTATATATATCTACAGTGGAATTTCTATAAGCTATTATTGAATGTACAATAAAACAAACAAAATTGCATCATTTTAGTTTTGAATTTCAAATTAATTTATGGTATATTTGAGGTTTCTATATCTTTTAAAGGCACTTAAATTTCAACCATATAATAATAAAATGTAAATTAACAATATGTACGTCAAATAAATAATATACTTCTGAAAACTTCAATTTCTTGAATTATTAGCTGTCTTACTTTCCACATAGATCAATAGAAACTTGTGAATACAGCTTAATGAGGATGGAACGAATATTCAAATATTCAATATATGACATACTTAGGTTTCAAGAGACTCCTGCAGTTTTTCAGTGGGTGAAAATTACCATTAAAGTTTTTAAATATCGTTGAATTGAGATGAATTTGTGGAGAATCTAACAACTTTATGGAAAAATATGCCAAGTAAAAAATGTTCTGGAGAAACACATTATTTAATTTGAACTTTACTTCTTAATGCAGCCATGATAGTTAAAAAGATGAGTAATGGATTCCAGTAGATCGATTTAGCTACTTTAAGAACTTAAACTCACTTCTCAATACGACACCAAAATTTTAACCCGCTATCTCTTTTCGTTTATCGTTTATCGGTATCTTAATGGCGATGACGAAAAAGTATAACCAATACTAAAATAAAGTTATTCGATACTTTCAAGCGTTTAAAACTTTTGACAAAAATTAATACACCCTTATAAACTGATAGCAAAATAAAAACTGAATAAATAATGTACTTGACTCGATATGTATCTTAAGTAAGTTAATATGATTTGATCATAAACTGATCAATCAATGAATGGTGCTATTAATGAAACTTAATGCAGTTGAATAGCACTTCATTTAAATATGGTCAGCTACGATTTGGGACACAAAAAAATTGGTTACTTGTGGGTAAGTATCCATGATTGATTGATAATAAGTTTTAAACTAATAAGTTACCTTAAATTAATGGGTAAGTATTTTTGAAATAAATTAAGATCTATGATTCAAATAAAGTTAACACACATTCACAAGATTATTAATCTCCTGACAATTAATGGATAAAAATAATAATTTTAAATAAACGGCTTATTTAAAATTCATTGATATAAAGGAATTTAAGTTGTAGAGAAATCTAGTATATAGAGAAAACAAACATATTTCGTTGGGCCTTTATGGTGATCGATCGCTAATTTATCCTGTGTAGGCTACAGATTTGACATTCGCACTTCGCTAATGCAATCTTTCTGAAAAACGTTCGTTGAATAAAGAAATTAAATAAAATATAAATAATTATTTACATATTTGTATTAATCAACGCTTCTATTTAAATTATTAATCATTTACAAATAATACTTTCAAAATATTATGATTGTATCACAGAGGATAAATTATATTAAAACAAATTGAAATACGGTAGCCTGTGGCTATTATACAATTATTCCGTTGTGGGATATTATAACTCTATGATTTTGAAACCATTAGTAAGTAATGAGTATAATTTTATAGCTTGTCTGGTGACATTTGTAGTGAAGTTTGCTCTTCAACTTAATTTAAAATACTCAAAATTCATGAGTATGTATGTATCTTGTGAGCTAAATATTTATATTAAATTATAGAGAATTATTTATATACAAGAATTTAATTTAAGAAAAGTTTTATAAAATAAATAGAAGAAAGCGAATTTACAAAATGGGCATACGTTTTTAAAAAAAAACAATTCAATATATTTAAAACAAATATTAAGGAACGATTTTGGAAAATTACAACAGTTTGTGTATTTTAAATTATCTGCACCGAATTGAAAAGTTGTAGTTAAAATTTAATTAATTATTATAAATTCTGTTAATTAATTAAAATAAGTTCAGTAATCTGAGTTGTTAAAAAAAAGTCCTTGTATTTAATAGCTTGTACCAAATTTATTAGCCTTAAAAAATATTGACGGATATTTATTTAAAAAAATTTCCTAGTAATATTATAAAGCTGAATATTTGTGAGTGTGGATGTGTGGATGTTTGTAACCTCTTTCACGCAAAAACTTCTGAATGGATTTTAATGAAACTTTACAATAATTTAGCTTATTCATCAAAATAACACATACAATAATTTAGCTTATACATCAGAATTACAAATAATAAAGATATTGTATAAATTGTCCAAAATATAACGATAAGTGTCAAGTAAGTAGGAAAAAATTTTACAATCGGTGACATGTTTTGGCGTGCGCTGAAAATATCGTTGAAGTTACACATATATAATGTATTTAATTTGTAAAAATAATATTTGCCGTTATAAGGTAGTTATTGTTTCTTATTTTCATTACTCGGTCGTACTTGTTTTTTTTTATTTTATTTTTTTTTTATAATATTTGTCGTAAATAGTAACTGTTTCGTATTTTTGTTACTTAAGTCGTATTTCATTTTTTTTAAATTTGAAAAAATAATATTTGTCGTTAACTATTGTACTGATTTATCTCTCAACACACAGCCTACTTTTACCCGATATTTCCACGGGATGTTGACTTACGCGGGTGAAACCGCGGGGCGCAGCTAGTTAAGAAATAATGTCAATTAAATCATTGATATGTGGAAATTATATCGTAATAATATTTATTAATTATACCTATTAATTAGATGCAGATTTACAGTATACATACATGAAATGCTCTCCAGATTAAATGCATTATAAAAGTTTCCTTTTATTAAATGACATCAATATGACATCAAGAGAAAATACAGGATGTGAAAATAAAATTCTTCATTACATATTGTGTGTTTCAATTTTAGTTACCGCAATATATTACGAACATGATGCTGACTATAAAATTCCAAATTTAATTAGAATGATATCATACCTAATTTTTAATTAAGTAATTTAATTAGAATGATAACATACCTTCTTTTTAATTAAGTCGCCGATACAATTGAACGTCCCACATACTTCAGTTAAGCTATTATAAAGCGTAACCATACCCACTTCGAAAATCAACATTATTTCAAAAATAAAAATTAGCAAGAACACATTCTCTAAAACTCACTCCCAAATGAATGAACTTTCATTCGATAAAAGTTTAAAACTTAATAGCTTCTGATCTAACGATCTTTACTATTCAAGTGTTCGCTCAAAAAGAAGGAAAAATTGTTCTTTTGTTTGTTACATTTTATTTTTTAACGAATTTGGATTTTTGTTTAAGATTGGTGGTTAAGTTTTAATATCGGGAAATTCAATATAATTGTATAATTTGTAAAGAATTCGCTTTGTTAAAGAGATTATCAAAGTAGTAGTAATAGTTTTGAGGTGTGCAATACCTAGCTTAGAAAAGGCATTTTAGAAGCTGTATATCATATGTTCAAAGTTTCAAATATTACTAAAGCTGAAAACGATCAGAATATTTGATGAGCTGATTTGGCGATATTAAGAGCATGCAGCACCATTGTAAACAACATAAACTATGTTTAACTTTGTTGCCACAGATGTAAAAGAAATTGTTCTTTTCTTCAATTGAACCTGTCACAATTTTTTACTAGTTTAACTGTAGAAAATAAATAAACCATTTCATATAATATTTTATGTCAAAATGTAGAATGACAAGACAAAGACTAGGTGCATTGTTATTGTATACCTATACTTATTTAACGTAACACTTATAAAAGACACTATTTGTTGCAATGATTGCAATTTTCGTAACGTAAACACTAAACTATTTCATAATAATATTATGTATTGACATATTATTGTATTTTCATCTCGAAAATGTAATAAAAATATTTATTAGTTTCTTTGACATTTATTTAGTAAATAATTATTTTAAACACGTAGTAGTGGAGTGTGTGCTCGATCGATTACTCGTTACGTTTAAACTCAAGTCCCAGTAAAAATACACACTATTCTCTGATGAATTTTACTGTACCGGGCACTTGGTCTAGCTACCTCGTGTTACCCAATGATAACATCTAATAGTGTTCGTTGTTCAAATACCCGACGCATGGTTGAGTATCAATATTTAAATATATATAACTATTCACATAGTAAATATATGTCTTAATGAGCTGAACTTATCTTGCGACGACTCTAAGCATTTTACGCAAAAGTTCTTCAAATAAGAGTTTTTCGTTTGTTTTTAAGACACAGGCATTTTTTGTTTCTGAATTTTTCTTTTATCTCTAATGGTTTCAAAGATAGATCAAGGATCCATGGGATCCCATTAACTGACTAAACGGACTTGGAAACTTAAAGTCACTTCTTCGTTTTTAATTTATCTTGATGGCGAACAAACCGACGGGTAGACATACGAAAGTTAAGTGTTTTAATGAAGCACTTACACCAAAATTTTGTAAGGTCGAATTTTTTCTATCGAAACTAGACTAAATTTAGTATCCTCACATATTCATCTATATATCGGGAATACAAATGGATACATGTTTATAGGTTTATATATCACGTAAGTCTATTGGTGGTGTGATCCTTCGCGATTACAATATATTTTTAATAAATCCAGACATAAAAAACACAAGTTTGAAAGTTCTTATTTAAAGTAGAAATTTTAATAATGATAAAAGCTTTGTTCTACAATAAAAACCTTAATACAAATTCAGGACCATTGTATGGACATCGTATAATTATAAAAGGAGAAGACGAATCGGTGAAATGATAAGATTGTGGAATTTGCAGGTGATCAATTGGAAACAGTTAGACGAGGCCTTTGCACAGTGGGCTGATTATGTCTCTTATTGTACGATAAAAAATCATTTTTTTAGTCATATTATTTTTCGAGAGATCTAGACTTTAGGGAAATTTTGAATTTCTTCGATACTAACTTTGGATCTTATTTAATGTATATTTATTTGGCAACAACAAAAATTCGACGCTTGAATGACTCTGTTATGCATAATTAAAATGAATAGTTCTCTTCAACTAAGAAAATTAAGTAGAAAACAATTTAAATCCTGAAAATTTATGAAAATATCATGAAAATTTATTATTTTTGCTGTCGATTATAAATATATCACATATCTAAAAATAAATTGGAATCATTCTCACGTATTTACCCTAAGTTTCAACAATATTTTAACTATTTTGTTTGTATGTATGCAATTTTATAATACGTAATATATATGATGGTGTAAGTAACGGGGGAATATATTATTTAAAAAGTTAAGGAGACAAAATTTACTTAATCAGATCTGTTTTCTAAATGCCACTACACCACAGCTTGTATTATGTATGATGCATTGTTACAGTACCTAAGCTTAATATTGTTTAAGCTTTCAAATAACGAATACATGATGAGTTAAAACTATTATTTATAATTTATAAACGTTAAAGTTTATTTACTGAGTGTATTATAATGAAAATATATTATGTAACATATTATACTATTAATGTAGGTGAAGTTATTTACATACTGTTTAAATAAGAGATTAAATATTATATATAAATTATGGGTGTGTTAAGATTGAATTAAACCAACGGTATTTAAAACAGTATTTTATTAGTGTTTATTTAATCTGATTATATGTTTAGATATAAAGTTATATATAAGTTTGAAAATAACTAATCTTGACGAAAGGTAATTTAAACTTGTCATAAAACTATTTTTAAGTATTCCTGTGATAAATCTATACAAAAATCTAATCCGATCAATCCTCACTTATTCAGAAATTTGTACTTGTAGCTCCAACGTAGAAAATAGTACTACTTATTTTTTAAAGAAATATGTTGAGGAGTTTTACGAAGGCAGCAATGAAGATGTTGATTTAATTTTGAATTATAAAATTCATTCAATGATGTGGATTTTGTCTAATTCATTAAGCTTAAAGGCATGAGTTGGACTGGAAATATCGATAATGATCTGTCTGTTTGAAATGTTTTGATTAATTATTTATTTGGAAGTAGATACAGAATCCGGCATAAGCTCCGCTGGAGAATCATCTAAGAGAATAGCTTTAACATCTTTTATGTTTTGAATTGGTCAACTATCACATTAGACAACATGGCATAACATGCAACAAACCTTTTAGAAAAGTCAGTGACCATTTTAGTTTGCCAACTACAAGAAATATAATAAAAATACAACAAAAAATTATTTTCAAGGATCGAACCCGGGACCATCCAATTACGAGTCGTGCGTGCAACCTCTACACCACAGATGTCTCTTGTAGTAGGATTATTGATCATGTGTATGATATTTTTATCATTTACTTTGTTCTTTTGTCCTTTTCTACAACATTTGATAATTTTAACAAACTTTGGTAAGCAAACTTAGCTTTTGACGCATTATTAAACTATTTTACAGAAATAGAATAGAAATTTGTACCTCAAGAAAACAACGTCTACTATCGAATTTTATTGAAATATAGTAAAAATATTGAAAACGTCAAACAACACCTGTAAATCGAAGTGCGGACCATCCAATTTCTACTCGGCCATGCTACTTCTACACCACAGGTGCCTCTGGTAGTTTAACTACAGATCTTGTGTGTGCGATATGGAGAAAAATATGACACACATAAGATCGGTAGTTAAATTATCAGATACTACTTCCTACAACTTAAAGAAAAATATGACACACATAAGATCAGTAGTTAAATTATCAGATACTACTTCCTACAACTTAGATGTACAATTATCTAAGTTGTAGAAAGTAACAAACGCACATAAAATGAATACAATACGCTTGGATTAATAGTAATAATAAGGTAAACAAATAGTAATAATAAGGTAAATCTATCAAAAATGGATGACATTTCGACCATCAGTTCTCAACAAATTGAACTATATTATTGGATGTGTAACTTGAACTTTACTAATAGTTCATATGTTGAACTGTTATTATTGACTACTGAAGCTGACCTTTAAAACTCAATTGGTAATGTTGCTGAGTGTAGTCTTTCGAGGTTGCGAATTCCTATCTCGTATTAGTCACAAGACCTTGTATAGAAATAGGAATGAATAATAAACGTGTAAAAATCGGCTCGCCTGGTAAACGCTTATCCTCCATTTTTACTTTTACCAATACACTGTGACTACTTAAAGTCATGTAAAAATTTTTTTTTCTTTGATGTATTTTTATATATGTGAAAAAATTTTGAATCATAAAGGAATATTATGATTCTCACAAATTTCTAGTTCCCAATGCATTTTTTATTTGTTTATACTTAAAAATTCTATTTACCAACTATTTTTTTTTTTATATTCTTCGCCCCCTATTCGATACACACACAAATTTGAACAAACTAGAATTATTATGAATAAATTAAGATTTTTTACCCCGAAAATTAAATAATTTGGTCTAGGAAATTGGGGCAAAATATCGAAATTTATTCGGAAAAATAAAATATAAAACTTAAATTTAGCCTTAAATTTCTTAACTTTCGTAGAAGAAATTTTTTTGTCATTATTTAAGAATTTAAATAGGAAATTATGATCATGGGAAATAACTGATGTTGGATTTACCATCTGTGATTCATTTGTACATGCCTGCCTTACGTAATAGTTGTACTAACTTCTAGTGAATGCATATGCCTTCTATATGCCTGGCAAGTAAACTTTTCTTTCTTAGTATATCTTTTTTTACCGACCTCGAAGTATATCTTTCACCATTTCAACTCTTAATCAAATTACCAATCTCAGTAAACTATGCACATTTATAAAGGTAGTTTGATTTGGCTGAGTAAAATACGAATGCCAACTGATCGTTTATGACACAGATATCATAAGTATATTCAAATATCCTGTCGGTTATAAAATTGCTATTTTAATACAAGAAATATATAACTTTGTTTCATTTCTTTATCGAATGAAAAAATTGAGAAATACTAGTAACAATTATTTTGTAAGCGATAAATAAGATAAGGCGGTAATATTACAATAATTACACAAATGCATCAATAATTAAATACTATAATTTTTTGTAAATTTTGACTGTGAAATTAGTTTCCGAACTTCGATTTTAATAAAATAATTTCTAGACGGTGATCAGTGCTATACGCCGATAAAGGTATATAAGTTTGCTTTGCTACCAATTTTTATGTACGTGGTTGACTAGGATGTGGGTTTCATTCCCACTACAGCTTAAAAACTTAATTTTAATGCTAAGACGGTGTACGGTTAGTTAGAGCCATGTATATGCCTCTTTATTACCACGTAAGTGTTTTAATTGCATATTTTATATGCAAAATGAAAATATTTAAAAAAAATAAACCACCACATCAAAATTATAATTTTATCGGTAATTATTTTCAAGTTTTATGAAATATGAAATTCTCCGATGAATGGAAACTTGAAACATAAATTTTTGAAGACTCTGTACATATTATAAATCTATTGGGAAATGCATTATTGTATCGCAATTCGGAAAGATATGTGTCGTGACATTAGTAATAACATTTCATTTCAAAAATATATTATGAAAAATACAATCTGACATAACATAAATTATATTTGATGCTTTCAGTACATGGACATTATTCGAAGCGTACTATTGAATGTTAGAAAAGGATGTATATTTTAATATCAATTGAGTATATTGCAAAATATAACAAGCAAGTCAGGGACTTGACATTAGTGACATGGATGGCTATCTACTATATTGCAATGTATATAGAATCGAATTGACTAGTGTATTGAATAGAATAGAATTGAACTTTTAGGTTGATATGCATATAATATATTATTAGGTACATAGTTAGATATTCTTGTAGTATTGTAATTGTATTCTGGGTTTGAGTTTTTCTTTATTCATGTGATTTGATATAGTGAGTGTATATATACAGGGTTATCAACTAAGGAAACTTTTGGATCTTAAATAATATTCTATATTAGAGCTCCTTAAACTTTTTTCATTCACGATCCCATTTATGATTGCGAGTTTTCTGGCGACCCCATATAAATATAAAAGAAAGGTAAATGATTTATTTATTAGGTAACAATATACATATACATATGAAAACAAATAGTTTCAGATTTCGTTTAGAAACATATAAAAAATCTAAAATTAAAAATCGCATAAAAAGTTGTTAAATTGTAGTTTCAAAAATGATCTATTTTGATAAATGGTCTATTTTTCATCAAATCTGCATTTTTTATTTTAGTTCGCTTGAATATATTCTAACACAGTCGTCAGTATTAAATTAAGGAAAAATTTAATAAGATGAATGTGCCGGTTTTTTTTATTGCATAACAAATTAAATATTGGAGGAATGTTTGACATTGCTGGACGTAAGATCTCTTCAACAGTTTTTAGCGATGAACGATATTGGAATTGAATATCGTTTAAAATTCAAAGTTTAAGATTTGTTTAAGATTCAAAATTTAAAAATGCCAGTTCTTTATGATACTCTATGAAAGGTTCTTTTATGGTTCAATACAGATAATTTTTGGTTATTAATACAAAATGAAAAGTATAATTTTGCTTACCTCTTCTTACATACATTACACAACCAAAAATTTATTAGAACCAAAACAAGTAATATGAATCTATATGCAAATTAAATCATTTAATGTGTCCTAGATTTACTGTCCAATATAAACAAGAACTTGTATGTTAAGATTGTTATAATAAATTCTATTTCGCAAGTGACTTCATCCTTTGTAACGAACAATTTGTCAATTAACTAACAACAATTACACCGTTTTATTTCGTCAAAAGTTATAAAACGGTGTAATTATTGTTAATTAATTGACAAATTGTTCGTTACTTAGCGAAATAGAATTTATTTCATTGAGGTTATACCGACTAAAGATCCATGCGCAAGTAGATTTCTTCAAAAAGTTATTTTGGCTTGAAATTTTGAATGTGGGCAGAGCTTTATCTCAGGTACCGCAGATGTCTATTTGAGCAAATGTAAAATGCACGATTTACAGCAAATACTTGACATATTGACCACGAATAAAAAAAAACACGAATATGCCAAGAAATAACATAAATCGACAATCATAAAGTTATTGTTGAATTCAGTGTTCATCGTTTTTGACGTTAATATGACATGAATCATTATTAATAACATAAAACAAAAACGTTCGTTGAAAATTAAATCGTAGTGTGATCGTTCGTATTTCGTACAATATATTATTCAAATAGACGTCAAACGCACTTCAGAACATGAAACGCTTGACCGCAGCCTAAACCAGTAAACACATGACTTTATACATACATATTATACATAATGTAACAAAGGCTCATGCTAATTTGTTTGTTATAAAATGAATGAATAAGCATCATAGATTTATATCGAAAATGTCGATAAAGCTATACTTATGCATAATTGATTATACTTATGCTATCTTTGTCATAAACGGCATTGGAGTTTTATTCATTGTGAGGCAAATCATAGTACATTTATAAAGATTACTTCCAAATTCGGAAGTGTTGAGACAAATGCGCATAGCTCGACAGTAAATGAGTGAATATTTATAAATTACTGGTAAAAAATAGTGGAAACGTTCAGGATTATATTATTTTATAAACATCTCATTTTTTCATCTTCTGTCCAAATTGCAACTTACTCGTCGAAGACAAGTGAGAATATTCATATGTCACGAGCTAGTTTCATATCCATTTTTGGCAGTGTATTTTTCTTATTTATCTTGCTTTTTGAACCCAGGTTGTAGTGTTATTACATACAGAAAAATTTGCAATCACGTAATGTTCAACTATACTTCTAAATTATGTATAGAAAACCATTAGAAACAATACAAAAATTATAAAAGAAAACTCGTTTAAATTATCCGTTCAAAATAATATCAGCAGTTTAAAAATTTCACTTCAATTTCACAAGTTATTTAATTAATGTAAGCAATTCATATTACAAAAAATTAGAAATTTTTAAATAACAATTTTTATTAAACATGATTAATTATTGGAAAGGATTTGTTTACGACTTTAGAATTTTCATACAAAACGGAAAGATAGCGGTTAGATATTCGTAAACTAAATAGAATATAGGATATATTTATGATTCTTACAGATACATTTTAATTTACAAAATGGATATATTTTATATTTGATTTTATTACCCAATTAATAAGTGCAAAAATAAATGTCTATGTTGAGTAAAATAAATTAACCATTTTATTATAAAATTTATCACCCTTTAGTTGCAAAACGAAAACCGTGTATGTAAAATGTGTATATACTCGTATATACATTATAATAATGATACATCACAAGTTTAAAGAATTTGTAAAAACGTGTAGAATTTTTATTTTATTTTTTATGTGAAAATTTTACAAATGTACCTTTATCAAAGGAATGTTTTATTGCCTTTAACTATCTCATCATGGCTAAGTATAAAGGATTAGTAACAATGAAACTTAAACCCTTTTAAACAAGTATTATTTATAAAATGGAGAGTTGCAAAAAGTTTACTAGTTATGTTCACTATATTATTTATTCAACATACATGCATGTGTATGAATAAAAATACAATCTATATACCAAATTCTACGTGTCTTAGTTTTAGTCTGTAATCAGACTTATATCTGACCCTATTTGTGAATTTAGCATACATAAGTAAGTCGTATGTCCATATGATATTATGGAATAATAGAATGTAAATGTTGTGATAGTGTTGTTAAACTTAATAGATTTTATTTTCCAAATGCACTATGAAAATCTGTAGGGGGAGGATTTTCGGAAATGAGATTTCTCAGAGTAATAAATTTTTCCCAGAGAGATATCCCATAGTAATAAAAAAATTTCGAAAAATATTTTCTAGGTTATTAGTAACTTACTGATTGGTAAAGAAAATAAGTCATATAAAATATAATTATTACAATTATTTACTGTCGGTTTTCTAGATTTTACTTGTAACATAGTACTCCTGTACATTGACGGCTGTTCTTCATTGATCAATAAGAATGCAATTTTAAGTAAGTATACAAATTGTGTTCATTATACTTATTAAATCTACATAATATATTTGCAATTCTACGAACAACTTGATACATTGACACTCAATATGATTAAAAAGGTTGATTTTTAACTTGCCATTCTAATGATAGGTAAAAATACAAGTACGATACAAATGTTTTGCTATTTAATACAACGAATAGTATTATAAAACTGGAAGAACC
This sequence comes from Chrysopa pallens, assembly GCA_020423425.1. Lineage (NCBI taxonomy): Eukaryota > Metazoa > Arthropoda > Insecta > Neuroptera > Chrysopidae > Chrysopa > Chrysopa pallens. The sequence continues at coordinate 54,082,760 of CM035591.1, forward strand.
TTCGTAGTGTTCATTATCTCGATATCGGATAATTAGGACTGAAGCTAGTTTCTGCCAAGTGTCCAAAATGATAATTAAGAATCAAATCAAAGTCAGGGTAAAGTTTTTATATCAGCTGAGGATCTTATCTACCGTTATTGTTTGCGTACTTAAAATATCCAGATCGAAGTTGAATTTTTTAAAATGGGACACGACAAAAACTACTGGGTTTATAATCAATTCAACCAAAATCACTCTGACAAAACCACTCGTTGCAAAAACAACGCGATACAAAATCACTTCGCTTAGGACCACTCATGACAAAAATTTCTCCAAAAAAATAAAACCCCTAAGCGGATATGCTTAAAACATTCACGCCTGGTTGTACTGTTAATAATATATAACAAATGTAAACTGTGTTTCTGTTGATCCATTATTGATTCTTGTTCATAGTTTTATGTCGTTAAGTGAGTTTGTTTTGTATATGCAGTTCTTGGTTTATTGATGGTGCTATATTCCTGTTGTTTATTCGCCTCGCGTTGCAAAAACTTTCCTGTTGTACAACGTGGAACAACATTCTCATGATTAAGAATATCTATCCCTCATCTCTATCCCGTGAAAATGTTAACATTTACTCTGAGATTATACATCTCAGTTGCAATTTGTTTCGAGTAAAGATTTGCGTGTTTAAGCTGTAATTAAACTACCCGAATGGTATAAAGGATCGAGTTAGTTTGAGTCTGCGAGATTTCACTCGGCCAAAACCACTCGAACATTAACCACTCCCGCTCAAAATCACTCAGTGCAAAAAGCCGTCGGTGCAAATATCACTCGGCTGAAAACCACTCAACTTGGTATTTCAATGACGAAAGCAGCTTAAATCATAGGTTAAACGCCAAGGCAAAAATCTCGCAGACTGAAACTAACTCGACCCTGTATATCATTCGGGTAGTAATAGATATAAATATACTCATATATTTAATCGGAAAATAGCCTACTCAAATTCTTGAACATTTATTTATACAATGTATCGAACAACTGAAATATCTCTGAAAGACGTAATAATCTACTTAACTCCAGCATGAACATCAAACTGGTTAACAAAACGAGAAAAAACAATGGCGGTTATATTTAAACAAGGTAACATAACTTTTATAATCCTTACTTAATTTTTTTCAGATACTTATTTATTCTACAGTTTTGGAGCGCATGCATCTCAACTCAGATGAATTTCTACTGAACTCATACTAACTGTATATCACTTACTAACTGTAGATGAAACATAGATACATCACTATACTTCTGAAATAAATAAACACTCTAACCTCTGGATTATGAAAGGCGAATGGTCTCCAAAGAAGGCAAAAACTGTGAAATTCGTTGGAAAGTTTATAGGTTCTGTGGTATGAGGTGCACTTAGTATTATCTTCATTGACTATTTGGAAAAGGAATAGGCGATAACCATACAGTATTATGCGTCAGTTAATTGAGAAAATAATAGAACCTCGTCTACAAATAAAATTTATAATAAAATTTATACGTAGAGGGTTTCCATGGGTAAAATATATAAACTAGGCTATCCACAGTATTCACAAGATTGGGCCTCGAGTGACTTTTTTTTATTTTCTAAATATAAAAAGTGTCTTAGATAACGGTTTATTTTAAGGCACTACCACAATTATACTTGAAAGTTTAAAAAAGTGACAGAGGCGTCTGTCAAATTATGTAATAAACTACAAGGATAATATGCTGAAAAAAAATGTAAAGAAAGAAGAATTATATTTTTCTAATCAACCTGCCAAACAAATCATAGATAAATTGCAAATAATAACAATTTTAATGAACTTTTTATTTTAGATACCCTGTATACTTTCTATATGTCATTGTCACTCTGTTCATATAATAATAATAATAATAATAGATTCGAGTATATTATATTCCCACCCCAGATTAGAATAATATGTTTGTTGTAACCCTTGGCAACACTACGTGGATGGACGTCAATTCACCCCCGCTATAATACTGTTCACTATTACTCAACCAAATTCTCCAACGTCAAAACAATGAGGAAGAGTTATTCTCCATAAAAATTTATATATAACCACACAACTGACATCATCACTATAGCTTAAAGTACTCCCATTACTATGTTACGGCCATCGTGGAGAGAGTACGTGACTGATAAGCATTAAACAGATGCTTCAACGGGTTACAGTAGGTACCATATATGGAAAATATGTACATACAAAGCTTAAACTTTAACTGGCTATCTACTTTGAATGTTCAGTGAGTAAGGTGTTTCTATCTACTAATGTAAAGTCTGATCCAAATATACATACCGGTGTGTAAGTACGAAACCGGAATTTTCCCATAGAGATGTCGATACAGTTACCGAAACATCGCGTCAGCGGTGTCTTGTTATTTTATTGATATCCGACAAAGATTTCCAACTCACAATACTACGAGTTTCCTTCAGTAGCATTAGTTTATTAGAGATAAATATGTCGAGTTTTGTGCCTACAAATTACGGTTTGCGGACAGCACTACTTTTCTGTTTTCATCTGAAGAAAACCGCAGCCGAATCGCATCGAATGCTTGTGGAGGCGTTTGGTGAGCATGCTCTCGGTAAAACACAGTGTTTCGAGTGGTTCAAACGGTTCTGCGGACGAGAGCTATGGATGAAAGACAATGCTGTGTGTTTGGTGGGATCAGAAGGGCGTAATCTACTACGAGCTGCTGAAACCTGGGGAAACTACCGACAACAAATGACCGATTTGGATCGAGTTTTACGTGAAAAACGACCAGGTGATTTGGCTGCATGACAATGCACCAGCACACAAACCAAAACAGGTCCAGGAAACGATAGAGTCGTTCCGTTGGGAGATTCTTCAGCACGCGCCTTACTCACCGGACCTTGCCCCATCCGATTACTACTTGTTTGCATCGATGAGACACGCACTTGCTGAGCAGCGCTTTACTTCTAACGAAGATGCTAGAAAATGTTACTTAAAGTTACTTTGTATCATATCATTACAATAAACGTGTTTTTTATGTACAAAAATTCCGGTTTCATACTTACACACCTATATATATTTTAAAAACTATGTGTTTAAAAGATTGACTATGCTATAAACACAATATTAACTTTTATTATTCAATTTTTTGTTGCAGAGATTTACTATGGGTTAATACTCAAATTCAATATTCATCTAGATAAGATCGAATATCATAGCATATTATTAAAAATCTTAGTAGTTCTTCAAATTCAGTTTTTATTTTTAAATTGCTGGTATCATTTTATATGTTTCCTTTTGGTCAATAATATGTAGATTTTTATTTTTATTATTTATTTCTGAAGATGAAAAATAGATTCTGCCTGCGTGTGTATTTACTGTTTAACTTCTCTACTTGCAATCGTATGCCTCAACTGCAATGATTTTTTAAACCCATCTTATAGAAATTCCATAAAACTTTGCCCATTAAAGATTTATATTGAGATTTCAGTATTATTATTTTCGTTAAGATATAATTTGAATCATCCTCTCGATTGCATAAAGCAACCGCATAATTGGTTTTTCCTTATAGCATACTATCATACACATTTACAGCTTTCGATAAGCACTATCGAAATACTAAAAGTATCACAAAGTTTCGGATGAGTGTATGATGATAACTAACTTCCAAAATTGCGCTCGTGGCCCGATTAACTAATAAAAATAAAAAATTTATAAAAATTCTAGATTGCTTCAAAGATGAGCTATTAAATGTGTATATATTTTTGGTAGAATGATCTAGAACTATGATTGAAAATTTTGAAAGTTTGAATCTTATAAAAAAAAAGTGTTTGCGTAAAAATAAAGAACCATAGTCTCGGTTTTCAACTCCAAATTTGAACGACACTCTTTCTAATATCCAAAAAGAGGTTTTTAGGATACTTTTCACATTTTCAGGGCGAGTTTTTCAGTTTTAATTCATTTTTTACCACTTAAAAAGATTATAAAGGTACGAAATCGGTTCCTTTTTATTATCGGTATTGAGGGTATTGAGCCATGATTCTTTTATTCCCCTTCCTGCATTATATAAATATAAAAAAAATTAAATTGTGAATATCTTGGGTATATTTTTCAATTTTTTTTTATCGGACATTGTTGCAATTTTGACAACCATTGGAATTTTTTTTATAAATTTGCCTAAAAATAGAATCGTGGCTGAATCTCTCCATATTTTCAGTTAAAGCTTGGCTCACGATTTGACGTCAATATGATCTCCCTATTCCTAAAAATTTATCATCATCTACCTGAGATATCCACAATATAATTTTTTTGCATGTTTATATACAGAAAATTTTTCCGCTTAAACGTGAAAAATATCTGGAGCTATTAAACTATCACTATGGTTCCTTACATCTAAACAAACGCATATTTTAATATTACATTAAATCTCTCGAAATGTTTTATTGAAACCGTAGGCTTAATCTACAAAATCTTAAATTCAACCCAATACGTATAGTTATTAAGATTTTAGAAATGAGTATTCGTTTTGAAGAAGGAATCGGTAGTTCGTAGATGATATGTAAGAGTACTACTTCAATATATTTAATTTCTTTTTGTTAACGTAAGAAGGGAAGATTGATTGCCAGTATATCTAATTTTGTTGACCTAAAACTATTGTTCTCGACATAAATATTTGAGGGTGAAACGTTGAGGATGTTACGTGGAGTATTTTTGTAATGCGGCTATGTAGAAAAAAATATTTAAAACTGGTACAAAGCGTTTAATGAATGTACAGAAACTGTTAAAGTAATCAAATTCATGTTGACAGCTTTGTTTGGGTATCATGGCATGGGTGCTTTACGAATTTTTTCAACCAACGGTAGAGAATATTATCAGCGAAACTCATAGCAAGAAGGAATATCATTTAAGTTTATTATTATTACATTAAGTGTTTCGCATCGTTTGGCTCACATCATTCGTAGCAAAGACATTTGGAGATTTAAAATTTGATTTATTTAAATTGACAATTAGAAGCTGTGTTCTAGGCATACAAAAATACATATTAGAGATGTTCTACGTCTATTATTATTATTGAGCGTGTGTATGTATCTATATTCACATAGGAATAACCATGTTAGATTTTGATTGTGTGTTGTAAAGGTGATTAACCATTTCGATAATCGTTTGAGGTTTTTGAAAGGTAGAGATATAGATTTTAAGATCATAAAATAACAGAGATATTATTTCACAATATAAAATTAGATAATATGAAGTAATTTATTCTTGAATTTTCTGTTTGCTTTGCTTCTTTACTGAGCAGTTTAAATTAAAATTGAACTTATTATATTCCTAAAGGGTCTCTGTTCAGAAATGTATTAAAAAAAAGAATCCTATTATAATGAATGAGTTAAGCAAAATATTTATGTAATGTATTATGAAAAAATTTTTTATGATATAAAATTAGATTTTTTACTTGTATTGTAACTAATAATCTAGGATATGGCGCGTCAAAAAAAAAAAGACCCCTTTTTATGAAGCCATCCCGCGTGTTAAATAAGCTCCTGAGTTGACCTGCAGCATTTTCTCATAGGACATATATAATATATAATATGGCTAAACGGCCATTTTTGAGATTGGCGGGGGAGTAGAAATCAGCGGAAAGAACCTAAACGATTGGAAACAATGGCAAGTCAAAATTCCATTTTTATGGCGAACATGGCAAAACCTTATGCTGTTTTCGAGAGAGATACGGCTAAAGAAAATCGGAAAAATATATATATATATATATATATATATATATATATATATATATATATATATATATATATATATATATATATATATATATATATTATATATATATTATATATTTATATATAAAATAAATAAATAAAATTGACTTGATTGATGTCTAGGCATGTTTAATAAACGTTAGTGTGACTGGTAGTATGTAACACAATTGAGCAATGTAACAAAAAAATATCCGTTACATTGTATATCAAACTCTAGTGTGACTCCTTCTATTTAAGACATTAGCTAGAACGGGTGTTGAACGGACGTTGGTTTCACCGCACGTGGGTAAAAGAAACACTAGTTAGGCACAGCACTGAATCTAAATATGTAGTCCATACAGTTATAAAAAAATTTGAACTTTGATTATACATGTGTTTATTAGTGAAATTTGAGTTAAAATTGGAACCAATCTAAGCAAGTTTTTGCATTTAAATCTTTTGGGGTTTAAAACTTCAACCTCGGATCCATTGTACTCATTTACTGATATTGCTTATATAATCACAAATTTAAATTGCCATTTTAAGTCTTAACTACACCACTTTAGATACACCATCAAACTTTCAGACAAACAGACGAGCGGTCGGGCACGCGGAAATGGGCTAATTAAATGATTCCATGAACACCTACCAATATTTTGTTCGTGTTTTCAATGTTTTTTAGCTTTACAAACTTTCTGCATCTTTGAATATATAAAATGCTTTGAACTGAAATAAAAAGAATCAAAGCTTAATCTGCTGATCAAAGAGATCTGAAACTTGGTTGGTGTATTTTATGTATGACGTAGGCATTCGATAAGATATTTTCTGAAATTCTCTTAGGGGTGCAAAACGGGGATGATTTTTTTATTACAAGCTCTCACTTGAAGTATGTTTCAAATTCTATCACTTCCATAGAAAACAAAATCAATAAATTTTAAAATTAAAAATGAAATTTATTTACCTCTTCTCACTAGCAGTATGTCAAACTGCCGACCATATAAATTGTACATATCGAATCGTTCAATTATTACCGGAAACATTCGTGATTCTGGAGATCCATATATTGCTAATCAAGTATTTTAGTACTACACAAAGAACTGGATATACTAAACCAATTACCGGGCATATGATAAGAAATTATTTTTCGAAATTCAACCGATAATTGGGTGAAAAACGGGGGCAAAGTTTGCATGGGACAACGTGGTTTAATCTACTTAATTTTACATAATCATTTTTTAATTTAATTGATAAATCAGATGTTTCAAATTTTTTTTAAATTCACCGCTTGACAGGGTTAAAATGAGTAGACAATTATTCTATATTTGTGTCCTCTGTAAGCGTTTGAAGAAAAAGCTATAAAACGTATAAATTAAAAAATGATTATGTAAAATTAAGTAGATTAAACCACGTTGTCCCATGCAAACTTTGCCCCCGTTTTTCACCCAATTATCGGTTGAATTTCGAAAAATCATTTCTTATCATATGCCCGGTAATTGGTTTAGTATATCCAGTTCTTTGTGTAGTACTAAAATACTTGATTAGCAATATATGGATCTACAGAACCACGAATGTTTCCGGTAATAATTGAACGATTCGATAGGTACAATTTATATGGTTGACAGTTTGACATACTTTTTTGGTTTTTTGTTTTTTTGTAAGATTGCTATTTGTATATAAAAATCATATCAATATAAACTAAACACAAAGAGCTTATACCCAAAAAATCTTTTCATTACCTTTTTTTCCCAAATAGACAATTTGAAAATCACTCGGAAAATGAGCGAAAAAAATCCAATTGTTTATGAAAAAACGTGTCTCAGCGACCCAAATTGTCTATTTGGGAAAGAGAGTTCATGAAAAGATTTTTTGGATATAAGCTTTTTGCATTTAGTTTATATAGAAATGATTTTTATATACAAAAAGCAATCTAACAAAAAAAAAAAAAATAAATAAATAAATAAATAATTTAAAAACCAAAACCCTGGTCTCCGTATATCCTCTGCCGTTCTGCAGTAAATTCAGTTTATCTTTTCAAGTCGTTTTTTGTATGGTTTAAGATTCGTTTTATTTTGTAAAAATATTTTTAAGTATTCTAAATCATTGTAATTTATACTATGTTTGTTTTATATAGAAGATGTTATTGCTTTTAAAATTAAAGAAAAGCAATTTTTCAATGTTACTTCTTCTATAATGATTATAGAACAAATTTACACTACATTTGGCAAGACAGTTATTTTAATATTTAAAAATGGTTATTATGGAAGTGTAAAATGAGAAAAATAGAAGTTCAAAATTCAATTTGAAGATACCACACATCTACGGCTAACAGTATGGTAATGAAAAAATGCTTACTATGGGGCCTATAATAGATAAGTAGAGTGCCTATCAGTGGATTGTGAGGATTGCCCTGGACACTCGATTTCTATTTTGAAAGCACTATTCTTTTGAATTTTCCCAAGTTCCGAGATCCTGAAAATATTTATTAGGATGTAGAGTATTAGTTGTCTAAAATAATATTAAAGAATTGTAACAAAAAAAACACTTTAATTACAACCCTAACAAATCAAATTTTAAATCTTAAAAATAAACAACTAAATTTGATAGTTATAACATCTAATGAACATAATATATAAATATAAATAAAATGGATTGATTAAGTCCAAGAAAACTATTATTAAATTCAAAATTATTTCCTTACATTCGAAATTTTAATTTGTGAAACAATATAGTAAAAAGCAAATGAAATATTTGAGTGTAATATTTTGTGTACAATAGCAGAATTGGGGACTTCGGGGAGATTACGATATCCTCGGCGCCTTGATTTGACGATTAATTTTGATAAAACAAGCCAAAATATGACGAAAATAAACAGTACCAACTGTCGAATTTTCGTCTATTTTTCGAGTTATCTCCACTGTTTTTTTTAGAAATTATCTTGTTTATGTCACATAAACACCACGATTTAACATTTTACAAGATTTAATTATTTTTTTTTTTTTTAAATGACTATAATTTAAATACAATTAGAGCACAAATAACCGAAATTTAATTCGTTTAAAATAAACACTCGTTATTTTAATAAAATTATTAAAAATACATGTACACCATGTACTCGACCCGTGGGGTTGGTTTTTGGGCACTACGTTCAACCTGTAATTAAACTACCCGTGTATTTATGGGGTATAGTTTGCACGGGTCGGGTTGGTTTTTCAGCCCCTACGTTCAATCTGTGATTAACTTCCCATAGATAGCTCGAAAAATAGGCGAAAACTCGAAAAATGGTAAGCTTCATTTTCGTCTTATTTTGACTTGTTTTACAAAAATCCATAAAAAAATCGAGGCGCCACGGATATCGTAATCGAGCCGTACAATTCAAATCAGGTAAGTAAAAAAAATATTATACAAAAATAAAATACTAATTAGTACTCAAAGTAATATAAAAGAATAAATTTATTGTACCAAACTGATATTATCAATAATACCATTTAAAACTCTTTTATAAATTTAATATACAGAAAATAAAGATAGTTTCGAAAAACAAATATTATTTGTCACTACAATGTTTACTAAATAATTTTAGATAAATAACTTAAATGATACTTTTCCATTTTTTCCATTGTCGAAGGGAGCGGGTGGAATTAACGTGTCTGTGTGTGTGTGTGTGTGTGTGTGTGTGTGTGTGTGTGTGTAGGTGTGTGTCTGTCTGCGCCATCGTAGCTCTCGCACGGATGAATCGATTTTCTTTTTAATGTTTGAAAGGTGAATTAGTGTTTTAATAGTAAGTTTAACGGTTAGAAGTATTTCTAGCTATGTTTGGCGAAAATAAGTCCAAGATGGCCGCCGTCTCAAAACGGAGGATTTTATATTTTGTACAATTCCCTGAATATGGGTCTAGTACAATATTATAAATCTCAAATTCAAGATGGCCAACGCCACAAAATGGCACATTATATATTTTTTTCACTGCGTCAATATGGGTATCAATTGAAATGGCTTGACTAGTAGAATACTATACACTATTACAAATGTTAACTCTAAGCTGTGTAGGGGGTTTTTAATTTATACTTGTTGTAATAGGTTTACGGTACGAAAAAAAAAATAACACATAAATAAATGCAATCTATTAAAACAATTACCTGATCAATATCTTTTGAAACAATGTTGTTTTTGAAACAATATATCTTTTTAGGGTGTTTTAGGCATTGTGTACTTCCACAGCCCATCGAAATTAAGTTATGAAATTGCATTTTATTCAGTTTAAGCTTGTATCTAGGAAGGTTCTTTTGGCACTCCAAAAAAGCGTCTTGTACTGAGATGGATGTGTGGGAAATATGAATTCAGAGATGAAGCTCTGCAGATCATGGATTTTTTGTTATATGAAGTTGATCAATTTTAATATTGATGCAGCTTCTAAGACTTTATAGTTAATTAAGTAAAATATAGTTAATGTAGTTACATCAACGTATCTTAAGTCAACCCAACTTCAGAATTGGTATTATTATCAGCATTGCGCAAGTCATGTCCTATGACATTCAACATGCTAAGATTTTTTCTAAAACGCAATGTTTCTGAATTGTTTTTCATGTACCAAGTATTATGGAATGAATGGACAAATATTTTTGAAATTCTAAGCATGTGTCAACAATTGGTTTAGCACAATCAATATTCCACAATTTTAAACTTACAAGGATGAGTTTGACACTTCATTGTTCGATATAACCGAGATATTTTCATTGATATTGCGACATTTATAGATATTAACGAAACATGCCAAGTGGATACAAAAGACGCAATGTCTATTTGGTATATACTGATACGTATTTGGTCAAAAAATTATTCCATTCTCAATATTTACAGACAGATTTAAAAGTTAAAAGTAGAGATAAAAAAGTTGTTTTTGAGAACAGTATTTAGATTCAGTGTCGTAAAAAAAGCTGCTTGGCTCTAAATTTGTAAAACTCAAAAAAATCTTCTTGTATACTTTAATATTGACAATTGTTACAAATTAATGGTTTTTGTCTTGTAATAAAAGTCAAACTTTGAAAACTGAATACATTCTATTCTAACTATATAGCTATTTTGAAACATTTGTATAGATAGAAAATTACAAAAAAAAAAAAAAAAGTTTGCCCAAAAAAAAAAAGATAATAACACAGGATTTTTATTTGTTAAAAAGAACTTATCATTCAAAATAAAATAAAAACTTATATATTTAAATCTAGAAAAAGCTCTTTCTCAAACAACTCATTCAAGAGTATCAAATTTCTATTTACTCTTATTAAACCTAGATCATCATAAATTATATTCTGATGATACTTTTATAGGCGTTGAATATTCAGCATATAAATTGTCATAAAATAAATTTTACATCTATTAAGGTACACATTCTGATTTCTAAAGTTAATCGATAAGAGGTGATTCAATGGTGAATCACCATTTAGTCGTAGCAAATTAGGAAAATATTTTATTTTATTGAAACAGAATGGATATTGACCAAACAAGCCTCATTTTTGTTAATTGTGGCGAGCGATAGTTTGTAGAAATCCATTAAAAATTAATAACAATAATTTGTTTTCACTATCCATATTGTATGAAATTTATTTTTAATAACATAAATTACAAAATAGTAACAATCATCTGAAAATTTTGTTCGAAATTAAATGCAGAAAACAGCCGAATAAAATTTTTCGCTAGGAGTGAAAACTACCCCAATCTATTGTTTGCATTAAGGAATTCCTGGGAAAAAATCCCAGGAATCGATTGAAGATATATTTCTAAGCACATAGTGTTAAAAAGAAATCGTATTCAAAAAAATGTTTTGAAAAATTTTTTTGAGTTATTCATTTTTGAAAACATTATTTTTCGAAAAAACTGACGTTTTTAAATGGTTTTTCACAAATAACTCCAAAATTATTAATGTTATCAAAAAAACGATTATTACCAAAATGGTAGTTCATTAACAATCAAGAAATTTGCTTTTAGTTTTTTAATGTAGTACAATACAAACCAAGTTGTACGTGGGCCAAATTTTTTTAAAAATTAAAGGATTTCCACATTATAATAATTATAAGAAAACGGTACATTCAAATTATTTTATTTAACTTGAAAAATATGACCGAGAAGTATGCCCGGTTTTAAATACTTATTTTGAAGAATAAAAATTTTGAGGTGTAATAGGTCAAAAATAACTTATAAGCTAGAAATATCTAAACTAAAATAAGCTATATATATCTAAACTGATTGAATACAAAATGTTACTGACAAAAATTGTGTATTTTTGATTATTTTTTATTACTACTCGATACTGTCAATCTTTTAATAAATTTATTTACAAACAAAATGAGTCATATTTCAACACGAACGGATATGATGCGCTATTTATGCCTATTTTACTCCGAATAATTAGATGTTTGTGTATCTATTGAATAAGAATTGTTAGTTAAGTTATATCCATATGCCCTGCGGGTTGATGATTGATATGCAAGTTAGGAAAAATGAGAACAGAGAAAAGAAGGCACAAAGCTTTATCATTAAAATGGCTATAGTTTTTATACAATATCACAGTGCATGGTTGAAAATTGTAATTCGCTATGTTAGTAGCTTGAAAACTCGAGTTTCTGAAAATTTTCACTTTTTACCCATCAAACATCCAGTTTCTAATTACTGCATTTGTTAACTTGATGAATTGAAGTTTCTTAAGTGAAAATAGCGGAAACTTTGAAAACAACTTTTAAATATTCTAAAAGTAATTTAAATGGATAAGTTTTCCATACAACTCTTTGCGCCTGAACTATATAGATCATCATTAATCAGAATAAAAACTTCGTGAATATAAACTTTAAAATAAAATAACTATCAAATAACATTTTAAAAGTAAAACTCAATGGTTATCAATATCAATTTAAACTTTATAAGTATTTAACCCTTGATTTAAATATTCATTAATTATTTAATTAATAAAATCGTATAGAAGATCAAACAGAATAGAGACACTGAAGTAGGGACTTTGACCTTATGATAATAGATTTTATCTTGTAATCACTTTAATAAATTAACTATTTTATAGATAATACTGAAGTTATAAAATTTAATATACGTAGGAATACAATATAAAAAATTTACTGAAAACGTTGACAGCATTTATGTAGTATATGTTACAGTTAAAGTTTAAAATTTAATAAAATGATAACCATTTTCTACATACGGAATTTACAAATTTGTGTGTGATAAATTCCAACTCCCATAAAATTCACCAAATTCATCCCCAGTAAAACCGTACCCAACCCATCTTGCTACATACTATTTTAAATCCTGCAGGTTGCAATCGAGATAGGTTAAATTGAGTTTTATTGGGTTTGATTGATTGAGTTGTTCCATTTTTGATCATTGATAACACTCATGAGTTTCATATGAACATTTATTAGTTTTAAAAATACTAACAAGTACATCGTTTAGACTTTTTAAAAAGCAAGATTTATATAATAGAAGAAATAAATTTTGAAAACTTTCGCTTCAGATTCCTTCTTTTACTATATTTGTGTATTCGAAATATGTCTAAATAATTAAAGTAAATCAATATTATTTTTGTTTTATAAAAAATACCGTTTTGAAAGTTTGTAAAAGAGTGCAAAAAAAAAAAATAAAATAGATTTATTGATTTGAAGAAGCTTTAACAAATTATTTGAGAGTAGCTCGGAGTATTTTTTCAGTAACAAAATAACAAAAATAAATTGGAAAATTACCCAATTCAGTATATAATATTGTTAACAAAAAGTTATTTACACCGTTCAAGTTATTTACGTTTGGCCTGCAGTGGCCTAATGATCCTAAAATTGAAGGTGAAATAAAATCATAATTAAAAAAAACTGTCTTACTTACTTAGTGAATAGAGTTCAAAATCTCTTACCTGTAATACAAAAAAAAGGAATGTTATTAGTATAACTAAATAAAAATATTATTGATAAATTTTATTATTATTTTTTTAAGATTATTTTATGTATTTTTATAATTCTTGCATCTATATGAAAGAATTTGACATCCTATGAAACTCAAATAGTCTGTTTATTCGAATAAGAAAAATATTCGAAATATAAGCAATCATCTTCCAAACACATTTGAAGTAAAATATGATTACTGTAAGGAAGAATATTTTTCTATATAAGAACCTTATAACGTTAAAAATATTTGTGGGAGAAACAAAAATTTGATAGGGATGTTTACGAATTCTGATAAGATGTTTATTTTTGTCTTATATTCTGTCATGAGTTTGCCTTTTGTTCTTCGCCATATGTCAAAAACTGAAAGGGGAAGCAAATTAAATCAGGTATTGCACACCTAATAAATAAAACGCTTTGTCTGTGAATGAAACTATTTTGAATAAAAATAAAGAGAAGAGAAGCTATTATCAAATATCACGTTATAAAGTTTTTTTGATTCAGAATAATGTTAGTAACTATGCTACCAGCTATTATGAAACGAATTAATGTTTTTTGCATTCTAAGCCTGTGCTAACTGTTGATTTGGCACAATCCTTTTTCCACACATAGTAACTTACCACGATGACTACGGCATATCATGAGGGGGGGGGGGTATATGGTATCAAAAGTAATGGGTGAGTGGAATTGTTCCATATGCAAAGGCAAGACCTGGTTCAATCATATTACGTCGTTTATTATTTATTTATTGAAAATTATTAAATTGCACTTTACAATCCAATACGTCTTTTTTTATTTTCAATCACGTACTGGTGATATAAATTCACCAATGACATATATTGATTGATGTTATAAATTCACCAATGATTTAAATTGATTGATGTTATAAATTCATCAATGCACGTGAGTATAGCATTACTGGCTTCAACAAAGTTGTATGTTTAATTGATTATTGGATATCGTATCCGTGTGTTTTTCACGTTGAACATTAAAATATATTTTTCGAAGGATGTGAGAAAGCTTCGTTCGTGTTCAGTCTGTTAAATATATACAAATTTTATTAATATAGACTTTTATTGTTAATTAATTTACCCAGTTTTGTGTACTTAAAGTAAACGTGCCTAAACTAAAAATTTAAATTTTTTTTAATGTATAAAGTGTTTTTTAAGACCCGCCACTTACGTAACGAAATTACTGATCTCAACCGATCAAAGTTAAGCAACATTATACACAGTTAGTACTAGGATGGGTGAACAAATAGAAATAAAAGTTTTTCTTTGTTTTCGTGTTTAGATATGCAATATCTAAATATTTTTATACTTAGTTGTGGGTGAAAATAAATGAAATTTTTGTTTCCTCTTTGTTTTGTATGCCCATACAAAACCAATCCATTTGATATTTAGATGCCATTTTTATTTTAATGGCAGTATAGAAATACTCAATAAACAAGTAGTGATAGTTTTTAATGAATCAAGAAAAATCCAAGTTAAAGTGGATTTTTCTTTATTAAATTTTTCTTGATAAGTGAAGATACAACATTAATTCAACTGGAGCCTGCGTTCGTGAGTACTTGTATCGGCTTTAAACGTTCGTCCAGTTTACTGAGGGTATAATCCTGCAGCTCCTCAATTCATTCAATTGAACCGCAATTCATTAATTTATATATTACTTATAATTTTTATCAAAGTTCAAAACAAACAAAAATTTTAGCCAATTTTTACACAAACGCATAATTCATATGCAGATTACTTATAATGTATTTCAAAAACTTTTAGAATTAATTATATGACATTTAAATATAAGATGAATACGGAATCTTTAAAATATAATTTTATAAATTTTAATTAAATATTAGTTATAAATTTGAACAAATTTATGAGTAGTTTAATAAAAAATTGTTTCGAATAATATCTCTTCTTAAATATTTAATCGTTTTATAATTCTGTATTTTATTTATATCTATTATACAGCACATGCACTTATGTTAGTTGAACATAAATTTTCATAAAATTTGTAAGTACGTGTATTTATATTTTAAATTTTAGGTTTTAAACAGTATAGAGTTTTCATCTAAAGATTATTCTTTTATCGTTTGCTATTAAATTACTTGAGTATGTACGATTAAAAACTTATAAAGTATCTAAACTATTAAAACGTGTATAAAACTATACTTATTTTATTTTACTAAAATCAAATAAATTACTTTATATTTTTTATATATTTTTTATATACAGTATGAAAATCGTTCAATTTCTATTATTATTTCAAGCTGGTATGTTTAATAAGATCAAATTTTGCAAGCTAAATTAAAACCACTTATTCTATGGAGAATAAAACTGAACAAATTGTTTCAAGTCCGATGAAAATGTGTTATTATGGTAAACATAACCTTAATCTACTGGGAGCGTACTAAAGAAATACTCACTGAGAAACAATGTAGAATTAACATTTTATAAACACATTTAATTTTGATTTTAATAAAAAAAAATTATTGATTTTCAACAAAAACTATTGGTAGAAGAGCTGGCTGCAATAAATCTGGGCTATCGAGTTATCGGTTGATGTATTTTTTAAATGATAATACTCACTGTAACTGTTAAGAAATTCGTTTAGTGTCGGGGCATAATATTGCTTTTTTTTCTACGGAACAGTTTTCGTTTCATGAACTTTATCAATAAAGTTACCGCTTGAAACTCATTTTTTCTAGATTGAAAAAGTTTATCTCAAAATTATATTTCTAAATATAAAATAGAATTTTGAATTTTACCTTAGAAATTCTTTTCGAAAAAAACTCTGCGATAATCTCTCCGTTTTTATGTCAATATTATGCATACCAAATTTCCTAACATTTGGATAAGTATTTTTTGAGTTATTTTTGTGAAAAATGAAATATATGTATTACATGTTATTTAAATCAATAGCTTGTTAGAAGCAAACTCCTTACAAAAATAAGTGTGTTGTATGATTATCATCATGACTATCCTTATTCTCATAATTATTATCATAGTCATTATCGTTATGATCAGTGTCATTACTTTTATCATAATCATGTTTATTATAATAATCATCGTCACAGTTATCAATTTCATCAAGCTCAACTTCATCAAATTCTACCATAACAATGTCTTCATTTAAGAGGATTGTTGGATTGCCTTCGATACAAAGTGTTTCATTTTTATTGTCAAGAACTGTCCATTCTTATTATTCTGGTAATAAATTGATGCAGTTAGATTCTATAACATTTAGCCACATAGAATTTATATAAATAATTCGTAAATTCGTAAAAATGAATCAAATCTTTTAATGTTTTTATTAAAATATTCTGCTACAGAGGAAGGCATGAATTGATTTTGAAACATTAATAATCTGGGATCAATTATATTGTTACAACTTCACTTCATAAAAATTGCATTGTATTTAATGATTTAATGTTTATACTTGGTAAAATATTCTAAATAAAAAAATCACTATTCATGTTTTCATCAGATATTTATTCATTTATTCCCGAATAGTTTTGTAATAGGTTCTATTAGTAACAGTAGGGGATTGAAGAAATATGAAGTACCGTGCATTTGGCACTAGAATAGAAGTGGCACCAATATATTGTCTAAATAATAAAATGTTTAATCTTTTATTTGATCAAAGTTTGAAGAGTTTACTCGGTAGGTATAGGAACGTAAAAAAAAAAACAAACAAACAAATTAAAAATAGTTTCGTATCATGGGATTTATAGCAACATATTTAACGAGGCACTGGTTTATATTTTTTTATACTCACTTATAGGAAAATTGTAAAATGAGTTTCAAGCTGTTACTTGATTGGCATAGTTCCTGATACGAAATATGTTCCGTAGAAAAAATAAAGCAATTTTAGGAACCATTTTTACCTTGGTATTAAACGATTTTCTTATATTAATTACAGTGAATAGTATCATTTAAAAATACTTAAACCGGCGACTCGATAGACCAGTATTTTGTAGCCAGCACTCGCTCTGTATAAAGTATAAAAATTTACAGTAAAAAAAAACATTTTTAAAGACAAAATGTTAATGTATTAAAAAGATAAAGTAAAAATTGATAAATTTATCGGGGGATTCTTTTGTGTAACTTTCTTTTATAAAAATATATACTTTTATTAATATTTTCTAAGAATTATTTGTTTAAAGATACGTTATCCTGACAATATTTTTTTTATGTATGTTAATATAAAAATGATGATGGGGAATTCATTTATTTTAATTATGAATTCATTTGTAAATTCATCTTACGATAATAATTTTATTCTTAATTTATTTTGAGAACTTTATCAATTTTTGTGAATTACCAATATAAAATATTACTTAAATTGTTTTGATCATTAATCTTAATTATATAATTAATATTACCTAAAGCTAGAGTTGTAGGCATATCTACCGAGCCAAGAATATAATATGTGAGAGTATATTCATTTTTGTATTCAAGTATTCATTATTGTATTAAATGTTCATAGAATCATATATTGTGAGTCTATTTCTGCCTGTCATTTATATAACTAAAAAACGCAAAGATATAGCGATAAATTTTTTGTGGTTTTCTATACCTAAAAAGGCATGTTAACTTGCAGGAGAAAAATCGATCCATTTAGTTCAATGGACCCATGACCCAATTTTATATCATAAGAGATAGAATCAAAATTCAAAAATAAGAAATGTTTGTTTTATCAAAACAAAAAACTATTGATTGAATCGTTTATTCAAAAATTACTATGATTCGGCAGAAATTCAGTTCAAACTTAGCTAAAAAACACAAATTATATGATAAAAATACATGTTATGAGTATATAGATTAAGTTCGTGGGGAGATGGTCGTATGGGAGAGATCACCAGTCTAATGAAGAGATCACCAGGGGAATGGCTAGTTGACAATATTTTAAGCTCAGTTCATTTCTGTAGAGGTGCGCAACTACGTAGTAGAGTATTGCCCTCTTAGCTATGAGTTTTGCCGTCTAGCTATGGGTTCCGAAAGTAAATAAATAGACTGTCCATTATACTAAACCACATGTCTAGAATCTAAACAATTAACACCGTGTTATCATCAGTTGTAAATATAAGGTATTTATCTGAGTTAATCATTCTTCTCGTAAACTCAGTTTACTACCTTCAAGAATTTACTTACGTTGAAAGTCAATGTTATTGAAATAAAAAATCGAAAATTAACATTTCTGTGCGAATCTTTAGATTATTATTCAGAGTAAGAGTGAAATAAATCGAAAAAAATATTTAACTTCCCCGTAACCGGTGAACTTTTTGGGGGTTATTGACTTAATATTAAATTAAACTCTTATATCTGAAAGAAATTGTCTAATTTTTCGCTTAGTATTTAATTTTCCGATATTCATATACTTATATTGTGAGTTAAAATATTTCAAATATTTTACTACCTGTATCAGAGATTTTTATATCAGGTGATAAAATTTACATTGTATTATTTGTTAAACTTAACATGCTCGTATATGCACCAAGTGTTTACAACAGCATTTAATGGAAGTGGTTATGGGTAATTTAGAACACAACAGTTCCATATAAATATAATATATAACACTTCATTCATACTGCCAATAATATACCCATTGACATATTTAACATAGTTTCTTTGGTAGCTTCAATATTTGATATAAATTGCTGAAATTTACATTTATAGATTTTTCAATTATTCTCTCTTGCTACCAATGTCCACTTTATTGTGATGTTTTTCATCTATAGCATACTTTTTGGACTAGACGGAACTATGGCAGAGCCTTTGGCAGAGTTTCAATAGACCAAAGAATCACCAGCATCTTTAACACTTTTTGACTTTTTGACTGATAGTCCACCGATCGATTCGAAAACATTTGCGCAATCACTGCTTTTTGCATGACTGATGTTCCAACTACCGGTTCATAAGACTTTTGCCCAATCTTTTCATTTACGTTTATGTCTATATAAGGCATATCCATTAAGATATTACGAATTTCATTCTAAGATTATAATGACGTATGGATTGCAAATAACCAGCTCCGAGCTATTCGATTAATTCTAGTTGTGATTATCAAAGAAGTAGTTTAGATGTAGTGTTTATAGTATTAGGAATATTCGTTTGTTAATACTTATATCTGTTAATTATAGTCCCTGTCTCCCTACCTTTTATACTTTCTTACGTTACAGTTAAAACTTAAATATACATCATAAATTCTACATTTCTCGAATGTATGATCGTGATACATTTTATTAAGGAAGTACGAGCGCCAGGCGGTATGGGGATAGGTATCGACTCTAGCGCGGTAAGGGGAACGCAGTAACCGTATGATTATAGATATACATTTAACATTGGCTAGTGGCGGCATTTATTTTTCTTTTAATTAATACACTTTAATTAGTCGGGCAAGTGTAAATGTTTTTGAATAAAATTTATCACTAATATATTTACTTTCATCCATAAGTTTTTTAAAAATATTCACCGACAGTTTTACGAGAAAAATACAGAAATGTATCAATGTTTGAAAATTACCCCATAAGACCAATGTTAAATTGCTCAACTTTAAAGTTAATTATTTATTTAAATGATCGGGCAATCTCCTTCAAATTTTTGGAATTTGTTTAGACATATTTAAACTTTGTATTAAAAAAAAATCAAGCCTTTTATCAAAAGTTGCCTTGGTGCTCGTACTTCCTTAAATATTATAGAAATTTACTTTTTATAAAGAAAGCGCGTTAGAATTATTCCAAAAATTTTTCAACACTCAATGAACCGCTCAGTTTACGAATGATAAAAAATTTCATGTTCACAACGTTAATACGAGATTTATTTAATAATATTTAATTTTAAAATTACAAAAAGGGGGGTAGCGTAAACAGGATTTTATTTTGGGATGAGATTTCGTATAATAATTGAACGTCATTAAAATGTTATCTCTTACAATAATAACACGCAACAATATCTATCATTTCGGAGAAAATGATGTTTAAAAATCCCGTTTCATCTTTAAAGGCTCGAGATTTGAATCTCGGTCACTAGGTTTTTATTATTTATTGAATGATTTATTTTTTTGTTTACTATATTATTTGCTTTAGAATAAATAAATCTATTTTATATTATCGATTAATTATTATGTAAAAATATTATTTAATTCACTATTAATGGTTATAATAATAATTAATAAGAAATATTTAAAAATAACAAAAAATGGTATACTATACTATAGTAACCGAAATTTTTTTATTTTCACTTTTCAACAACTTAGGTCATATAGTGACTGCATTGGGGTTTTTCTATACAACAACATAATACATCAATTCTATGTGGTCACCCATCCAAGTACTAACTGTGTATAATGATGCTTAACTTTGTTGATCGGTTGAGATCAGTAATTACGTTACGTCTGGGGGGGGGGGATTTGTTACCCTATGGATTACTATTTAATTATGATTTACAATTTAAAGAGTCCATTTTGTAAGCAAAATAACATTATTGGTATTTAAATAATCGATATTATATATCATAAATTTGTTTATTGTTAATTAAAAAGAAAAAACTTACATGAAAAGTCGTGACCGAGATTCGAATCCCGAGCGTCTATACCGAACCCATATGCGTTACCGACTACGGGTTTAGTCCTACAGCAATATGCGGACCATTTTAGTATAAAAAGTATATAAAGCTAAGACAGAATATTTGAACGTCATTTGCTTTAAAAAGAATGATCGTTGCGCACTATTATTCAAAGGAGATAAAACTTCGTTAAAGGAGTACAATAATTATACATATTCTCATTCCAAAATAATGTGTGCCTAGTTTTTATGTGTGAAAATATCTATCTTGTGAGATAATTGAGACAATTTCCTATCCAACGAAAATACACTACCGTTTAATTTTATATCAATAAATGAAAGGAATTTTGTAAAAATTTCGATAAATTTTCAGTGATTCCTGTTATCAAAATGTATAGTGTAGTTTTCTTGATGTAAAATTTGAAAACTACAAATCTATAATCTTCTAAAATATCTCATAAGAGATATATCTGTTTAAGTATACGTAGTTACATATATCATTAATCAATTTTAAGTTGGCTCGAATAGCTTATGTATTAATAATACATTATTCACCAGTATGCAAAAAATTGAGCCAACAACCCACACCTTGCGAAGAATAAAATTAATTCGCGCAAACATATCTAAAAAAAAAAAAAAAAATAAAAACGATAACTTATGATATAAACGTAAGAACTGAAGTCACATAAGAATTTGTACACACAAACTATGTTCATATAAATTGGACTTAATGTTTGAAAGGTGAAGATAAAAAAAAAAAAACATTTTCCCTTAAGGCAATAGACAACTTAGGCATTTTAACGTTTTCTTGTATATATAGTATCTGGTATTGTGTCGTATGGTATCGAATAATCACGTCTACTACCTAAGTCTTTTTCAAAGTGAACATATCAAAACAGAACGGAAAGGTTATACAATGAGAATATACATATGGATAGTATAGAAGTGACTTCTCTGCCGACTTCCATAATGATTATGTTTGTATAATTTTGCTAAATACCATTCATTAACGCTTAAGTTCATTTTTATTTACATTTATATCCCTCGTTAAACGGGTATAGGGTTTAATAAAGCTCATGGGTTATCATACAAACTTTATATTTCGCTGGAAAATTGACCGGTCAAACTTTATATTTCCATCCTGTAATATAGTAGTAGCTCTCATTCAGTAGTTAATAAATAGTATATTAATAATACGTACACAAAATTTAGAAGCTATCTGACAAAATTCGAAACATGATATTATTTAGATTAGGAAATAATATATAATATGATATAAAAATAAAAATAGTATTGAAATACATAATACAATAGCTTAGTGGTGAATGAGCCTGCTTTCGAAACATTAAGTACCGACTTTGAAACCGGTTATTAATTTCTTTATAAGTTTATTTTTTAGAAAAAAAGATAATTTTCCCGAAGGGACTAGAAACTAGACAGTGAATTTCGTCAAAATCGAACAAGTCGTTCCAATGTTACAGCGGAACAAAAATAGATAAATAGACAGATACAGACACACGAAATGCAGATCGTTGTTATAGCAATTATTACGATTAGAGTTTAATTATTAACATTATAAAACATACAAGATACATTACTAGTTATATATAAGTATAGTATATTTTATTGTATAAAAAACTCACTTTTAATAGAAATTGAGATGAAATTGATATGCTTGTTCTTTAAAAAATGAGAAGAAGATCTTTGTGAATTTGGTAAGATTTTACGCAGACAGTAATACGAGAGTAAATTTAAAATTGGTGTAGGTAATGGAGCCTCTTGCATGGGTAGAGATTGGTTATGGATAGTTTTACATACAGATAAACGTGTCGCACATAATCTTGATCTTACACTTAGATATTTGTTACTATGTTCATTTTGGACATTGAACATTATATGAATGAAACTTGATATAGAGAAAACGAATTTATTTTTATTTGTTCTTTTCGAAAACTTAACACGTATATTATGTGAAAAGGGAATTGAAAAGTTTTAAGAAAATCGATATGGCTTCATGCAATAAAATTTTATGAAAAGAATTGTAAAGAAAAGAATATTGTACAATTTGACCGCTCAATGGTCGCAAAGTTTAGAATGAACTGAGTGGAGAATACATAATAAGTTTCAAACAATTATGTATATTATGCAAATGAATTCTACAGTAAATTTGGTCAGTTAATTAGATTTGTCTTTTTCTGTTTGTGATTTTATATTCATCTTTCGATATTATTATTAATATATAGAAAAATTGAAACAGAGTATTTTCGTAAAATGTTACACAAAATTAACATTTTTAATTTCTGAAGAATTACATATTTGTGATACCTGAAATAATGGTACCACAAAATTAATGATGTGCAACTCAAAGTTCTGCTAACCTTGCAGTGTTGTAAAATCCCAACATGTGTGATTTGCAAGAAATTTATGATTCCCGTTTTAATTTTGGATAAAGTTTGTTAGAACGCAGTAAAAAATTTGTGTATTTTCGTCAAAAACAATCTGTGCTAAAAATTTGTTAGTAGATTTTTTTGAAACTTTAATTATGTTCGTTGATTTTTTACATATAAACAAAGTTATAATTAATAAAACTCTTTACTAAACTTATTTTTTTACATAAGAAGTTTGCAACATAAAAAAATATCGGGTTTTATTGAAGTTTAAGACTGTTGCTACTTGCTTGAAATTTTAACTAATGAAGAAACTAATTTTCTTGAAGCTATAAAAACATTACTTTATTGAATATTTATTACCTAACCGGTGTATAATAAACGCAAATAATAATTCAAATACCCATTTTGTGTTACATTTGTAAGACTTTTAGTTACCTTTTTGAGACAAAATTTTAACAAAAATTTTTTTTTAACATTCAAAATATCTTTGTATGTTGATCGACATTAATTTTTTAACGCCTGAATTATTTTGTGTGTTTTATGTGTGAATCGACATTAATTTTTTGTTGACCGTTTCTAACGCCTAAATTATTTTGATTGTACACAGAATTTTTTACTGTAAGAGATATTAATCAAATAAAATTTGTGCTTCGGCTAGAATATTCTGCTATCATCCAATCAACTTATATTGAGCTACAATATATTCACATTTCAAATAAGAAAAAAAAATTTACAAATGACAAAACAATCCGATAAGTTGTTCTACGTAAGTATCTGTTTTCTATATAGATATAGATTTTTTTTTTAAACTAAAATATTGTCGACATAAAAGTTATTCAGTCTATAAAAATAAATGTTATGTCAATAGTTTTTTTGTTGAAAATCGAATATTTGTATACTACTTATATTGATTTACAATGTGTTTCAAAGGCTTAGATCGAACATCAGGTGCACTTTACAAATTTGTTTTTCGAAAATGAAAATTAAAAAAATTGATAACACTCTCTTATTCAATATGTTATAAGTATCTTTAAAGTGTTGGTCAAAGAATATATCTCGTTAAAATACAGTCTCTGGTTTAAAACTAGTTTAGTTAATATACCTATAGGCTAGAGCTTTGAGTTAAAAAAAAAAGATGTGTCGGTTTAAAAATGAGTGATGATTACATGGAGCCATTGAATGATTTTACTCCCTAACGTATTAAAGTAACTTTTCGTTTTTGTGTAATAGTGATGACAGTTACTTTGTTAAAATGAATTATTTAAAGGATTACAAGGAGGCTACAAATGTTGATAAATTATAAAAGGTTGTATATGCATATCTGTTAACAAAAGACGTCCAACAAGTTTCCCAAACAGGTTGATATATAGTCAATTTCTGATGGATGCCATTACCATGATATTTCCTTACATCAACCTTCTATTTGATTAAATGAAAAAAAAAAAATATTATTCTCAAAACGATTAATTTAAGCAAAAATTATTTAACATTAAATAATAAAATATATATTGAGATAGATTAAAATAAATTTTATTGAACTATTTAAAACACGAAACAAATCGATATTTTGGTAAAATTAAAACAACTATTATTTTGCTTAATCTCCCACGAATTAGTAAAATTAAATTAATTTTTTATTGCATTTCGACAAACATGGCCATCTTCAGAAATACTAATTTCTAAAAATGAAAAAATATATCAAAATATGTTTAGTATATCTGAATATGGCCATATTAGTTGAAATGAATTGAAAAATTAAATTAAATTAATTTTAACAAATAGTGGTAAGGCTAAATAATAGTTTTTATTTCTAGTATGGATCATTCCAAATTAGACACCTAAAATAATATAATATTAGTTAATAATTATAATTTGTAATGTAAGTTGAAAATCTAAAAGTACAAAAATAACTTAAAATTAAGACTGCAATTTTACAAGAATTTGATTTAATATTAAAACTGATAAGTAAAGTGTTAAAAAAAAAATTCAAAAGTCTCCTATCGAGAGTACATTGCTAAAAAATTATTATTAAGTTCAAAGGTCAAAAGTAACAGATTTTTTCTTGAGCAGTAAGTGTTCTTATAAAAATTGAGGTCATCAAATAATCTACAAAAGTTTTCATGATGCTTTTTATTACATCATCATTTCTATAATATCACCATATGAAGTAATAAGTAATATGAAGGTTTATGTATTAATAAAAGGAACCTAGTCCTTTATTTCATCTGCTCGTTCAACCTTGAGGAGTAACATCTGTTTGCAAGTATGAAGTATTTAAAACTATTAACTATTCTTTACAACTCATCATCACAAACGAAAGCACATTTTGTCTTCTTGCTTATACAATGTTCCAAAAAAAATAATTATTGTTTAGAATAGATATTTTGATCTAGTAAAAAAAGTACAGAATAATAAAAGCTTTCGTTATGCGAAGTATTGTAATATTACCACTATTTTGTCTATTTTGACCAGGATCAATATAACTTTGACAAACTATAATTATCAAACTATCGGTATTGATAATCGCATCAGTATCGCCCTTTTATTAAGGTTAATCATATTAAAAAGTGAAACTCGAAAATAAATCGATAAATTTTTAATGTAAAATTGTTTTTAGATGTTCATTTTAAAATTTGCATTAGGAGTTGTTATATAAAAAGAATTAAAACATCGGATTTCGTGAAACATATTGTATCAACATTTATGCTCTTTTTTGAAAGCACATATAATGCTGTCCGATGTGTAGTATTTGAGGACAGTAATTTTTTTTTTTCAAATGAACTCAACAAGAATAATACTATGTGAAGTCATCTTTAGCTAAATGCATAATAGACTACCTACTATATACATCTATACATCTCTACCAAAAATAAATAACTCAAACATTTATTTTGTAAATGTAGTTCAATCGTTTTAGTGATGAGCAAAATTGGTCTTGGTCTTGATATTGTAAACAACGAAGACCGAATAAGCAAGGCCAAGGCTAAATGGACAAGACGCTAAAAATAACAGTTTCCAATAAATGTAAACTTTTTTTCCAAATGTATCTCAGAGTGCGATAATATTAATTTTCGATCTTAAAATATCGAGAATTATACATACAATAACATTAAACGCCACTGTTATCTCAAAAAAAAGCCTTGGCATTAGTTCGAGTGTATTTTAAGATGTTGGAACCTCCGAAGGTGTTTGCCCTTGTATAGTTTGCTAAAAAGGCACATAAAATTAAAAGTATTATAAACGAAATATGATGGTTTGATATGATATTGATGGTTTAATTATCCTGAACAGTATCTTTTCACAAATTCTGACGTAAATTTCAATAAAGATACTCGTCCTTCGAAAAAAATTTGATGTCATGCATATATATGTTACAGCTTAAGTGTAAATTTCAAAGTACTTATTTCCAATGCTTAAAACTAATCTAATATACGAACCCTCCGAATTTAATCCAATATAACTTGATCTACAAATAATTATAAAACTCAAATAACCAATGCTTTTTAAATTGCAAATGATTTCCGATCGTATTTGATTTGATCGCAATTTATTTGTTTGAATGAATCGGTTTGGTTACTTTTGATTATTGGGTGGATGTCCACGAGTTTTATATCTAAACTTATGAAATTAAAAAAAGGAAGTACTGTAGTTTGCGTTTCATATGAAATTAATACTGTTGCATTTATTTTAAGTTCCTTTTATGTGTAGCAAAATCCTCAATTGTACTTTTTCAATCATCGAAATATTTATTTTTTTCATATGATCATATTATGCAGTAAAATAACTCGGATGTAATATGTTTTTGTTATTAATTTGTAATAATCTTTATTAATTGTAATCTTTCTGTCTAACGCTCTTTAAAAATACACTTACGGAGATTGTACGGAGTATTTAAAATCAAATTTAATGGCATTGATTTCTAGCAAAATCATATACATTTTAAATTCAATTAATTCTAACGAGTGAATAAATAAATTTTTATATCAGTTTCTAATGGTCAATAGATAAGAAATAAATTTTCATTTTATTTATTACTTAGGAATAACAACCATTTTTATAGGTTGATATTGTTAAATAATAAATCAACAGAATAATGGACTTTTAACGCAAAATACAATTAATAATAAATTTTCGTGTGTTTCTTGGAATGAAAATAATATCTCTCTGTCTTGTTGGTTAAAACAAATTATAATCTCTATCATGCAATAACAAGTAATTCATCGTATATAATTGGGTGCTTTGTGATTATATATTTTTAGATTTGACACAGTATAAACATTCGCATTTTGTTTTATAATACTTATGTCTTTATAATAGTATGATATTCTAACATATAATATTTAAAAGTAAATGATACTTGTATCTACTTTAGGCATGACATTAGGTTTGTTATTGTATTGTCATCAGCGACCTCAAAAGCTTGTATATATTGAGTTTGATAAATTAATATTCATTTTCAGAGATTTTAGAAACACTGTTTAAATGAATTTTATACATTTTAATGCATTTCTGAGGATAATTCTAAAACTATATGCCTCTATGACCTTTATTTTTTAATCGGGATATTATTTTCTACATTACTGTATATACTACGAATGTTACAGCTAAATCTCAATTTTAGTAATTTGGCAAATATTCTTTTATCAATCCTCTAAAAAATATAAGAATAATTACGTAACTTTTACTTTATCATGAAGCAATAGTTCCAAAACTTATAGGATTTGTAATTTCGCTGATTTTTTTATTATATAAATACACCTTTCGATTACAGACAAACTAGTAATAATCAGCATGCATTTTCTAATCGAAAAAATATTCTTTGAGTAGATGTTACAATTTGTTAATTTGGTGATGGTCTGAAGATAATAAATACGATTAACTAATTCATGCTGAGAAATACGTTTTATAAAATACAAAACAAAAACCAATAAATAACTTGACTTAGATCCTTAGGATAAAAATCAAATTTTACAGCATTGTTCAGTTCGTCAATTATTGTTTATTGTCAACTTCTTTTCTTGAAGACAACATTGAAGATTTTGTTGGGGATAGAAAATATTTCAATATTATTAATACTATGATGCTAAAACCATTTGACAGCACATAGCTTAGGATACAATAGAATGCAATAACCGGAGTTTGGAGCTGGTTACAATATAAAATACTGTGCTATACAATACGTATATTAAATGATATTACAGTATCCATTTTTATGAAACCATTTAGATAAATGGAAAAAATATTGAAAACATTATTATAAAAAAATGGAAAAATGCATGCTTTGTATTTCATATAAATATTTTGAAATACAAAAGAAATTTTTATAATTTTTTTTTCTGAAAATTTTATGAAACTTTAAAAGCAAAGGTTGCAATATTTTTCGCGTAAAATTAAAATAATATAATAAATAATTTGAAAAAGAAAAAATCGACTGAAAAGAGAAAATTTAAACGCAATGGACTAACACGACCGAATCAATATTGATTACATTTAAATGAAAATTTAAAGTTAAATACTCGTATTAAGTTGAGTACCAATTGAATGTGATATCCGACAGTAAACAAATAGTCCCGCCTGCTACTTATTTTAATGCGCGTATTTAACTGAGTCTTTAAATTTTCCTTTCAATTTAATAAATATTGTTTCGGTCATGTTAGTCCATTAGGTTTAAATTGTCTTTTTTGCAGTCGATATTCAGATTTTAAAATAATTTAAATTATTTCAGACTTTGAGTGTCGTGGCACAGTTTTATGAATAAATACTAAAAAAACCGAAAATCTTAAAAATAGAAAATGAAAAAAAAAACTAAAAAACAGAAAATCTTTTAAAGCATTCAAGGAAATGAATATGTACAATTTATAAGAAACAAATTCTTATATATAATTGTATTCTTTTTAATGTATATCTTTGAATCGAAAATTTTTTTATAATCAATCATATGTGATTTTTACATAATGAATAATAATTACTGGTTGTTATCTATTATTTTAAGCCTTCTTTCTCCCATAGATCTAAGTTTGAAAATATAGTGGTTACTGTTTGGAAGAAATTTGCATCTTCTCTTAACACCTCTCGAGACAGAAATATTTGAGGCAACTTGAAAATTTATGTAACTGTATTTTTAGCAAAGTATAAACACAAAATCGAACCTAGTTGAAAAGTAGTGACATTTACAGCTATGCAGTCAGAATTTTCCTAAAGAGCTGACAGGTATGAAGAGCCACCAAAATGGCGTATGTGTTTTCAAAATATTTATTTACTTACATCTTTTTATCCGTCGAAATCTCAAATGCCTCTTGCCACAAATATATATTTTCGAAATTAACAAAAATCAATTTCTGAAATACCTTGCCAAGATTTAGACATAATAATTTTATTGGTATATGCCATACAATAATTTTTTATTAGTTTTATATTTTTTGATAACAATGTATAGATACGAGGTTTCAGGTCAATAATACATTATTTATTATTGATTTGAGGAAATGAAACGGGTGAAAATAATAATATATATATTACAATTTTCTAATAAAAGATATTTATGTCCGATTTAAAGAAAAAAAGTAAAAAATAAATAAATTTATATTATTATGTGTTTAGTTTCCCTTCTGGTTTGATATATCTCTTACTAAATGAACAATAATGACATTCTATGTGTTATTAAACTTGAAATAGAAATAGAAAAAGTTATTCTATGTTTTGAGTGTTTTGTAACACCGCATGCTCTCGAAACTGTATAGCAACCTTCATTCGAACGTTATTCTATTAGAATAGCGTAATGTATTTGGAATTTGAGTAAATATTATACAATAATTAAGATTCAAGATCCGGCGACATTGGGATTTTGAAGATAAGATGATAAAAAGAAAAAAAGGTTAGGTGAGATGTCAGATATTGATAGGATATAGTTTCTAAAATTGTAATGAATCTAAAAATATAGTCTATGAAACAATATTTCAAACAAAAGTTGTTTGTTTTGAAGAAAGGAATATTTTTATCATTAAATTTTTCTTCTATATTTATGGTTTTAAAGTTGGGTTATGCTTCTACGGAATCGAATTTGCCGATTTTTCTTACTTTAATCTTACTTTTTAGGTCTAGAATGAACCGTCCAAATCTCTTTTTATTCTTGAATTTTCTTGATTACAGACCGATAAACGGAACTGGACTAGTTTGGTGATTTTATGAACACCCATATCAAAACTTTATTGGTGCATTCGATTTTTGCTTGCGTTACAAACTTTAGACTCAAACTAATATTTTCT
This sequence comes from Chrysopa pallens, assembly GCA_020423425.1. Lineage (NCBI taxonomy): Eukaryota > Metazoa > Arthropoda > Insecta > Neuroptera > Chrysopidae > Chrysopa > Chrysopa pallens. The sequence continues at coordinate 54,113,656 of CM035591.1, forward strand.
GACATATTCTTTACATGTCAACTATAAAAATACTGATATTATCCTAAAAAGGTGTTTAATAGTGATACAAAATTCTAACATTATTATTATTATTAACATGTGGCCACCCGCTTACGAAAATATAATTGTAAAAATGTGACCAAGAACTTTGATTGAAAGTTGAACTAAAACCATCAAACTGGGGCTTCGTTTTATTGTAGCTGACACCTTAATTATACAAGTAAGTTCAACTGTAAGACACACGTTTTGGAATAATAAATTTGCTCATCTTTCAACATTTCCTTCTGTTTGTGATAACAACTTTTTATAGGTTCAAGAATAATGAAATAACTTGAAGATTAAAATAAGTTTCATGTAAATATATATGGCATATGTACTACAACGTGTTGGAAAATCCGAACACACTACACAAGAAGTAACTGAAGGGTTTTCAAATTTAAGATCCTAAAAGCTGTTTTACGTGAGTCAATAATTTACATATTTTACAAAAACCTACGTTAATGTGTAACTCGTGATTTACTTTTTTGTGGCGATATTTATGAGAATAATTATTTGTTTTGTTAACGAATCTTTAATGGATAGTATATATTAGAATGTATAGCAATGTGTAAAAGGTTAATATGGTAAAATAAGATAAATGATTTTGTAATAATTTATGCTTTTTGTATAATGAAAACCCAGAGTGGAGATTTGTATACATGTGAACGTTTAACAAATGCACCCACCACTGAAATATAAATTCATAAAAGACGTTCTTAAAATTGCCGATTTCAAAATGAACACTAAAGTTTAAAATAAATTATATGGTTTTCAATTTTTTTGTAGAAAAGACAAAATGTGTGGGTTAATGGGCCGATGAGAGGGTTATTTAAGGAGAAAAAATGTCGTCGAGTGCTATTATAACTTAGAGGATTAAAATAGAAAAGACGAAACTACACCCTTTTTTGTTTTTTATCATCTCATCTCATGAACAAACAAAAAGTTGGACAAATTGTATATGAAACTCTATGTAGGCAATTAAATTTTGCTTCGAAATGTTTTATACATCAAAAGCATTTTTTTATTACAAAAAAAATGTTGAATAAAAAAGAAAAAAATTCAAAACCATTTTTACTTTTTTGGCCAGGTATAGATTATGCAATTTTTTTGGAAAGAGACTGGTATATAGGTATTGCTGGTATTGCTGCGTAGAAAAAATAAAATCTATTTCAAATGTTGGATGTTATACAGGCTGTTTTTCATTACGATAGACTATCAAAAATAATTTTGTGCAAAAAATCGCAGATAAGTCACTTTTATATTATAATACACTTAAAATGGAATGAAGAACAGTATTTTAATACGAATTACGCGGTATATTGACCTAGTTTAATAATATCCAATATATTAATTATGTCTTTCATTGAATAGTTCAATTCTCGAGGACATAATGCAATAACTTTAAACTGTTTCTAAACAAGCTATAATTGGTTCGATTGTATAAAGTCGTGCCAACAACATCTTTTTATATGAAGCATATATATATATATATATATATATATATATATATATATATATATATATATATATATATATATATATATATATATATATATATATATATATATATATATACGAAAAAATTATTCAAACAAAAGCTTTTGGCCCAAAATCTAATGTTACCCAAACACACACCCACACACACACAAACATTTTTGTGACTTCGAAACATACGTGCGAAACACACTTAGGGGAGTTTGAATCATGCAAATATAACGCCGTTATCGGTAGTAACAATGGTGCGTAGGATTAAGCGGAATTCTGTAAATTAATGAATTAATGTTTAAAAAATATTCGAATACAATAAGAACGGTATTGTCATATAAAACGTTCGAAAATAAGTCCAATTATTTTCGTGTATAAATTTGAATTTATTAAACCTTAATTGATTTATTTGCATTCTTATTTGAAGTATAGTCACGTTTTCAAGTGTGTATCTTATATTTTATTTTTAAAATTAAAACGAATAAGGTCAAACAATTCAATGTTTATTACCCACCACAAATCTAATAAATTATCACAAATTCAACATATATTTAAATTGTAACCGCTAACAATTGAAACACATTTTGTGTCAAATGTGTACATACATAATATTTTGTAACCTGCTTTTCATTCTTAACCGACCAAAAATGGTAGGGATTTCGCGTTCCGTATTTTTTTTTTTTGTGAACGGCCATGTATATATTTTTACAGAGTGAATCGATTTGAATGATTCTTTGAACTTCATTCATTAGATTTTGAAAAAACAATCCAATTTTAAAGGGTAGGAGTGCAGAATACAAACTTTCAGTGATTGAATATTTCAAAGCAGTTCGATTTAGAAAATTTTTTTTTAACGGGTAGGATATTTTGAAGTACTATGAATCTTGATGAAATTCTAGCCCAAAGTGGAAGGGGGTAACACATTTTTGGAGATTCTGGCCACTCAATAGACAGTTTCCTTGATTATATTCAGCATTTAAAAATAAAAAAAAAATAAATTTATCGTAAAAATAGAACCGTCTGTATAAAGCAGAAACTGGAAACTAAAAAACATTTAAAATAAAAAATTTCTTAAGTACGTAATTTTCAGTAAGGCCCATATACTCGCTAGTATCATATTCTCACTAAATAATTTATTCATTGGCGCCCAATTCCGAAAGGTAATTTTAGTTCCATTTTTATGAAGTCGATTGTATTTTTTTTGAGAAGAAAGTTTTTTCAATGTATTATTTATTTGATACTATACTGAGAACAGGGTATTTTATCGCTTTGGAAAGGTACATATAAATTAATATAAATATTGTTAACAAATACCCCACCCCCTTCGCAGGAATAATTAGCCTGTATTGTTCATTTATTCAGTTTTTTCAAAACTGTAACTGTAGGTAATAGTGATTTTGGGACTTAAATTGTAAAACACATTTTAGTAGATTTTTCAGGGCAGATATTTTTGAAGATTTTGTTAATCGAAAGTTGTTTCGTTCTAAATTGCTTAGGATAAATGTTGGTATGTTTTGAAGAAAAATATTTATTAAAAAGGTGTTTACATCCTATTGATCAGCTGCAATTGTGACGAATCTAAACAGTTTACGAAAAATGTTTCAAAAAACAGTTGTTTATTTTCAAGAAACAAACATTTCATGTGAACTTTTTTTTTCTCTTATGGTTGAGTGAGGATCAATGGTATAGTTATTACTTAATATTTTGATTATAAGGATCAAATCGAATGCTAGTCAGTGGTTTTTCTCACAACTAAGGTAACTAGGCTACAAGATGGTTAGCAACATATTCAGCTGACCTATGTCGGTTGATAATGAGAATAACAGGTAACCGAACATATTGTAAAATTGTCTACGTTTATTCGTCAAAGCTAGAAAAAACAAAGGATAATCCCATATGTAAGTTTTCATTAAATTTCCTAATAACGTATTTTTGAGGCATTAAAAAACATAATTTAGTATCCTCTTACAAATAAAGTAATATCTGTTATAGCTTCTTGATTTTAGTGAATTTGATCTCAAATACACTGTATACACTGGGATACATTGTATAAATATAGATATATAGATAACTTTAATATTTGTTAGTTGCAAAATTGGTATTTTTTTTAGTTTTTATTGACTCGTTAGATAAATATTGTTTTTGGTTTGGATCTGGAGCTTAGCGAGATAACATTAATATACTTTGAATTTCACATAAATATAGTTTGTCAAAAGTAATATTCACTTTATGCTTAGTTATGATATCATTACCTATATACAATTAAAATCTGACTGTTTACTTGTATTTTACTTCAGCTTTATTTTTTAGTTTATAAAACTTGATAATAATGACAATTTTAATTAAATAATAATGGAATATGTAGGTCACTCATGTAAATAATTAATTTAACTAGGTGCAAACAGCACATAAACACTCATAAACCTTCTTATAAGTTCTCTATTCATCTTACCAATACAGGTCATAAAATTGATTAGGAGGTGATGTGTTACATATTTGCCACAACTGCAAAAACTGAAATTTGCTAGAAGCTCTTGAGGTCAAAAATTAAATAAAACCCAAAATTGTACAATTTAAAATATGAACTAGACCTTAGTAATTCCCCTTTTTTAAATTTGAAATTATAAATAACGAAAAATTATTTATCAACTCCACCTATAGTTTCTTCATTCACAATAATCTTACATACTCTCCCTATATATTTCCAAAATAAACGAATGATTGAATAATTGTTATTTGATAATGACTTTTTATGTCGAACGTGTAATCGTTTTAAAAAAATTTAGAGTGGTAATTAGACAAACTTAAAAGTTGGATTCCATAATTATTTTAAAATAATGAATTTTATAATAATTATTTTATAATATATGTGAAGTATACTTGCGATTAATAAATTTAGTTTTGATTCATCTGAAACTTACGAAAGTGTTAAGCGTTTAATAACTAACTTAGAGATGTTTAAACGACCCATTCGCTTCCAATAGTGAAAATAAATCCTTAGAGAAGGTTAAAAATATCCTTATTAGAAACTCCTTAGTACAAATGGATGGATAAATGTTACTATACATTAACTAAGTACAGAAAGAAATTAAGTATGTAAAATAAATAAAGAAACTGTATAAAATCAACGTATATAAAAATCCCACTCGGAAATTGTATACCATATAAGTTGATTAGATCGCTAGTCCCAAATATCAGAGGTTATAAATTCAAAAACCATTCAGTTGTTTATTTTTCCTATATCCATCTAGCATTGATGTCAAAAATGATAAAGAAGTCACTATATTTTGAAATATTGTACGGTAAAAGAATATAAAAATCTTTAAGTAAATATGTTGATTTTCATAACAATGGCACAATGGTCACATATCAAGGTATCAAATGTCACGTCTATGTCTCATCTTGATGAAAATATTTTTGTTAGTATTGTTCCACGTAGGTATACGTATATACGTGCATATACACAATAATGCTTTTATACCTTTGGATTGTGGGCAAAAGTTTTGAAAAAAAAAAAGGTTTTAAATAATTTATTGTGATATACAAAGTGTTATGTAAAATGTTGTATGTACATTATAAACTAAAAGTGTCATGTAAAATGTTGTATGTACATTTTAATCTAATATAGTAAGCAATTGAGGAAAATCACTTGTTTTCAAACTTTTAAAATGAGTACGAGAGAAAGTAAAATTTCGAAAGTCAACGTATTCAGTATAATTCTTAATATTTGAGAAATATGCATATTTTCAATTGAATTCTTGTTCAAAAATTGAAAAGCAAAAAACAAAATATACATATCTTTGTGTCTAATGTATGAAGTTTATAAATTATATGGGTCATAAATTTTAAAAAAGAATCAATTTGGCAATTTGAAGCTAGACTCAGATAAGAAAATAGATAAGTATTTTAACGTACATGACACGTCTTTGTCAGACTCTTTACATCTATAGATAAGTATTGTACTCTTTACATCAGAGATAAGTATTGTACTATTTTAATATTACATCCGCATTTGAATGACCTTTCACACCAGTTGGAAATAATCATTTTTTAACTTTTGACTTGATTAAATTTAACTATTTGACTATGGATTTTATCTATCTTATTTATTTAATTATTTTAATTTTAAATTTAAACAGGTGCCTCATTGTGGCAACGCTTTAAGGAGTTTTATTGCATCATATTCATTGGTATGTAAATGTATTTATACCTTGCGAGGAACTTGGAAATTATGATTACTGATATGTTTTCTTTTTTTTGCTTTTTCAAACTGAAAATTTTTATGTGTTAGTTTATCATAATTTCTTTTCATCTTTGAAATTATTATTATTTTATTCCATTTACTTATTTGTTTATTTATTAACTTCCCAGTGGACAGTATTTGTCAAGACGCCCATTTTGTGAATCCGGTATTTTGACTATCGTTTCATTTACCAAAGTCACTTCAAACCGAATTCAACTTAGTTGTAATGATTCTCTGAAGAGATATTACTCGTTGCTAATTTGGTGACGGTTTGCACGTGTATTTTTTTTGTCTCGATTATCTTTAGTAAAATTAATGCTTTCGCAGTGAAACCACTTCCATTCTACGCGTAATTGCATAAAATTAAGGGGGATGGTTAAAAAAAGGGAAAAAAAATTATAATATAAAAATATTAAAGTATAAAATAAAAAATTTTAGTGAACTATCTGACAAAATTTTCGTTTATATTTTGTAAAGGGCTTCGTTGTAGATTTTTAAAATTATTTATAACTGTAGATGGTTTTTGATATAGTTTTTGTAGTGGGTTTGTTCGTTGTAACGGCAGACCGTAATTGTTGAGTGTTTTTAAAGCAGATGTGAAATATATTAAATTATTAAAATTATTAAAATTATTCAATATTAGAATCGAATATTGAACTAAAGTTTAATTTCCGAATTTGATTTAGTAAGAAAATAAATTATATATAAGTTAAAGTTCGTGATTTAGCAAATTCGGTTTATTGGGTCCAATTGATTTCTAACACCATACAAGTTTTTTTTTTTTTTTTTAAATTATTTAAACTGCCTACAGCCAGTTTAGCCATGCAGATATTAACCAAATAAAATTAAGAAATCAATATATTTTCATAAACAAAATGAAAAGTATTCTTGAAATAAAATTTAAATAAGGACTTTGGACTTGTTAAGGAAAGTCCAAAGACTAAAAAGCATTGCTGTATTATTTAGAGATTGGATATGGGGAATTTTGTACCATAAAAGTTGATTGTTATTTTTTTTTACAAAAATCTATCATTATTATTCTAACATATGCATTTACAACCGAGGAGATTGAATATTTAGAATATTTTCTGAGTGATATGATTAACAAGAATTCAACCATTGATATTAACTGAATCATATGCCGAATATTAACAATTAACTCTGTTAGTTGTAATCTTAACTTGATTTTATTACATGAGAATTGCATGTTTCGTAGCATACTGTATATTAAATATAAAAAATTTACATATTTCTAGCATGATTTCAAGTGTATAAAATTCAAGTCATGATGTTGGTAATCGTAAAATATTTGACTATAAACTCGGCAATACCCATGTATATTTAAAAAAAAAAAAACCTTTTTCACTTTATACTATAATATTTAAATTGCAAATAAAAGCAGAATTGAGATATGTTTGTTCATCGTTTTTTGTTTGACATAATTAGTACTCAGTGTTTCAGGTTTTATGTTAATTTTAATTCATGTAAATAAGTCAATTTATAGAAAAATTGCTGCTATGATAATAACGTTTTAGCTTACTGCTTTAAAAATCAATACATATTTTAAACGGCATTTATCAAAAACCTCTAAAAATGTATTTCGCAAGCGCATCTTTCATTTGAAATTAGTATCATATAATTAACATGAAGGAATGATTTGATTTGTAGTGCCATTGGAAAATTAGAGTAAATTTTATGTCATTACCATCTTTTATTCTCATTTATACAATGTGACTGAATAGAAAAGTTATAAATTATTCTGCAGTGGACTAGTAGTATACTCAAGAGGATTAATTAATGAAACAGATTATATTTTTACTTAAAAGATTACTTTTACAAAAAAAGACTTGACTTTATAAAATAGATTGAGCTATAGTAGGTCAATACAAACTTACAAAATATACTGATTTAAATATAATATTGATAATAAATAAAAGATTGATTTTGTAAATGAAATAAAAATTTTTGTTTTTTGGTTTTTACTGCAGAAGAATTGCAATATAGTTCATCTACAATGTCTATATTTTAGGATAACATCATATCAAATGTGTGTTGACCAGGACCAAACCGTTTTTAACGCCGTAATAGAAAAATTATAAGCATTAGAACTGTGGTCGGAAAATGAAGTAAATGGTGTAAGTTATTAAGTAATTATCGTAAAATAAGATTGTTGCCATTTGTTGCTAAAGACTGTTTCTTATCGAAACAAATACAAACAAAAGTTGTAGATAATAAAAAAATCTATCTTACTGGACATTATTGACCACACCTAAAAATTATCGACATATATGTATTTTTCGATTTTACATATTTTTATTTTAATGAAAATTGGTGAAATTGTTCCTTTTTCGGCTTAAAATAAAAACAGTGCTCTTTATTTCTGTTGAAATCCCAACTTCAAATAAAATCATGAAAATATAAAATTTTCGCAATATAATTTTTCTCGGTAATTTTGAGGTTATGATCAATAACGTTCAGTAAAATAGTTTTAGATTTGTTGATTATCTACAAGTTTTATTTTTAACTTTTTTTGATAAGATTCACTCTTTAGCAGCAAATGGCAAAAAACGTATATACGATTACCCCCCATCCAGTTTTCCAGGAGTTTGGTCCATGTTTTCTTAATTACTTACAGCATTAAATACATTTTCCGACTATTTGTATACTGGTTATAATTGGTATTGCCTTAAACATGATAAGCTCTCTGGTCTAGTGATCTATATTGTAAATGTTTTCCAGTATTTCATACACTATCTTTAATAATTTTGAGCAGGATTTAATTTGATAAATTCGGTGGTAAGATATCATAAAAAGACCTGATAGTAAACATATAAATTGAAAGCACGCGTGTTCATACTGATCTAAATTCACATAAACTGACATTCATTAAAAAACTATAACAAACAAACAAAAATTCAAAATTTCTTAATATAGCAAAGATTTTTTGAGAATTTGGAATTAGGATTTGTATTTCATTTTATTTTTTATTTTATGCGTACGTTTCACATTAAGCTCATTAATCTTGAACCGTGTGAAAATCGACATCATTTATAACCTTATATAGAGCTTTTATGTTAAAATGAACTGGTTTGATAGTTTTCTTGTTTTTAAAAAACATAACCTTAGAGTTTGAAATTGGATCTTCTTATTATCAAGAAAGATCGCTGGCTTTTGATGGAACAAGAGCAAAGAAAATACTAAAGTTATTCCCACCAATGTAGGGAAAGAAAATAATAATTCTTAATATGAGAAAATAGCATATTTTATAAAAACCAAAGGTAGGAATAGCTAAGCCACGTATAACAAATGGTAGGAAAGAAAAATTCCAAATATATAATTATCAAGAATTGGTCAGGCTTATAGAAAAAGTAAGATTACCACTAAGTTGGATAGACTAAGTGCAAAATAAATTTCGATTTTTTCCCCAATTTCCAGGATCAAATTATTTTGTATTTTATAAATACTTATTTCGACTACAAAGTAGTCATCATCGGTATGAATTAGCTAGTTGTAATGATTCTCTGAGGAGATGTTACTCGTGCAAACCGTCACCAAATTAGCAACGAGTAACATCTCCTCAGAGAATCATTACAATTAGCTAATTAATATTGATAATGACTACTTTGTAGTCGAAATACGTATTTATAAAATACAAAATAATTTGATCTAGGAAATTGGGGAAAAATCGAAATTTATTCGAAAAATCCTAGATTTCTCATTAATAATTATAAAAAATAAGTGCAAAATGAACAAAAAATAATGGCAGTGAATGGGGAATTTTGTGTGAATGATGCTTAGAGGCGAAGTGTTCTGAAGGTCAAGACTCAAACTTTGCTGTAGCGATATTTATTATAGCTAATAATTGTTGACCATTAAAAAACTAAATATTACACCTATAGTGAATTCTTCAACCTAAACCCGTTCCACTACAACTTTTGAATGGCAGAGAATAAATATTAAATATGCATGGTCGTTTTTAATAAAATCGAATTTTATTGGATATTTAATATACTACGATTATTTTTTGAATCAAAATAATAAATAATTCATCTAACAAAGCAAAAATTTACATGAATTATTAGTTTAAATTTGTATAAATTTTTTAGAAATAATATTATAATTAAAAAAGATGTTACTTTTTATATGTTTATAAAATAGAAAATATACGTATACAAAATCCAACTGATACTGTGTTATTCTCTCTATATGACGTGTAGTATGTTTATAAACATTATGTTAAAACTGTTAAAACGATTATTTACAAAGCACTTAGCATCTTGTATGTGCTTGGTTTTTATTGTTGTTGTTTATAGTGAGTGCAGTATAACTAGCTCGCGAGCTTCGAGTCTGGCATATAATATGTGAATATGGTAAATACATCACATAAGCTTTTTTTTTTTTATAAATAAATATTATTCTATTTTTATATTATACATGGACCATAGCATTTTTACTTCTATCATGATTATTATAGTGTTATTTTGCTAAGCTTTTGTTTTTTTTTATGTGTTTTTATTGTATAGTTGAAATTCTGAAATAAATTATGTATGAATATAAATATAACTATTCCTTTGGGATTCTTTATCGTAAAATAATGAAAGGCAAAAAATGAAATATCACACGTTTTAATACCACAATGAAATTTAAAATTAGAAACTTAATATCTCGAAAAGTATTTATTGTGTTCTCACTGATTCTTAAGTTTAAAATCGTTCAATTAAAAAATTTTTTACTTTCTGAATGAAAACCTTACACTTAAAGGTGATAAAATCAATTTATACATGTAATATTTAAAAAGAAAGTACAAAGCCTCCATGAAAAACGTGTCTGTTATATTGCCGATTCAGTAGCAAAATAATAATATGCTGATTTTCAATTACAGTGTGCCATTAATTTATCTTTTTAATAATCTGTCCGACAGTCTTTGTTTATAGCTCAGTTGACCATGCCGTCAAATGATATGTACACAGCTTATTGTGGTGAACTGGTGTAGGGTAATTCTATACATCGGATGAGATATACATCCTGCCGTGGAGATACAATCATACTAAAAAAAATGAGAAGGTGAAATAATTAGACGGCAACTAATCATAGGTTAGGCATAAAAAGACCTCTTGGCAGGTATTTCTTTCTTTTCCACTACTACCATACTGGCATTTCTCGGGCAGGAATAAAGCTATCCGAATAAATTATGGCTTTAATTCGATCATCTTCAACTTTTTTTGCCCTACCAAATCATGGTTCATTTATTTATGAAAAATAAGTCCATGTAAACCAATTCTGATTCCCCTGTTCGTGTAGAGCTTCATTACAATAAACGTTCAATTTATTCTCAATAGCTTGTTTTGCGCTTTTCTTTTTCAAAAATATTAAAATAAAATATTACGAAACTGGTATTTGTGTTTTGATTTTTTTCTTGAAAAACAAACCTTAATTGGAAGAGAGTTAAAGTTCATTGCTGATAAGACCAAATCAATACCATTTTTACATTGTAATATTGACAGAAGTCATTTACAAATAGCACTCAAGCCTTTATTTAAAATTAATAATTAATTTCCTGGTTACTTACACAACACGAAAATAATTTGTTATTAATTAAATGTCTGAACATTCCATCTTACAGAGTTTCGCCAATTTCGCAATTTTGTCTATTTTTCAAGTAAATTATTTCTGTAAACGACTAAGCTTGAGGGGCTTTTAAAATTGTTGTAAACATAAATTATAACAATATAAACAACACAAATTAAATGAAATACCAACTTTTTTTAAAAGTTGTTATTAGTTGTACTGTGTATTTGTATATTAAACATTTTAACGCAGCAGCTTTCTAGCAATGTTTTATAAATAAAGACCCATTTTTGTATAACTGTTAAAAATTGTATCATACACACATACGTATATATATATATATATATATATATATATATAATCTTATTTTTAAATTTTAAAAAGTTTATTTTAAATGGTCCTGACAGTGAAGAATCGGATTAATAAGTTTAAATTAACCTTTTTTGATGTCCTTGGATTTTGTTTTAGGTACTTCTTTTTTTTAGTTTTATATTTAATCTGATCTAAATCTCGATTGAAGTTCACCCACTATTATATGTAGTTCAATTTTTAGCGACTATGATACATAGTTGTTCATATTGAATTGAATAATGTTCAATTGAATTTTTTTAATGAGAGACAATATAAAAAAAATTCTATTTTTTAGAAAAACATTTTTGCGAGAAAAATAGGGTAGTATATTGAACTTGTTATTTTAAACACATCAAAATGTGAAATTTGGCTCAATACCACAACAAAACTTGAAAGTGGAATGATAACTGATTCGAAACAAAAGTAATAATCTCATAAAGTTTATTTACACATTTCATTCTTGAAATACGATGTTTTATAGAACATTCATATTTTTGTCTTATCTGGGGATTAGCACATCCATATTTTGTTTGTTATTAAATAATTTTAAAAGAAACTGTTATTTCTCATTAAAGACCTCCTACGAAATGGAATATTTTTACTTAAATGTAAAGAAAAACTCTAGGAAAGAATTTATAATATCATAGTTGGAAAAGAAAACACACTTGATATATTTTTTGTAGAAAAATTCTGTTAAAGCATTAAATAACAATGATTTTACTTTTCTATTGAGGAAAATTTTTTTCTACAAAGAAAAAAAAATACGGTTACCGGATGTTGACATTAATAGGGAATAATTCGAAGAAAATATTATGTTTTCTTTTTTGCTTCGTACTCAGGAGATTTATATATATATACATATATATATATATATATATATATATATATATATATATATATATATATATATATATATATATATATATATATATATATATATATATATATATATATATATATATATATATATATATATATATATATATATATATATATATATATATATATATATATATATATAAGAAAAAATATGTATACCTTCGTTACATGCGTATCACAATAAAAATATGTTATTAATTTATGTCGGGATAAAATGTTCATTTAAATAATATATTGATTATCGAAAAAATGGCCATAAAAAAAGCAGTATGAATCGTATGCATACTGCCGACTGCATCTTAACTAAAAATTTAGGTATAGTCTCATCAAAACCATATTAATAGTAATTAACGAAGAAAAAGAGAAGATTTACAAAGTTAAGATGTTTTCATTTAGGAGTCAATTATGGAAAAAGATTTCTAGTGTAATTTACTGAAATTTTTTTGAAGAGAAACGTAGTGTACCACTCAAATTTTTCTTTGAGTCTTTGGGATGTGCGTACCATAATATTGAAGAAACTAGCTTAAGTGGTCGTTAGTAAATTATATATTGCCGTTATATAAATCTTCAGTATAAATTATTCATCTAATAATTTATACAAATGTGATAAACTAAGTATAGACATTTAAATTCTGATTCGTTAACTGTTAGCTTTTTTCTTCGAATGATTAATTAATTTTGGATCATTCGTTGTACCCTGTAATTACCCTTACTTTGCCCGAGTTGAATTTTTCAATTATAATTTCATGCGCGAAATGATATAAAGTATTTTTAAAGACAAATCTGTCGTTAGTTTAATATTTAGGGTTAGTCCGGGGAGATGGTCGTAGTTTTCAGGAGACGCTATAAAATTCAAACTAGTAGTGTTTTTTCCAAAATATTTATAGTCAACCAACCTTTAATCATTTAATCACTATAAAATAATCAACAAAATTATCAACAAAATCTTAGATGAATATAAATGAAACTTTTCTACATATCTCGACTGGCCATTCTCTTCAGAGGTGTCTGGGGGAGATGGCCATGTCAGTTTAATCAACCTTCTTTTCTTTTTTATTTGTCTTTTTCATTTCTTAGCTTATCTTCTTTGATTGATTTTTTGCTGTTTTTTGGCTTTGTGCGTTTAAGAAGTTAAAGTTATACCTAAAGACTGTTTGACTTTAAAAGCTAATACCTTATAGATTACCTTATTATATATAATAGTCGTTACGTCGAATAAAAATGAAACTCTGAATAAGGTGTTATTTCTATCTACATAGAAAATCATACTCTTCGCCCTTTCTATACCAGAACAAGTGAGACCATCTCAACTTAATCAATTCGGAAGATGTCCTCGATATAAAAATGAATGACTAGGAACTGATGACAATTTTGAGGTTTTAATGCAACACATTCAGACTAAAACATTAATATTAATCAGACTAAAACATTAAAGTTTCTATTCAAATCACCCTGAAACTAGAGGGATACACATAAAAAACTTTATCCTTTGGAAAACCCATTAACCGAAGCTTACTTACTTTTTGATTTAATTTCAAAAACATTTTGTACGTGCTGTGAGTACCCTACGTGAATAGAAATATTACTATCAACCAGTTGGTTCCAAAAATAATTGAATTGGTCATCTCTTCCCTGCGGTAGATGACCCTAGCCTATTTTGAATATATTTTGTAAATAAATTTCACCTCAAGTAACAGAGTTTTCAAATTTTTTTTGAATCTAAAATTAAATGAAAAAATCATCTGTCCATGAAAGGCATTTTTAATAAAATTTTAAAACCTATACATCAAATCGTTAAATGTGTTATTTTTGTAATTTTTGGTTCAAAATTCGATTTGGAACCGTCAATTTTTTGACGGTTTTTTTAAATATCGACAAAAACTTTCCAAATTCGATAAACCTTTGATCAAAAAGTAAATTTGATATATAAATTTCGTTAAATCATGTATTCATCTCATCATCTATATTCTATATCATCTATCATCGATTAACGGAGGAAGTGTTTTTGAAATATTGCCTGAAATTCGATCCAAAGGCAGATTTTTCAGACAGATTTCAAGTAACATTTCGGAAATTTCAAATCAGTATAATATATGCATATCAGAACCATATTAATATTAACAAATTAACAAACAAACAAAAAAAAAATATTAATAAAAATAATAATAATAAAATAAAAAATAGATTTACGAAGTAAAGAAATCATTTTTTATTCCGGTGTTAACTATAAAACGAGAAATTTAGTATTTTAAACCATATTAATAGTAACAAATTAACGAAAAAAAATGAAAAAACAAAGATTTACGAAGGCAACGTTAAGAAATCAGATTTTATTTAGATGTCAACATGTCAATTTTCAAACCCTAACCTTACTCTTTTTAAATCTTGAAAATTTTGAAAAGCATGCATACTCTAGTAGCCGGGTTACATATAATTAAATAAAAATAAATACACAAATAAATAGGTCATAAAAGGAGGTACAAAAATCTGATGTTTTTTCTTGAAAATAATATTGTATTTTAAAAGGTTCACTGGAAACTTTTCTATATGTAAGAATTTTCCAATAAATTTTTCTCTATATGCTAAGAACATTTCATAATTAACCTTTAACCTTAAACTGAAAATAAAAAATGAACGAACATTAGAAGTTTCCCGTATATTGTAAAAAGCATATTATCTTTTGAATACAGACGGTAAAAAATAGAAAAAGTTATTTAGAGAAATTTGTATCAACTCAAATAAATAATAACGAAAAACACATTCAATAAAAGAAAAATCGACAAGAAATGAAATGCTGTAAAAGGCTATTAGTAAAAATTATAACACATACGAAAAAATTCATCTGTATGGAATGTACCGCTGAATGTACAAAAAATGGAGCTGATCTGAAACAATTATGAGACTATGTCCTTTATTTTTAGACAATTTTGTAGATATGTTAACATGTGAAAGATTCATCTATTACGATGTTACCATAGAATGTAGAAAAATGAAGTTGGTCTGAAACAATAATCTGGTCCTTTATCTCTTTGGAAAAATCGCACAAAATTAAAAATGCACGTTTAAATTCGCTTTATATATCGCTATATATATGTTTTTATTCGTTTATATGTATGCTAAAATTTTTCTATCAGATGTCACTATGCCTAATAATTCAAATAAATATAAGTTTTATATTTTTGTTGGGGTTCCGTTTTACCAAACCAAGCTACTAAGCAGAATAACTTTTTAGCGATAATTTTCAAATCGAAAATATAAATAAAACATTATTATTAAATTATTGCTTGAATTATTTATGAATAAAAATTCATGTTTTTAATTTAAAATTAAATAATTAATATGTTTTCGTAAATATTTCTAATATAAGATAATCATTATTTTTGTTGTTTACTTTTCCCAACAAATCATTAAAGTACTCACTCATTTCATTAATATTGCATTATAAATATATTATTTTGCGCGGCACGGAATCCATCTATGATGTTGCCATCTGTGTTGAGATTGATAAAAACGAATCTTTATTGTCTATTACTAGGATTGATATTTTTATTTTCAAAGAATATCAGTTTGTGAATATTGGTAATAAAGCATTATTTGCAGAAAACTTTAATACATTTAAAAAATAAATAAAATATATACCTATAAACATCTCTACATTACTTTTAGTTTTAAACCAGGAGTAAATTTATTTGAATGGAGATGACCAATATTTCAATAAGAGGCTTCATATACACTAAATGTTTTAAATTTATAAAACTGTAATCTCATGTGCATTATCATATTTTATTTCTTACCAGATTGCAAGAATATATCTTTTTATTTCGTTTAACATTCAAGATTACAAGGAATATTCCTAGATTCAAGTTATTTTATCGTGAATGTATTGATATTCACTTAAATCACATTTGAACATTTTTATATGCAGGAGAGCAACAAAAAATGGTTCTTTATAAGTAGTTTTTCCAATTCGAAGTTACATAAGTAGAAAGAACACTTTTCAATAAGATGTATATTTTCTGGATGATTTCAAATTCGTATTTATGTGTATGTTGGTATATTTAAATGAAAAAAAGGCACAATTTTGTAAGATCATTTATCAATTTCTTTCACATTTCATTTTTTATTGCGTACTGTATAACCTTTTAGTATAAGTTGGCTCTGCATATTTATGTTTCCTTTTAGTCAAAACATTGTTTGTATTAACGTTTTAAAATTACAGATGGCTCAAGGTTCTAACTCATTCTCTTTCTTGATTTTGCGATCAAGTTTTATTTGTAGTAAAGTCTGTAAAATTATCACTTAATGAGAATTAGGTGATGATTTGAACACCAACGTCACATGACACCAATCAGTGGGTACTTACAGCTCCAGCCAATTTATTAGATGCTCATTTATACTGATTAGGTTGAAACTACGTTGCAGGGACAATCACTTAGCCCTATCATGTGATCCCAGAGTTATTATTAGCTCAGTGTGTATTAAATAATAGCTTCTCTACTAATTCAGTGTGTTTAGGATAAAAATTTTGATCCTAAAATTATAAAAGATAAAAAAAACACATTCCAAACTACATATGTTTTAGTCAATTATATCATTACCAAAATAAATAGAAAAATACAAAAAGGGTACAGTTAATAATTTTACTTCTATCATGATTTAATTTTAAATATTTACCAATATTGAGACAATCGTCTTTCTTTAAGCCATAATTCAACAATAACCTATTTCCTAAATAATTTGGGTATATTTATATTTTTAGTCTTTTGTGCGCGAAAATTGAAAAAAAATACAATGGATAATAAATTTTAGTACATTAGATATTGACTTTTTGTAGATGTCTCATATACGGTATTTTAAAGATCCTTAAATTCAGGTTTTAAGTTTTAAAGAGCCCCTAACCATTGTTTGTAATTTATATTCAACAGATGGTTTTTGGTGCTCTTGGCCAGCTTGGAATTGTGAATAGACGACAGGCTAATTTTTATTTATTTCGTTTTTTTTTTAACTTATTTTTTTATTTTTCAATCAGTTGGTATAACGAGCTATTAAGCAACTATGATAATGTAGAGACATACAAGAGACACCCTAAAAAAGCAGCATAGTGTGTCCGCAAATCGAATGATTTTTTATATTTGAAATTTTGAGGAAATATTAACCCTGATTTTATTGAAGTAATGACTCAATAAATCCAAAAGGGGAAAACGTACCATGATAATAATTTGTAGACTTTGGGTAAGGAGAATATTTTCTCCAAATTCCAGCTAGAATATTCCAAAGAATTCGACCACATAAATTACCAGTTATAAAAACTGCTTTTCTGTATAGGTGGGGAAAATTTTGCGAAATTATGAAACTGTTTATTAAACTTCAGTCAAACTGAAAAAAAAAAACTTTCGTGCAATAACATAGGCAGCGAATTATCAAACATGCTACAAATATAAGGCCTAAAAGTTAATATAATAAAATTTTACTGTAAACTGTAAATATACCAATTAGATCCTATTTTTGGAAAGCATTGCATATGATAAATTGAGAAATATTTGTTTCTAGTAGGTAAAACTGTTACCGTTCTTTAAAATCAGTTTTAGTTATGTAATATTCGTATGGTACAATTATTCAAAACAAAAACCTTCTTCTTCGAAATGTAAAGAAAACCTTGAATAATATACGTTAAACAATAATCATAAAGTAACACAATAGAATTTTATTCATAGTATGTTCATTATATTTATAAATACAATATGTACAAAGTTTAAATACAATCTTTGACGGTTAGCGCCATCATAATATTATGATTATTAAAAATGATTACTTTAAATTATAAATAAATAATAAAGTTGTAAGTATACAAACATAATGGATAGATGAAAATAAAAGCTATATTATTTGAAATAAAAATATTTTTGTAAATTGTACCTGGCAAAAATCATGTTATTTCTATTAATGTTGTTTTTATTTTCATAAATCCATTCAATATACGTTTTTTTCTCATAAATATCAAACATCCATATCAATCACTAAGTCTTGATAGAAAGTAATTCAAACTAATAACTTCCAAAAAATCAACATCAGCGGACTTATGCCCCCTTATCAAACAAGCAGTTTATTCTGCAGTTGGTCCCGCAATAAACATTATTCAGAAAATGTCAGGTAAAATTTTAGAGAAAATCATTTTAATTTATTTTTTTTTTAATTTTAAAATTGTTTTTCGACAAAGATTTAAAATATTATTCGATATGTATTCACGGGTTCAACAAAAGACTGGAAAACAAGTGTTAAACAATCAAGCAAGGATATAATTTTGTGAAGACTTCTTACATGCTTAATGCTGGTTTAAAGATGATGCGATTGTTAAACTAAGAATTTTCTGTGTGCCCAAAAAACTGGGTACCTGGTCTTTGTTTTCCTATTTTTTTAACCGCCAAAATTTTAATCATAACTGGATATTTTACGTTGAAGCTTTCGATTTTGGCGTTCAACTAAGATGAACCAACCTTTGAAAAGCTATTACTCTGTTTATATTGCGACTGTCTAATTTTAAAATCTAGGCTTTTTATTTTTTATATGCTTCGTTTTTATTCATAAAATACATATTTTCAGAGTTATTCATAAAAAATCGCATGAAAACGAGTTTTTTATATTGAAAAATTGTCGTTTCCAGTCTCGAATAAGAACAAAAGAATTGACTTTTAGTAAAAACGTTTACAGCAAAATTGGCTTAGAATTAGTCAATATATCTTCATTTCTGAGATAGATTAACGTCCACCCCCAGGGTAATAGCAACCATCGTCACAATGACAACTTCGAGTAGAGGGTAAAGTAGAACTAATAGTCTAATTTTGTTGCTAATCGCTGAGCTGTTTAGCAGAATTAGATCGTTTATTCCGTGCATGGGGACAGAAATATCATGACATAAATTACAGTCTTGAAACACACTTGTGATGTGGACATGTGTGTTGTTATATATTGGTATATACAACATGTCGTAACTAGAAAACATAAGACAATGAGTTTAATTTATATAACAACACTCCCACGAGACAAAAACAAAACTCTAATAATATTTAAGTCGTAATTCATTCATAATACGAAATAACTGGTTCTTTGTAACTTGTAACGGATCAAAGATATCTTGTTATACAATTTGCCTGAAAAATATTATCTCTATATACCATGAAGTAATAACAACAAATGAATTTTATAATAAATATAGTATTTTGATAGGACTTCCTTTGTTATACAATTTTTAATGCTAGTCGAAAATATTTAAATATTTTAGTAAATTAAGATTCGATAAAGCACAACAATGTAATATTAAGTTAATATTACTTAATAACAATATTACTTAACTACAAAGTTTATATTACTTAGTGAGCCTTTTTGAGCTACATTATAGTCTCTACTTGATAAAAATTTAAATATTTCATAGTAGGCAATAAACAATGTCGCAAACTATAAATTTATTAATTACGATTTAAATTCAACTTATTATTCAAATTATCGAATCGATTAACTTAAGTCGGTAAACGTTTTTCATAAACACTTCTGGAGGCTGTGTTAATAAACATAATATATGTATAAAATACATTGTATTTTTTTTTTTAATTTTCTCGCTTACATATTTTAACAAATAATTAACCAAAATGTTATGAAATTGGTATGCTGAATCTCGACATGAAAACGGAACGCATGGTTACCAGTTTTTCACAAAAAACGGATTCTAAAGTTTTAATTAAAATTTTATTTTATATTTAGAAATATTTTTTCTCGAATTCTCTTCGACATGCCCTCTATTTTCATGTCAAGATTTTGCATACTAAGTTTCATAACATTTGGGTAATTGTTATTCGTGTTATTAAAGCGTTAAAATTGAAAAAAAATAAGTTCATATTGTACTTTTTAATTGAGCCTGTAGTAATCGCTATCAAAAACGTAAATCCACTTAAGCCATAATTGAAAGAAATTTAATTTATAAAACATGTTAGTTTAGTTAATAGCTGTAAGAACCACACTCATGTATCCAAATGTTATGAAACTGGTATATAAAATATTGACATGGAATCCTTGTTATAAGTAGCTTTTGAGTTATTTGTGCTGGAAAATTGATTGCTTCTAACAGCTGTTGGAACCGCCTTAAAGCCACAGTCAAGTTGAACAAAGGATGAAAAATTTTCGTGGCATAGCCAAAAATACATGTACGTACTACGTGGGTGGCGGATCGTAAGTAAAACTTATCAAATGTGTTTTGGTGTCAAAAAGGTTTGGGGTTATGCCCATCGAACTCGCGATTCGATCGTTCTGTGCCACTTTTAGACCAAATTTGGACTGTCCCAAAACTTTTACATATAATGTTAGGTAAGCGTTGTTATATATCTTTGAATACGACTATAGTGACTATTCTAGCATGATTTTATTTTCCCAGAGGTTAAGCTAGATAATATTGACATAGGCTCCATTATATGGCCCAAAATATATCGCATTATTCTTGAAAGCGATATACTGTCACATTTGCCGGTATCTTATCAGATCTTATAATAATGATGGAAGTCAGGGATTTTATTTAATACATCAATACTAAACCGAATTATTATATTAAATCGAATTTTTGTTAAAGTATGGTCCCAAATATGTGGTTAGGATATAGATATTAAAATATAGTTGTTGTACAAAGTGTCTCATGTAATGCGAACAGGTTTGAAGGCGTCCTAGACCCAAGTGCGATATCGCAGTCGGTTTCCTTTTAAGATCTGTTATTTTTATTATAATTCTTTTTATAAACAATAAGTAGTTCGACTTTTAAATGAATGACAATTAGATTTTGAATTTCTGTGAATTTATATTAGTATCATTCATTACTGGAAACAAATGTAAAAAATTTTAAATCTTAATCGAGAAACCATGAATAATAAATATTTGTGGTATTAAATTACAAATATACGGTTAAATTTCATAAAATTAAGACTTATTAAGAGATAATTTAGTTTTAGAGTCGCGAATTCTTATTCAAAGATTATAATATTTTTAGTTCAGCAAAGGTTGTTGGTAGTAAAATTGGAAAGCAAAATAGAATTAAAAAAATTTAGTTAGTTACTTATTTTTATTTCGATTCGATTTAAATTTTTTTAACTCTATTTTGTTTCCCAATTTTACTACCAAAAACCTTTGGGAAACTAAAAATATTCTTATCTTTGATCAAGAAGCATTAGTTTTAAATCAGTAAAGATTACAGACCTGGAAACTAAACCTGGAATGGAAATAAACTTGCTCGGTTAAATAAAAAACAAATAATTTTGTAAGTTAATTTCGACCTACTATGACTTATAAAATAATAAAAAAAATAATTATGTAACGTTGTAAATAAGGCCTCCTTATTTTTGTATTAAAAAATTAATAATAAATCGTTTTGAATAGTTCTTTTAATTCCATAAAAGCTTGTATTGAAAATATATATATTTTTTAAAATCTAATAACTTGTTAGTTAGAAAATTTTTTCTTGATAATTCTTCAATTACGAACACAGCATTTCTTTTATATTTTAACATAAAGTTTACTTATTAAATTTTGAATGTGTAATTTAGTCATTTATTTGTTTTTTATTTATTTTGCATGTATATATATATTTAAACATCAAATTTTAATCGATTACATATGGCGTTTTCTGGTTTTATTTTTTATTTTATAAATTGAATATTTTTTATTATGTAAATAAAGTATAAACTACTCATATAATTTTATTTGTTAGTATGTTAAAAAATTCGACAATTTATATTGTTCGAATGTAATAAGAAAAATTGTATTTTCATTTTACATAAAAAAATATCAAATAAAATTTATTGTAGATTTAAAAGAAAACAAAAATACAAATAAAAGCAGATTTACTAAATTATAATTTTGTGTAATAAAATGGAAATGTAAAAGCAACATGTGGTATGATATTAGATGCATATCATTATTATTAATTTATAAAAACATATATTGACATTTATTAATTGCCACAAATTTTGAAGATAGTCATGTTTGATTTTTGTGGTAGGTATTATAAACAAATTGGACTGATTTGAAACGAAAACATAATTATGAATAAAATCCCAAATTTCTACCCAAAAAGGCAGCGTAAAAACCAAATAAGAATTAAAATTTTCTTAAAAATTTAAAATAAAACATTAAACATTTTTTCTAATGCCGAAACCTATCTTATGCAGCTACTAACTCCATTGAATGATAATTTATACTGCGAAAAATATATTCCTTAATACTGGAGTGTTCGGTTCTACTCGATGATCTTTAATGTGGAGGTATTTTTAACACAAAATGAAAATGTCGCAGAAAAATTGTACTGTGGAATTTTGACTACTTATAATGAAATATTGTGCGTAAATCTCGCTATAAAAATCGAAAACTACTTGGTCGATTTAAATAATGTTTTGAATTTCGTTTGGTTTAGATTGCTTCAGGAATGATTTAGTTTTATAAATCTGATCATTTTGACTGTATCATTTTTTTAGGACAGATTTATAGAGATATTATAAAATTGTACTTTCATTATTCATTCATAATATTTCTATTTATAAAAATTTGCCAGGATAGGTCCTGATATCGAACTACTACCAGTGAAGTTTTTCTATTAATTAGCATGGAATTTGATTATTAGTTTATATTTCCTAGTACTAGTTGATTTTTATGAAAAAATTGGAAAAATATTAGCATTATATATGTTTTGCATTCAGTGGCATTTAATTAAGCAAAATGTTTCTTGAATGTTATAGAGGAGCAAATATTTTCAGTGTGTAGTGGAGCCAAAATTTGAATATTCTAATTTAAATATCTGGTTGACATGACAACTACTAGTCCCATATTAACTGTTAAATGGTTATTGCTATTTTGATTATTCCTATAAATTTTCTATGTCTACACACATTCAAATTCGTATGTATATAAAATTAATTTCACGCAACATTGAATGTGGTGACAAGAAGCTATTTGTATACGAAAACTGACAATGTCATTGAAATGGATCATACAGTTAGTTTCTTCAAATTTAGAAATGTAGGTATATGTTAAAAATTCAGGGGTATATAATAAAAGAAATGAAGAATAGAGAGAATATTGTAAAGTGAATAATATCATGTTGAATATACAATAATGTTTAAATTTTTTTCTACTGTGAATGTTAATGAAAATTTTTGAAGTAAAATTTTATATAAAAATTTCAATAATTGTATAATTAAATCGTAAAAAGATTTAATTATCAAATAAATTGTATAATTAAATCTCTTTAAAATATAATCATTATCTAAACTTAAAATAGAGCGAGCGGAAATAATTGTTTGTAGCCCACCAAAAAGATCTACTACTAAGAAAATTGCACGGCTTTCAAAAAACCCGTCAAAATTGATGTTTTTCGATTTTATTTTACACAGTCGCTTCCAAATTAAACTCACGTTTAGGTATACCTGATACACAATGATCGTTATGAATCGAATCGTAAATTTTCTTACAAATAAATCAAATCTTTCTCTGGGATCATTTTTTGAAAACTGTATAGATTTAGTTAAAATTGAATTCAATAATTTATTTTCTTATTATTTGCTAAAATACTACGTTGATTAACTCTAAGTCAAATCAAAATTGTTGATATGAATCGATTTAAATGCAGTTGAATATGGAGTAACCTCCGAAACATGTCGCATAATAGGATATAATAAAGTGGTTAGGCAAAAATTAAAGTGTATAAATTTATTTATTCATATAGCACAATAATTCTCTAAATAGATAATAAGTAAAAGTTCACAAATGAAAATTGAATTTACTTGTATATTGTATTTAGCGACAGATCTAGGTAGAGCAGTGGGAGCAGACTGCCCTAGGCGCCGGTAGAGGGCCGGCCATAATATGTATTTTACGATTTGTAGGCGGGGAAAGAGCGTATGATGCCAATTTTGCCCTGGGAGAATGAAAGTGTAGATCCGCACCTGACTGTAGATATATTTACAGGATATACAAATGTCTATTTTTATACAAAGTCTATGAGTATCTTGATTATGTTTCACTTTAAATTAGATACAAGCTTTAGGTAAACACGTGTGTCATACTACTTTATAAAGATCTACAGCATACCTCTATACATTTATTTATATTCCGTTTATTTTACGTGAGTAGGCTCGTACTGTTCATTTAAATATTAGAAACGTCTCCGTAGCCGGCATAACGACAGATCTTAAAAATTAAAGTGATATTAGTTTTCGAGATGTTAGAATAAGATATTTTAAGGGAGAAATAAATATTTTATTTAAATTGGCACATGGGCAGAATCGCAACAGAAGTAAAAAAAGTGCCAAAAGTATTAAGGGTTTATTATCGTCTCAACTCCTAGCCATCGGTATTTTTTAATAATTTCCTAAAAATGAGGCTTATAATATTATTGAGAAAATTTAAAAAATAATTTGTTGAAGCTTCCATTTTACAGTATTTGAATTTTATACAAAACTACATTGTATTGTAAATGGACTACTTGGTAAGAACATAGTTTAAAAACTGTCTCTCAAAGCTAAGGCAACGGAGCTTTTCCATAAATATAACATAGGTACTTACATACACATAATATAATTGTTAAAATTTTTAACAGTTAACTAATATAATGAAGTTAGTTACGTACGTATTAGTTAGTTACTTGCTACTAAAGTTCATTCTTGTTAGTATATAGTAGATACTACTGATGTGTAGCTAATGTTAATGTTCACAAATTTTAACAATTATTTAAGTTTTATCACAATTTTATGTTTACTTATTTATTATCTCATTGTTACTTTATTTTATTCACATCTGTCTTTTGTTTAGTGCTAATAATTAGTAAATATTCATTCCATTTTATTCGAGTGTTAACATTGCAAGAATTGTAGTTATTTTGTTATTTATTTGCTTTGAGATACTATTTTAACTTGTACGTATTATTTTACAGGAACAATTGAATTGTTCGTAATGAGTGCTGTAAGGCGAAATAAGCAATACAATATTCTTAGAATAAAAGTTGAATTTCCATAATTAATGTAACAATATTCACGAAAATGTCATCACATAATATAGTGTAAGTTTCTAAAACTAATTATCTCAGACAATGCAATAAATATATTATTTGGAAAAAAGGTCGTGAAAGAGTTTAATAACGCCGTTTAGGTCAGGCTGCAATTTTTTTTCAGTGATGAATCATAGTATGGAAATTACGTTCTGGCAGGAATCCATGACAACAGCTTTTACGTATTTGGAAAGAGCGAAAGTTCAATTGATCTTGAGGGTAATTGCTAGAAAAAAGTTTCAAATATAAACTACTAGGTGCTCTAGCTCCATTATTTTTAATAATATCCATAAAGGACATTGTAACTTTTTTATGAAAAAATTTACCGTCTACAATTTTTATTTGAAATTTTTTTTCAACCTCTCATCCTTTTAACTCAACTCAACATGTGCCCTCTTCAAATAGATAAATCTATCGACGTGTAGGATTGAAACTGAAAGCCTTGCAGAAGAGCAGTTACTCCAATATCCCACTTCAAAAAATATGAAAACGTTTATACGTTTACTCAATATTAAAATTAAGTTACTTGAAGTTAAATGTGAACAAACTTCGACATGCAACAATCACTGTTGCATTATTGAAAAATTAGAAAATCTCATTCTTAATAAAACACAAAAAATAAATAAATACATAAAATATATAAAGTAAATATAAATGTATTATGCCATGACACAAACAGTTTTCTGTATATATGCTAATTCAAGCAATTCAAGGTATACAATAGGTGACTTTATAGTTAATAAAAAAGCTGAATTTATTTAACTTTATCACACTAATTTATTAAATTTGGACCTTATTTTACTTGAACTTTATATTTTTTTTAAATATAGGATCTGAATATTATCAAGAAAAATTAGCTTGGTTGCAAGAGCAAATTATATTTATTTATAATATAAAATTTAAGGTATTACTACCTCGACAGTCTAACGCAAAAATAATAGCTTAGTATCGACATTCTACGTATGTATAATACACATAAACTAACTAATTTTTTTAACTTTTTGTACTTCTAACTTACAGTACTATTATCACTCATACACTCACTTACTTAACTATAAACATACATTGAAATAATCTTTTAAATATTTAATTATTTGAATTAAAGTTTATCTATAGTCAAATACTAATTTTTCATCAAAACCGTAAGATATTCTCTAAGACAGAAATAAACATATCTTTCATTAACTTGCTTTTTTTATTACTTCATGTAGAAAAAATTCGATTTTAATCGGGCTTATTTCACGTTAGATACGGTAAAGCGTCTTAAAACTTTAACAACGTGTGTATATATGCATTAAATTTTCAAAGTTTGAAAGATTTCTTAATATTTTGCTTACATGACCCAACTACCTTAATTACATACATACAGAAAATTTTATTTTATTCAATTGAATGTTAAAATAATAAAATGTATATATATATATATATATATATATATATATATATATATATATATATATATATATATATATATATATATATATATATATATATATATATATATATTTATTTATTTATTTATATAATTTAAAGATTTAAAAATCACTTTTAAAGTTATTAAATTGACAACAAATTTTAATCAGAGATTTTGGTTAGACCTTATCTAATGTTAAATATTTAAAATCAATTAAAAGTATCCATTGATTTTGTTAGATCGATAAAATACTAATTTTACTTTATGAATTTGCAGAAAAGAAACGGAAAATAAGCGCTATAAGTTAACAGGATAGGTGAAATTAATTTGGATTTGGTTGACAAGCTTTAAATATATTGAAATATTTTGGGACTATATTTTTTAAATTGTGCACCTTTTTAAATTAATTGAAAATTGTAACTTCTTTTTTTAGTGAGTAAAACAAAGTATATATAAAAGAAATGCAAATTTTAATTTAAATATCATTTAGCTGTAGTAAAACCAACCAAATAAATAGCATTTTCGAATAAATTTACAATTTACCTCTTAAATAAATATAAAATGCTTAAAAATAAATTACAAACAATGTTACGACGTAAATGTGAAAATGGTGTTGGAATAACCTCAAATGTTTTTATTTAAATAACCACAAACAAAAATATTTATTTGTTTGTACCCCATTAACACATATCCAGATTCTATAGCGTGTTTGAAAAACATTTAAGGAATAGTTTATATTTAAAGAAATTATTTAAGGAGTTCATCGTGATATAATTAAAAACTATTTATACAAGCTTTTATTTGCTTTGCAACGTTTGTATGTTCATATAGGAACTTAATTTTAAAGCAGTTATCCTCAACTGATTGAGCTGAAACTTTGCGTTCACGTACCCCGTTTTATTTGGATTACAATATATTCAAAGCTGGATGATGTCATTTTAAATCCAATATAGCGGAGCACCAAAAATGGCGAATTCGTATTTTTTAATGACATGAAATAATGAATAGTATTTAAAGACCTCTTAGATTTTCGAATACATTTTGTGCAAACCGTTACCAAATTAGTAACGAGTAATATCTCCTCGGAGAATTATTACGACTACCTAATTCATACTGATGATTACTATACTTTGTAGTCGAAATACGTATTTATAAAATATAAAATATTTGGTCTATGAGATTGGGTGAAAAAATTGAAATTTCTATGATATTAAATATTTTATAAGAAGAATACGATTATGCGAGGCGATAAATAAGGAATAAAATATTAATATAATAGTTAAACAATATTTTAAACAGAAGTTTTAATTTATACGGCCTTTAAAGAAAACAAATCACTTTAATTAAATAAAGCATATCAATTTCTAAAATTAAACAATTTATAAGTTCGTCGCGAGATTTGCCTGAGTAGAAGAAACAATAATACAATTGATATAACTTTATATTGACGTATGTAATTCTAAACTTTTATTTATCATATAAATTGTGTAATGTAATAAATTGACGAGTTAGATTTAATTTACATTCTTATAAGACAAAAATAAAAGCTTTAATTTTTTTTGCCATTAATTCAATGATCCAAAAATTGATACCCAAACATGTTTAAAGTATACTGGAAATATAGTACAACATTCGAAGGAAAGTAACCGATCCTAGAAGAGTAGGTATTAAAAGTGAAATGTAAACTTATGCTTACTAGCAAAGTCACGTTGAGTCACCAATCCCTCCACCGCGGTGTGTATGGTTGAATGTATTTCAAGCACAAGTAAAGCGAGTACAGCTTTGAGAAAACTACAATGGGAAGAGGAAGGAGTTATCTATGCGTAAGGCATCGTTGATTAATGATGAGTGAAAGTATAATTTTAATTGTATTATAAACTAATAAATCTTTAAACGCATTTGTCTCAAATCTGTATTTTTCTAACTTGTCTCCACGCTATCTCAACTAATTGTGTTGGATTTTTAATGCAATTTTCGGCCGACGTATAGTCCTAGAATAATCTAAAATTACTCGGTAATTTCGAATGTTTCAGTTTTTTCGAAGCAAAATTATAAAAAAATATTAATTATTCAAGTCTGTCAATGTTTATATTTTCAATATTTTCGAATAATCCTTGCTTATATTATTGCCACAGGCTTTCAGTGTAAAATGCCGTATAATTTTTAATTTCAGTTAAGTCAATCTGCCGAAATCGTGTAGGCGGTCTACAACCTTGTTCTCAAGATGGATGCTTTTGGAGTGGTATAGTTCATATATTTATAGAGATTTTTATACACTTGAGAATTATGAATAGAAAATAGGCGAGCATCAAAAAAATTCCTAAAAATGGTTTTAAAAATGGATCATCACACCGGGTGAGACTATACACCATTTTTTCGGATTTAAACGAAAGTTCTTAGTAAATAATTATGGGATAACAAAAAAAATTTAACTTGGATCAAAATTGGAAAGAAAATGTTGAAAAGTAAAGATATTATTTACAACTTTATTTGATTGTGCCGTAACATGAAATATGACTGTAGAACAATTAAGAACTTACTTATTGACATTTTTTTAATATAAAATGATGAATTTTATTATCAAATTCAAGATGTTTTTATTTCAAAAATAATGGTCTATATAATCAATTGGAAATTATATTTTTTTAAAGAAATACAAATATAATCAACGCATATCTCTGTACTGACCTGATATCCAACTCCCATTAAACGGTTTGTCTGCAAGCCGTTGTAATTGTAATGTTTCTTGTAATGTTGGCCGACGACCTTTAACACGGGGACCCTCTTCAACTGGTGACACCAATACAATACTAAATACAATCATACCCAGTACTGCGACAATTACTAACAATGCAATTAATATACCACGCCAATTACGTTCATTTGGTGTTGCTGCTATCAACTCCTGGAATCAAACAAAGAACCATTAATTAGTAAATTATTAGAGGAATAAGTTGAAAATTAGAAAATATTTACGATGTTTTAGAATAAAATCTGCCAAATAAGCAACCTATGTTATTTGCAACTAAGTTAATCATTAATTTTATTTTTGAATACTTATAATTTGAAAATTTGGATATCAGATATTAATTTCGTTTATAGAAAATATAACAATTTGATAATAACTGTAAATTTTTGTTAAATAAATATTTAAAAATGTGAATCCCTGTACTGACCTGATATCCAACTCCCATTAAACGGTTTGTACATAAGCCGTTGTAATTGATATATGTATAATATAGTAATGTTGGCCGACGACCTTTAATGACTATGACCCTCTCGTCAGACCCTGACACCAATACAATACTTGAATACAATCATACCCAGTACTGCGACTGGGGAGATTACTGAACAATGCAATATAATCATTTTTTACGCCAATTACGTTCATTTGGTGTTGCTGCTATCAACTCCTGGAATCAAACAAAGAACCATTAATTAGTAAATTATTAGAGGAATAAGTTGAGGATTAGAAAATATATACGATGTTTTAGAATAAAATCTGTCAAATAAGCAACCTATGTTATTTGCAACTAAGTTAATCATTAATTTTATTTTTGAATACTTATAATTTGAAAATTTGGATATCAGATATTAATTTCGTTTATAGAAAATATAACAATTTGATATTAAACAATAACTGTAAATTTTTGTTAAATAAATATTTAAAAATGTGAATCCCACATAACATTGGTCACCATAGTTGTGACATCAAAAATGGATGTTATACCTATTTAATAATAGTCCAGCGTTACTATATAAATTTAAATATTGACTAATAATGACTCGTCAGACCCTGAACAATAAATATTGAAACCATCAGCGTTACGGACTGGGGAGATGGATGAATAAAACTATTATTATGACGTCACACGCGCTCGGGTTTGTTCGGGAGTTGTCGGCGTGTCTTCGGTACTGGATTCAAAATTTTTTTTTTATTTTGAAATAATTTTTGAATTATTGCGAAAAAAGTCGTAGATAATATAAATAATAATAATTACAGAGTATACAATTTGACATAACAAGGATTTTGTATTTTTGACTATTGTAAAGAATAATAGAGCAACAGATTTATGAAGTTTAGACGCACATCCGATAGTATGTACACCCATATAAAATGTTTGTGAAATGTATATTTCTATACTCACTAGACCTGTTATTTTTAATGATAGAAATAAAAACACAGCCTATTATATGTATAATTTTATGTTCCAATATTTATGTAAATGACGGTCAAAGATTCTAAGCAAATTTCACATATATAAACCTCTGCTCACTTCCACCTAAAACACAAAGAGTGCGACCAGAAACCCACACAGATTGCATCGGTACATTTTTTTTCATTGAATTTCCATTTTCACCTTCATCGATAAGTAGCACACCTTTTTCAAAAGTTCCAGTGCTCAATTTTGTTTTTTAGGTACGTTTTAATTTTGTTATTTATATAATAAAAATAATTAAAAAATTCAAATCTTTAAATAACTTAAAGCGAAAGTTCAGGACAATCAGATGACCGTTCTTAGTCCATTTTGTGTCAACATTTACAAAATAATGTAATTAAAAAAAATTTATATTTATCTACTAATATTGTACGTAACTGTTTTTCTAATGTTTAAATATTTTATAAGAATCAGATAAAACTAAGACAAAATTATAAAATACATAATTTTAAATTTAAATTGTTTTATCTTTTTTGTATTTTTAGTAAAAAACAATTAAAATACACCACTCGAGAATGAGTAGCATGAACCATTCTATGCTTGATGCTTCTCTACCAATACTCTTTTCCTTTTGGAATAATGATTCTGATCGTCATTACCCTAATTTGTCTAACAAATGAAAAAGTCAATTTTTTATAAGCTGAATAAAATTATGGTCTATATGGTCTAAATTTTGTCCAGATAATTTGATTCGTATCAATATGTTAATCATTGGAAACTAAATCAAAAATTGTTATGCTTTAAAAAGGCTATATTCGAACGATATGAAATGATAAATCAACTTTAATTTTTTTTACACAAAATGATTTATACACCTCATTTGTTTTTTTTATTGCTGAACATTTGTCGTCACATCATATAAACACAGCATACAGAACACACACAATAGAATAAAGAATAATCTTAGAAAAATGTTACTACTAGAAGACAAAGCCATGGGTTTCTTTTTGTCAAGATTATGAATAGTCACAATAATAGATGGGAGTGTATGTGTAGGAAAAACAATTGAGTGATTTATTATTATATTTTTTACAAAAAAAAAACAAAAATTTATTGAAATAAGTAAGATACATACGAGATATAAAGATTTTAAAAAGAAATGTCATGTTGTTTTCTTTGAAAAAATTGATACTCATGTGCTAGAAAAGTGAGTCAACATAGTCAACATTTAGTGAGTCAACATAGCCAAGCATTGTGTTTTAGTTCAATCTCTATATATTTTCTCCTTAAAACCGGAAACTAATTTTTATATACCAGCAACGACCTGTTAAAACCACTGAATTGGAAATTTAGACCAGAGGTTGCAGCTATAATATAAATGACGTCAAAGTTATACTTTTTTGAAATTCAACTCCGAAAGAGTGAAGAAGCATTTTTAAATTTTGATCAACGTGCAAAATGTCCTATTTTAACGTAGGTGAGGGAAATGCAAAAAGGTTTTTTATTTAAAATGAGAATTTTTGAAATTACAGATTATTAAAAACTTTGCAAGAAATTGCTAAATGAAAAATCCAAAGGGCTGAAGAGTGAACTAAAATAATAGGTTCATCAAGGTCCAGGACGCTGAGTCAGGTTGATATTTTGACCTGATGTAAATGAAAACTAAGAAATAATTTTTCAGAATTCAACCAAAGGGTTAACCTGAAATTTGATTTATCGATCAAGATTGTTATATATGTTTTTATTTATTTATTAATATTTTTTATAACATATGTTATATATTTAAATTACTTTAATTAATCGATTCAAAAACATTTTTGTGAAATAAAACATATCATCTTCGCCTAACGTAGGCTGAATTTTAATAAGTAAACATTTACACTTTCGTGTCGAAAAAAAACACTGCTAGATTCCTTTATCAGCGTACACTTTCCGAACAATTTGAGATACGAGATGGTATTCTATGTCCTTAGTTCTAATAGAAACTCGGCAATAAGATAAAGCAAAATATGATTGTTTTTTGTAAAACATTTGTTAAGAATTATGCGGTTTTCTTATTTAAGTGTACTCTTTTCAAATTGAATGTACTTTTCCATATATTATTCATTATTAAATTATGTATCAACTACAATTTATAAGCGTTTTGATAGCAGATTACTTAGTAATTACCGAGCAACGCCAAGACGGATATTGCTTTAAGGCAATCAAAATTGCTAAATAACATATTTGAAAGTATATTAACCCTGGAAGAATAATACTTTTTACCGTAAGAAGGAAGTATCTTCTTATTTTATTTTAAACAAATACCCAAAATACAAATATACAAAATTTCCGTTAAATTGAATGTAAAACTGATTTTTAAATAGCCTTAGCAATTTTCTATCGATTATTACCGTCCACCGTCCATCTTCTAGGATTTAGTAATCTATAAATGCCAACATGAAATAATCATAACAATATTCAAAATTATCTTATCGAGTTTCTTTGATCACCATTTCTGCTGTTTGATATGATAATTTATATAGACATGATAAAACATATTGAATATAAAAAAGTTGATAAAATGTCAGAAAATTAATTTTCCAGTACATTGTTAATAATGAATATTTCCGTTTTATAATGAATAACCGATAATTCTTATGCTTACTGCTTTTTATTTCCTTTTCGTATGCTCTTCGATTGTTGTTGTACTTTTCGATGCAAAGAAAATAGAATTATTGGTGTGATATGGATTTTATTGAATTTCTTATGTTTTGCTTTTGAACCGAAGGGTTTTCTTAATTCCTTTGATTGTGAATAAAATGAGTACTGAAGCGGAAGTCCGTAACTAGGCCATCTTTGTTTTAACCATCTCTTAAAGCTCTCGAAAAATAGAAACAAAAGCAGAGTAGATAATTAAACAATTTACTACAAAATTTATTATGTTTTTGTACTTCTACGGCAGGAAAGCGCCAGGTACCAGCAAATTGTTTAGTATGTAAACTTATGTACCAGCTATTGTTTGTTTTTTTAAATCTTGTAAATATGAGAGCACAGTCTTACTCTTGGCTGTAGTGTGACTTTTGTAATTGGTGACAATTGTTACTAGCGAAAGACAACTATGCCAGCAATTTACCACTTTTCTTTAATTTTCGAAAAACAAATCAAATTGCAGATAGGCTGAAAAGTAGATAGATTTTACCGTTCTACCTGATACTGTTTCATTATGGTTTTAACTAGTATGTGATAATGTGTCGATTTTACAAAAAAACTATTTGCGATTTTTATTGTTTAATACATTTTATTCAAGAATGTATATTTTTCTAAATATTAACAGATGGATGCATTTTTTGTAAACGTATTTTTACATACATGGAAACGATATTGTTTGTAAACGTCGCGATATTGCAATGTATATATTTTAGTATTTGTATACGAAAAGTTTTTCATTGGATTGTTTATCCCGTATGAAATTTATGTTTTTTCAAGCTTTACAGTTTTTCGTATACAAAGTAGGAAAGTTCTATTACATTCAGGATATTACCGATTTTTTACAATTTTACAACGTAATAGATTTATAAAATTTTTCGTAAATTGAAGCAGTCAGAAAATTTACAATAAAGAAATTTAATGTTAAATTTTTTTATAGTAAATTTCGATAAATTATAAATACGTGTTTCAACTGCAAAGTAATCGTCATCAGTATGAATTAACTTATTGTAATAATTCTCCGGGGAGATGTTATTTGTTGTTAATTTGGTGAAGGTATGCACAAAGACATCTTGGTAAGTGTGCTATTTATAGTTTCCATGTATCTATCAAATTGCAATAACAACCAATCCGCTTCGATCACGTGTTTAGTTTTTGGACAATAATATTGAAGTATTTAATCACGTCATTTTGACAGTTAAAATTAAACTTATAAAACTAAAAATAAATTACAAAATTAATTAAATTTATTTCCAATTTTTGGTTCAATTAAATTATAATTCAAACTAAATATTGAATAGGTCCTTTGTCTAAATTCTTGGATTCCTTGCCAAGTTTTTGAATGGTAGATGCATTCGATTTATCAATTTATCCAATTTTCATGTGTTCCTTGAATCTTTCACCAAGTTGTCTTCTACTTTATTCTATGTATTTCTTCGAGCAATTTTGACATCCAATGCATTAAATTCCGTAGTCGTTCGTTGTTAATTTTGCCCTTTGTATTTCCAAGTAAATATATCAATATTTGCATATTTACTCCATGATCTTTGTCTATTTTATATACGAATGGTCGAAAGTATGTTATTTTCCCAATTTCTTTTTATCGGCGTTGACTTGTTCCTGCGCCAAGGTTCTTGGATTACCTCTCTGATGTTGAATTTCGTTTTTTAAATCATATATATGGTTGATTTAATTTGAATCAAAGCTTTTTGAAAATATAGTTTATTAGCTTATAGTGTTTTTATTAATCGGTGCACTTTAAAAAATTTGAATGGCCAGTTTGAGTTGCGGTGGGATAATTTAATCTGATATATCTTTCAATGTTGATTTTATGCATATGTGGAATCCTAATAATTCTTGATATTTTAATATAAAATAAACGGGATTCCACTCTCTTTCGACTTATGTTGTCAAATTGATGGTTACATATTGTTAAGATTGTTAAGAGAAACCTTTGAAAATTTATTTATCTGTGTCAAAAATTTTGAGTCTCTGTGTCAATCCTATGGTCCAGGAGTGTCAGGAGGTGTCAGTAAAACTGCACTTGGATGCACCTATGGCTTTCGAAATTTTGCATTTTAATCACCAATTTTTAACTATAGGTACAATATGGGCTAGATGAGCCAGGGTTTATCTTAGCAGAATTATTTTTTAATAATTTTTATATTTCTAACAATCATAATCATTTTACACTTTCATAGAAATTATTTTTGGAAGAGACCAGTTTGTGGCAAATTTTATGTTATTTCAAGAAAATTTGGTGCGATGGCTCTTATCGTGGCAGGAAAGTCTTTCACACCGATTTTTATACATAAAATCAATTAAATTTTACAATTATATCGGAATTAATTTGTTCGTTTTGAGTTATATTTTCGAAATATCTGGGTGTGACGGCTCGAAACTTGAGCAAAATAACTGTCATACCAGTTTAAAATATAACTTCAACATGCGGAAATTATAAAAAGGGACTTTATTTAAATTTTTTCGGAGCAACTGCTTACTAAATTATTGGACTGTTCTTACACAAATATGTAATATTTTTAAATAGTTGAATTGTGTGTCACTTATTATTAAAGCACCCGTTCCTGCATTATGTAATAACTAATGTTTAGACATTGAATTAATTTTATTTTAAAAATTTAATTTATTTTCATATATAATATATCAATTAATTTTAAATTATTATATTGTATGAAATTTAGTCATCACTGTAAAATCTAAAGTTGGTATAATCGATAAAGCAAATATTTAATATATAAATATATAAAATGTGTATTTAATATATTGTGTTTGTTATAACATACGTTCTTTATCTATTATCGGTCAAATTAAAACCTTGACATTAGAAAATATTTGCTAAGAATTTTTTACTAATTATTTAGTCTTAAATTTTCTAAATCATGTCAAAAACGAGATTATCAGCCAGTTTTTAATTTTTTTCGCGAAAACTGTTGAGATAATTTTACAAATTTATGCTCGTGTGGTTCTCAAGAGTACAAGTTACTTATTATAAAAGTTTTAAATTCGTGGAATATTTTTTCAGTTAGTGAAACTAAATTTAATCTGTTAAATAGGCGAAATTCCATAAGGCTGCATGTAAAATTATATTTTTTTAAAATTGCAATAACTTTTAATAGTTTCGTGAATTAATTTGTAATTTATACAGGCGATTGAGAATAGAATGATAAACGCTTTGCTTTATAAAAAACGATCTACTGATTGAGATGACTCCATCTGATCAATTATACGCCTAAAAATGTAAGAGAAATAAATTTTTGATACAGTTCTTCAAGCAGTATATATTGGTTCGTTGAATATATTTGAATCGTTGATCCAATCCCGAAATGCTACGATCTTCTAAGAACTATGATATTGAATAACACTTTTTATTTGTCTAAATTTAATTTTAGCGATGTATGTTTTTAAAAAATAAAAAAGTTTTCCATGTTTTTTTACTGAACTGGCATATTTGAAACACGATATTTTCCTTTACAAATACAAATTAGTTAGTTGATTTACGCCTGATTGAATCAAATACCAATCAGTTCACACATAAGCAATCACAAGTTAACTATTCCATTAAAATCATCATTATATAGTACATAGTGGAATTCATTGTATCGGTACTAGCGTTGTCTTAAACGGATTCGTTCAAGCGGACTAAAATTTCTAAACAAAAATACCAAAGATTTAATTGATTGAAAAAACTAGTTGGGCATAATTAAAATATAAACCTTTGATAGAACATAATTTGTTTAATAGTTCTTGAAATTCATACTTATTGTAAAAGCTATTGGTTTCATTCGAAAATTGTAATTTTCATTCGAGAATAGAAAATTAAAATAAATTTTCTATTGTGATTCTATAAGTCGTCCCAAGAACTTACTTATAAGAAAGTAGTTTTGAAATTTTTTTTTTTGAAAAGTCTGTATATCATAACCATTATTTGTAAAGGAAGTACAATATATATTATGAATATCAATATAGGTACGTATTATGTTAAATACATTTTTTAGTTGTATTTGAGTTGGAATTGTGAGGAATAAAAACAGTCAAAAAATATTTCAAGTACTTATTTGTCTATAAGTAACAAAAATTTTTGATTTTGAAATAAATCTCCAAAAATTCCAACGTTCTTTATTTTATATGGCTAAATTTTATATTTATTATAATATTTATAAAAGTAATTACTTTTTAATCGCAATGAAAATAAAAAGACTAATGAAATTCTTGCAATAATTAATTTTTTGCAATTATTAAACAATTTATTTTTGTTATTTATTGTTAGATTTACAAGCAAACAATTGAACAAATAATTATGTTTTCTACAATTCGAATGTTATATTACAAACTTTAGCAATTCATTGTGCATCCATCGATTAAGAAGTCCTTTCATGACTAGGAAGAAGTCCTTTCATGGTGCGAATACAGATGAAGATATTTTAATGTGATTTTATGTTTCTGGAGTATTTGATAAATTATGCAAACAAGTTTTGCAAAAAATATTTAAAAAAAATCGATAATTGTAGCCTCAAATGCATTAAAATAATTGTTATTGAAAAGCAATAGCTTTATTTTTTATGTCACAATATCATAGGAGAATAACTGAATTATAAATTAGAAAAATAATTAGAAAACAATTTATTTCAAATAAAATTGAATCAATATTTTCTATAATCAATAAAGTTTTACTCATTAGATTGACTATTAAATAATAATGTGTAATTATTACTTAACAAAAACACATAATAAATTATAAATTGCAGCTGATAAGCCTGCGATAGATTTTATGCCTTAGTTTACGATCAAATTTAACTTCAAAAATAGAATTTGTCGAACTAAGCAAGCCATTTAAAAAAAAAATGTCTCACGTTGACAAAGTTTCAAAATGAAATTACTTTAATATGCATAAAGGCTCTTAAAAGTATATTGATTATTAACAATTTTCAGTTTTACTAATGTTAACATAGAAATTTTCAAAATTGAACTTTATTTCATCTTCTCACTAGTAAGCACTCTAATCTTGTCATTGAAGTATTTAGTAATTTTTTTCTTGAAAAAATAAAATTGAAATAACATTGCTTTCAAACATTTCCATTCTAGATATTCTGTGGAAATCTAAAATATTTATGGCAGGTGTCTCTATTCAATTGTTAGTGATAAAGCTTGCCTATTTATTATGATCGCAAGTAAGAAAGCCCTTTGCGATCACAAATTTTAGTATTTTTTTTTTTTTTTTTTTTTTTTTTTGTAAATATTAAGTAAAAATATTCCCGATGGATTTACATTGCCAATGGATAATGTTCAGTAAGGGTATGATTTCCGGTGTAAAATCGATTCTGAGAAAAAAATATATTTCTACAATGTAAATAATATGTCCATGCAACTAAAGCCTGGTATTTTTTTATAATCTATATAATTTAATTCGAATGCATTATTTTCTTTCAATCATGTTTTTTTTTTGTAATTTTCCGGTAATACCCGACTTTTTCCTGCCTCTTTATTGTGTATATAGAATATTACTGAAACAGTCTATAGAAAAATACGTGATTAATAAGTAAGTGCACAGAAGAGTTTCATATTTGGTTTGCAAGAAAGAATTTATATTTTCGTAAAATTCAAATTAAAGGAAATAAGAACATTATATTTATATATTATGTGGGGTGAACGTTGAAGTTTCTATTTAATATAATTTTAAGTTTATAATTAATATAATCACGATGGGTGATTAGTATATTACGTAAAATTAAGATAAATTTAATTAACAACTCCAGTTTAATTTTCGCGTTTAAAAGTTGCTGGAAATATATCGAAATGTATACAATGGGTTTATTTGAATAAAATAAGTAAGATCCTTAGAGTACAGTCTTTAAAATTCTCTATTAATACAGTCTGTAATCTTACTTATTACACTTCTATTACGAATACAGTAATTCTATAAAAATTGTGATTGTTTATATAATCGTGACAGTATTTTGTTGGCACAGAAGGTAGAATTCAAAGTAGTTTAAATAAAAGTTAATTGAAATGTAACAAATGTTCTCATATACCATTTTACACAATCCAAAATCAATGTCCTTATAATTAACTACCTGCTTGAAATTTTACTTAAACTTACGCACACAGAAATATATGCAACTACTGACTATCTAATTAATATCTAATAAGGTTGATAAAAATATTATAAACAAACAGAGTATTACCGGGAATATATGCTTACAATATTACCAACATGAAGGTTTTCCTATTATCATCACTGCGGATTTTTTCAAGTCTTTTGTAGACATTTCTCATAAAAACAACCCAAAAACGAAGTACAAAAAATTCATCAGCATGCAATCATTGTTTTTTTTTTGTTTTTTGTTTTTCTCGAACGAAAAAATGTTACAAATTTTTGTGCGGAGAAATTGTTAATTTCCGAGTGGAAGTTCAATTAACGGGGCAGATTTTGTGAATCCAGCATTTTGACATATCTTAACGTTTCAGGGTCATTAGAACCCAAATTCAATGTTTTTGGAGGGATTTGTGAATTCGTGTATATGTTGTATGTATGTTATATTTTTACAATTCGAGAACAAATAATGATATTGACATGAATAAAATTGAAGAACTCTTCAGCAAAATCAAACCAGGCTCTTCTTTTGTGGATAAAAAAAGATAAAAATACTTCTATTACACATAATAAACAAACTATTGGTTTTTATTCTCCTCATTAGAATGTTAGTCTTGTAGATAATATAGGGTTACACATAGACCACTTGATCTTGTCACATATACGATATTTGTGATAATCCGATTTAATTCTTATTTTCTAATAATTTTATTAAAGTGGAAATAAATGCATCATTAGTCTTAACATATAAATTATTAACCAACAATAATGTAAACAATATACTACAACATCTGTATTACTATTAAATTTATTTCCAATTTACTGTTGAATCGAATATAACCAACAAAAAGAGTAAAGTAAATAATATGTCGTTTTATACTTACATACATATACATGCTTATAAGTATATCTATCTATGTTCTAATATTAAATTCACTGGACTGTTGTTAATAAATTGGATATTGATTTAAAATATTAAAAGTGGCAACTCGTTGAAATATCAATATGTTTGTACATATACTAAAATCAATAAATACAATTATATTTATAACAGTAAAATTATAGTCTTAAACAGTTTTCAATTGAATTATAAAATATAATTAAAAAAGTTTGTCTTTATTCGAGTCGATGAATAATATATTTTATTTAAACATTATTTAAACCGTAAATAAAAAGTTTTTCAAATACGACCATAAATGATTTAAAACCAAAGGGATCTGGTTGTCTCCTGTATGGTATACATGACGAACTTCCCTTCTAATGAGGATAATAAAAAACACAATAATTGTTTATTATTACGAAAATGTGTATTATTTGTATCCTTTTAAATAGTTGCAGCAATTTTACTGAAATCTCTCATTCAGTTATAAGGAAAGTAATGTTTCGTATGAACACCGATCTTTGTGAGATACCATGATTTGTTGTCGAGATAATATAGATGAAAAATACCGCCCGCATACACAAAGAAATGATTTATGTCAAAATTTAGGATTTCAAGCTCTATTTTCAGGTATACATTCACTAAAAAAATTGATTTTTCTTATAATAAAATAAAATGTACTAAGATGAAATATCAGGGATATAATAACGGAGATTTTTTGAAGGGAAGCAAAGGTACTAGGCAAAAATTAATTTATTTTTGATTGAAATAAATAAATAAAAATGCCAGAAATTTTAAGTTTATTAATAATTTGCTATGCAATCCCATTGGACGTGTCAGCAAAAACAAACATATACAATGTATAATTTAACTCATCTTATTCCACTATCTTATATATATATAATATATATATATGTATATAATATATAATATATATAATATATATATATGTATATAATATATATATAAACATGAGTGTATTTATCACAGTCTCTTGTAATAAACTACAAGTTTGTTTATATTGATATATTGTGCAAGTCGTCATGTTTTATGTATATAAAGTAAGTTCGATGAGAAGTTTTCAGTGGATGAATCTTGTAATCTGCTACAAAAAATCGAATAATATTGCAAAATTAAATATGTCACCAAAAAATCTGATAGGAACACCCATTAATCCATTAATCCGTCCTGACTTACCGAATACATACAAAATGCTACCTTGTTTTGAAGTTTGTATAATTATCGACACACTTCTCTCCTACTTTTAAAAACTATTCTATTTGATTGTATTTTTTTTTTGTACATAATGTGGGATATTTTAATAATCTAGCTATTAATTTCGTTAGATGGCAACTCTGTCATATTCTTATTTCCTTTCTTACAAATTAGAGGCTTTAATGGGTTTATAAAGTTTTCTTAACTATAAAATTGCGCCCTTCTGCCTCAATGTAGTTTTCCATGGGTTCCTACAATGCCATTGAAGTCGTAACCTATATCTTCTTCCCTTTTTTTGGTTTTAGGAAATGCTTAAATAATTAAGTTAAATTAAGTTTAACTGTGTCGGATAATATTGTATAAAAATATAATTAGGAGAGATTGTCTCATCAGATAAAATCATTATCGCCTTATATATTCCTTGACAAATAAAAACGTCATTCATTAAATTACACTTATTTTGCACGAAATTCATGCAAGGACGTAGATCTCAAAGAATTAAAGTTGTAAAATTAAAGAAAGATTTATTATCTATCTATACTAATCAATGATCAAAGTTGCCAAAATTTATTACGTTTTAAGTTTTTGATAATTAATGAGAATAGGAATTTATACTTTAAGTAGATATTTGTTCACATATTTACTTCGCGTTTTTGTTATAGAAAGATTTAGTGTAAATAAAACTAAATATGTTTAAATAAACAAATAAGCGATATTTTACCTAAATAGGATGCAATTTAGGAAGAAGCAATAAGCAAAATTTTTTTTAACCAATATTTAATCTAATCTACTATTGAATTGTAAAGCGACAACGTTTGCACAGATGACCACTATGATTATTATACATCAAATGGCAGTGTGCACTGATGTATGAATGAGCGTTTTACGGTTGCCAGATTTACTGCATTTACACGACTATTGTTTAAATAATGATATTTTTTTTAACTTTCCGCTAAGAACATCAAGGATTTTCAAGGAAGTTATTGGTTTTACCCCGTTATAAAAAAATTGATATTTCAT
This sequence comes from Chrysopa pallens, assembly GCA_020423425.1. Taxonomy (NCBI): domain Eukaryota; kingdom Metazoa; phylum Arthropoda; class Insecta; order Neuroptera; family Chrysopidae; genus Chrysopa; species Chrysopa pallens. Next base: position 54,156,782 of record CM035591.1, read on the forward strand.
CAGATCTCGACGTTTTGATGTTACAAGAAGCTTCCCTGACTACCCCTGCGAGGTTTTTCTATGTCTGTATATATGTGTGTGTGTGTGCGTTTGTGAAAGTATGTGAACCGCTTATAACTTTTGAACGGCTCGACTTATGTGGTTTTTTGGAAAGCCTTTTAAACCGCTCTATCGATCAACTAATTAGATCTTAAACTTGATAAACCACGTCGATCGCCGTCAATCTGGTTAATATCGGTTTACGCGTTCGAGAGATATCGTTAACGAAATATTCGTGAACAAGTGTTTTTTTAACATCAAAGCTCAAAAACAAAATTTTAAACTCAAAAAGATTGTAATGTGTTAAATTTTTAGTGCTTAGGTATGGAATTAGCAGAAAATTGCAGGGATGGCCATTAGGGTCAACCGTTTTCCAAATTTTTTTGTTAAGATATCGCGATCTCGACGAAATTTTACTTATTGAAATTTCTTATAATAAAACTTGTGTCGTTAAGTAGTTAACGGGTATCAACTCATAAAACAATAATTAATTATGGTGTGACTTGTGGTTTTTAAACTATTGACAAATGGAGTCAACTAGAAGGTGATTCAGTAACATTGAACCATGTAACTGTTTTTTAAATAATTTTTTGTTGCATTAAAAGTTTTGTAGTGACATTTTTTCAATTAAAGATATTGAAATTGAAACGTTTTTTTTTTTTTGTAGCCACATAAAAAACCACAAAATGTGTTCTACCCATATGTTTAAATATACTGATGCCTATAGAAATGTTTAATGGCTCACTGTTGTAATTATTTTGACAAAAGATTTGAATGAAAATTTCCAACTGAAAATGAATAAAATGCCCTAGAAAGGTTTGTTTAATGTAATTCGAGTTTATTTAACTTTGTCTGCTTAAAGTATTTCGTTGCAAAATGAAATTGAGCAATCATCACTTAATCAATAATTCTTGGAAACCACGTACCTTGTCCCTATTTCTTTTGGTCCTCTGGTAGAACACTTCTCTTAGAACACACTTCTTCACTTGATGCATTCGTTCTTCTCCTAGTAAGAATAGCGTAATTAACTGTCAGCTCTTTTTTTTTTTATTATAATTGATCAAACTGCCGCTGACAGATTTGGATTTTTGAGGCAAAGTGCGTTTTGGAGGTAAATATTAAATTATTTTCTATACTTGTTAAAATTGTGTTTCCTTAGTTACGGTAGTAACTAAGTACTGCCGCAACTCGAACAAAAAAATTTACTTTTCTTTTTAATGTATTCAATATAATTATCAAAAAAGTGTTACTTTGATTAATGTTTATCTTCCCGTTCAAATCAAAATAGTTTCTCTGTAAACAAAATTCGGATGGTAATTAAAAGACTAAAGTTTATTGATGAGAAAGTTGAACATTGGAAAGTTTTGGATAGGAACTTAATTCTATTTACAAGCTCTCATTAAGCATTACCTATTTAGCATGTCTTTAATTCAATCGTAGAAGTTAAAAGGTAGTTTACGTCACATTTTTGGTTCCCGGTTGACCGTAAATTAACATATGCTTAAACAAATATAAATCGAAAGACAATATAATGTTATGAAAAATGAAAATACAATAATAACATAATATTAGAAGCTTTGTAAATATTATTTGATTTATATTTCATTGCGCTTCCACCATAAATTAAAAGTATAAATTTAAAAAAAAAAATGTTTTTAATAACTATTTTACCTCTTCAACCAAATGAATACTCTTTTATAAATAATAATTACTAAAAATAATACTTTAATTATTATTATATTAGAGTACATTAGAAAAACATATTTTTATAAAAGGGTTATGGGAAATAAATTTAAGTGTGAATGAATTATTAATACTGAATTTTAATACTGAAGTTATAGTTTGATTTTCTCTTCAACGATAATATCTATCACAATTTGTTATATGAATGTTATGTAACTTTTTTTTTAAAAACATTAGTCGCTTGAAACATATACAATTTCGTTGACCCAAATAAAGTTTTAAATGAAAATAAATATTTGACAAATTAATACAAATTAAAGTGCTTCTCTGTTCATCATACACAACTAACTGTTATTTATAAATTACTTGTTAAGGATGTATATAAGTATAGTATTACACTATAAATATATAACACACTCTCATATATATTACATATGGGTATGTATATAACATTTCCCACAGGTGACTTTAACAGGACTAGCACAAATAATATAAAATAATACATGTTGTAAGCTAAAACATATTCCATTCATGTTTTCAGTTTTAGCAAAAGGATTAAAGAATGTTATTTTAACTTAGGTAATATGAATATACAGTATGGAACGAAACGTAATATTATCCGTAATTGTAGTTCTAATTTATTTCAGTCTTTATTTTACAGTATCGATTAAGTTTAATGAAATTCTAGTAATAAATTAAAAGTAGAGGAACATTTTTATGGATTACGAAACACAGTAAATTCTTGATTTGATATTCATCTATATTTTAACCAACAAGTGATAATAGGGAATATTAAGATAAAACTAAAAAGGCAAAGCTATCAGTGTTAAGTATTGAAATAGCAACCGCGTTCCTTGTACTTTTTGGTTCTCTGTACCCTCTTCTAGAACACTCCATCACCTGAATGCAAAGATGCCTTCTAGTACGAGGTAACAATACAATTTTTATTATAGTCTTGGTGAGGTTACTTCGTGTTCATCCAAGCGACTCCAGTGTGATCAACTTACCACCTCTTGTTTTATTATTATTGATCAAACTGCCGCTGCCTGGATTGTGAACCCTCAACCTCCAGTATAAGCCAAATGGGCTAAGGTATTACTGCTCTTGCGCACTTGGACACTGAGCCGATTTACAAGTAATTATAACTTCTAACTGTTTAAAAACCAGACCTACAATATGTAAATATTTTGTTTGATAATTAACAATAATTAAATCTTCAGTCTATACAGGTTCTTGTCTAATATCACGTATTATAAGCTATAATTGATGTGCTTTTTAGCAAAATATCAATTGAAATATTAGTAAGTTTAAACATTTCTCAAAAAAGAAAATAAAAAACAAAAAATATGTTTCAAACAAGTTCGTTTTGACGAAACAATTATGAATGTTCACAGCTCACAATTTCTTTTCGTTTTTGAGTTGCAGGCATACAGATGACGGGCAAACGGAAAGACACATAGACGAAAACAGACTATGTGTTTCTGAGAACACCTTTATTGAAGTTTTGTTAGTGCATTCAACATTTTCTATCGTTACAAACTTTTCACAAAATTAGGTACTAGGGTCTAGCTACATTTACTAAATTTATTTAATTACAAGGTAATGTAGGCCTCTACGATTATTGAGATCAAAGATATCTTTAAAAACAAAAATATCTGAATGCCTTGATTTTGCTTGCAAATGATTTTTTAATTTGTTTAACTGGATTCCTATTTAATGTATGTCTTGCCTAACAATATTATTGCTTACAGAAAATTCAGGTTAAACTTGATTGGGCCTTCTGAAAATATCCCAATATCTTCCTCTACACATGGTAGTTAAATTTTGTCTTTTAAACAGATGCAATTACTCTCAGAATTAAAACATTTCATATACATAAAAGTATTTCGCACGTAATTATTACATATTTATAATAATAATCATAATCACGTAGGATTACATTACTAGTGTAACATATTGGATGAAGGAAAAGAAGATGATGATATTAGTATAACTATATGGGTAGGTAGCTATTCCATAACGTTTAGTAGTAGTACAAGACTAAAATGGTGATAATATCCAATAAGAGAAGGAAAAACCTTGTACCTATATTCTCTGCATGTAATTTATATTACATTGCTTTGGATTGTTTGTAATTTTAGTAAAACTTTGTCTTTAGGTATGTAAAGGAAATCTATGTTCGCATTATATTATACACTGTAATTATAAATGTGTGATTATAAAACGTATTCTAACAAATAGAATCATTTATCATAATGTGATTTCATTTTTATAAATAAAATGGCAATTTTTAAGAAGCGAAACAATTTGAATGATTAGGAACGATGCACATTTTTTTATCACTTCAATTAAAGCGTCTTTACTTCACGAACATGAATTTGAATAAAACTCAAAAAACAAGCCTAAATATCGACGTTTGAAATTCTTAATAAAACAAAGAAAGAGAATTGAATAATTGACGTCATGCATGTTCATCTTCATAGTGATTATACATCGGGGTCATCCTACAATAAGAGTCCATGTAGATGTCCATGGTACTTATATACACTTATGTACATATTCCTTAATAATTTAAGAAAAATAATATTAGTATGCACAAATGAGTTGATTGTGAATAAAAATGTTATATAAATTACGTTATTATTCAAAAATTTTGTTGAACGATTTTGTTATAGAAAAGAGCCACGTAGAATCATCCATAAAACCTTTTTTTGAAAAAAGGGATGGGAAACAGCCTTTAAGAGCTTTTAACTTTTAATTTAATTTTCAAGTCTTGTTTGATATTAATTGAAACTAGTTTCACATTTTAAAGGATAAAATAGTAAATCTTTTTTATTGCATCTTCTCAATTGTCTATATTGCCTATGACAATAAAAAAAATCGTATCGAATGTTTAATATTGTTAGTTTTATTTTACAGGTTTAATATTACATGATTCGATATCATTATTCGAAATATTTTTAATAATTTTGATACGTAGAAAATAATATTCACTACATACAGATACACTTTACCCTAAATACGTAGTCTATTCAGTTATGAAGAAATTTTTATACAATAATGTGTGTTAAAAACCTATTAAGAATAACTACAAAAATAGAGCAGGAATTTATAACTTTGATACGTAGATCATTAGATGCATTCCATACAGATATTGTTTACGTTAAATACGTAATCAATTCAGCTATGAAGAAATTGTTATATAATAATGTGTATTGTTAAAAACTTATTAAGAATTACTACAAAAATAGTGCAGGAATCCATCATCGTGTTTAATCTAAACAGTCTATGATAAAATATTTCAAACAAAAGCTGATTTGTTTCTTTTAAGAAACAAACATTTATATACTGTACTTTAGTTTTGGAACTACTTCTTTTGAGTAGATGAATCATGAGTACTTGAGATTTAAAATACCAGTTTTATTTAATCAAGAGCTTAAACTATCTTTTTTTGCTTGAAATATATAGACATATAGATTTAAACTATTTTAGTTTAAAGTATGTAATTTTAGTACTTTGATATATGTCTTTATAGAATCATTTAACTAGCCTATTTTCGTCTATTCGCCTGTCCATCATTAAGATAACTCTAAAGAGATAACTAGCTGAAATTACGGTGGCGTATTCTAGTACTTAAACGGAGTTTAAATAAGTGAATGGATCTAATTGGTATAAGGGTCTAATGAATTCCTGATCCTACTCTTAGATTATGATAGAAAGATAATTAAAGAACGAAACACGTTTCTTAATTCAAAATAAATAAATTTGGTTTGCATCAATTTTTCATAAATTGTTAAAATTCGTCATAATATCAGCTCAAATTTAGCTAAAAACTCATACTATTTAATATATATTATTATTTATGTTCTTATAATTTGTATGGACTGGATATATTAACGCTATTTTACTAATGGATGCTAATGACTAAAAATTATTCGCAAAACATTGACACTAAACCATATGTGGAGTATCTAAATAATTTACACTGTTGTATGTTATCTTCATTTTTTAGATCTTGAATACGCCACCAGCGTTGTAAGTCCGTACCTACTGATATATTTATATTTGGTTTTAATTATCTCGAAGATGAATTTTTTACCTAAGATCCTGAAGTAAAAGCGGTTTAAAATATATTAAAACATTATTTATTTGTAATTTCTTGGAAATTAACAATAAACTGTAAATCTAGTAACAAACTTTTATAAAACCGTTGACGTTAGCTTTTTCTGATTCTAAGAATTACTATGCCCGGAACTTATTACAACATATACTGTATATTCAAAAACAGAAAATATTATTATATTTTTTTCATTTATATGCCATTTATATAATAGAATCTATGTTGTTTATTTTTAGCTGTGCTCTACTGATAGAAATTTCTAGTGAATATGGAGAAAAAATCTGTTTTACTATTAAATTACCTGACGTCTAGTTAATATTACGATTTAATTGTACATTGGTGGTTTTTCTTCATATGGAAAAAACATTTGGATTTAGAAAAATCTGTTACTTAAAAAAACTGTTTATTTTAATCATTCTGCTTTTTAAAATAAACCAAAAAATAGTCATAATATACCTGCAATTCGGATACTCCCTGATATGGTTGCCTTAACCTAAAATTTTTTGAGTCTTCTTTTAGTTGAACCATTTTTTAAAACAAACAAAAAAATAAATAAATAAATAATCAGAACTATTGAATTAATATAATTAATGAAGATGTATGATCATTTCACAAAATCTTCAAAAGAGAAATTTATTCTAAAATAATTAAATGTTTTTTCCTACACCCTTGGAAAGTAATGTTCAATAAATCAACAGATAAAAAAGAAAGTTCAATTCAATTTAAGTAAATTTATTTTTGATTCTATTTACTGTGAATATGAAACACCAATCGAACCTACAGACAGCAAAGTGTATTTATCCCTTTATTTATAATGCAAATGGGGTTCACCAAATATAAATAATAACTAAATTTGAATTTTGAACCTATTTTGTCTTCAGGCAAAACTTCTTTGAAAGATCCCAACATTAATAAAATATCTTCCATGAAGTTTTCCAACTCAATTAGTTAACAAAATAGATAATCAAATAAGTTATCACTGAAATTCGTTGTCAATTAATTAATCAAACAAATTATCGATGCGAATAGAACCCGCCAAAGAAAAAAGTTATTTGTTTATCATTATTTTTATCAATGAATTAAATTTGTTAGCATATTTCATTATAAATAATAATTTGGTATATATTTGGTAAGTTAAATGGTTTTATTTAACTTTATGATTATATGCGTAATTCCACGTAAAAGTAAGAATAGTTGTTACTAAACTTGTTTTAAATCATTTTTACCCGTAAAAAAGATATTTTGAAGCAAAATTTTTTTATAATACAAAAAAAAAAGTGTTTATTGAAATGTTGTGCATACAATGGAATTCCACATACTTCATGAGAATATATCTCAAATGTATATGTATTTTTAAAATAACTATAGCAGGCCCTAGATGCCGAATATGAACATCAATATTTTGCAGAATATATCGTACAATAATATTATTAGAGCAAAATTATACGCGACACAATAATTAGTAGTGTTGCTTTAGTTATTGAAAAAAAACAAGGGATAAAGAGTAAATCAAGCATTGGGGAACCCAAAGATTTTCAAAACTTTTTACGACTAGATAGATAGAGATGCAGCATACGATCCCATCATCTCAATTTAACAAAAAATCTGTCACATAAATTTACTTCAGAGCTATTAAAAATTAATTAAATTTTTGTAAAACAAGATAACAACAAGTTTCATTGAAGTTCAATTCATTAAAAACCCAAAACACATTTTGGGTTTATTATCCTAGATTCTGGTTCGCAAAGGATGATCATTTTGTCAAAATACTTTAAATGGTTGTCGTTAATTATGTACATAGTCTACACAGCGCCTTATTTTGTATATTTCATTAACGCCACTGGTGGAAAGTTAAATCGTGAAATTCAAATCATCAATAGTGTTTACACTAATTTCGTCTTGGGTGAATATTATCGTATATTCTGGTTCGCAAAGGATGATCGTTTTGCCAAAAATACTTTAAACGGTTGTCGTTAATTATGTACGTAGTCTACACAGCGCCTTATTTTGTATATTTCAACAAAGCCACTGGTGGAAAGTTAAATCGTGAAATTCAAATCATCAATAGTGTTTATACTAATTTCGTCTCGGGTGAATAGTTTGAAAAGTTTGCTGAATAAACTGTTTAAATAACGATGCATTATATAATTGAGGTAAATTCTTAAAGACACTCTTCAGTTATTTGTCGCCATTCAGGGATAACATTTCTAAAATTGTTAATAGAATTAAACTTCTATTGAAGTTTAAATGTTTTGATTTAAATTTTAAGTGAATAGAAATGAAACCTTGTACTAATATGCAGTGTAAATGTGAAGTTAAAATAAATACATTCAAAGGATGTATAACCGTATAAACTTAATTCATTTTAAGAAATATTATAATAACATTATTATTATTATTATTATTAAAGAACTCGGCAGATACAGGATTTCCATTAGAAAATGTATACGTTATAATAATAATAATAAGTTTTGATACCTTTAAACTAATAATATATTTTCATAACGTATTTAACTTCGTTAATGATTCGAAAGGAAAATAACCTTTTTACTAAAAGAAAACTATGTTTATACCATGAAACAATACAAAGTGTTTCAAAATAAGAATGTAGAAATATATTCATAAAGTATGGTAGATTATTGAAATAAAATAAGAGATTTTACAATGAATATTGTGCTATCAGAATGTTATTTTTATTTAATTTGTTTTTAAACAAAAGTCTGGGAAATTATCTTTTATTATTATTATAAAGCAGGTGTAAAAACTGTATAATTATCATAATAAATATATTTGTAATATGATACAAAATCTTGTACAAAGGAAAAATAGAAAACTAGATAGTTAAACTGTTTTTACTTCGCGATTAAGAAGGTGAAATTGTGTTCTTTATTGTTCAAAATTTGGAACAAACAAAATATGTTCGAAACTCTTAGTTAAACAAAGAGGAGCTTACAAGAGAAGCGTAGCTACTGCTTAGACTCGCCATACAGTTTGGAATCAATTTTAATTTCATTTTTGAGTTTTTTATGGATTTGAAACTAGTTTCATATATTAATGTGTGCTACAACAATTCCAGTCATTTACACTTTATAAATGAAGAAATTTTAAAAAATTCTAAAATAACTCTTGTATAAAACTGTTAACTAGGGAATTTATGTTTTTGTTGGAGACCTCTATAATAAAGGTAATGGCTAATGTTATATACATTGTATTTTTTTTCAACTTTTAAATGTTTGTGGTACGCTCAACCTTGTTATGAAAATGGAGGTGTGTTAAACAGTTTTTCCCGAAAAAAGAATTCTAAAGTAAAAATTCAAATTTTGTTTTATACTTAAGAAAAAACCTCTTCATGTGGCCTTCCGTTTTCATGTCAAATTTTTGCATTTCAAATTTCATATCATTTGGAAAATGATTCTTTGAGTTATTTGTGCACCATTTATACAATGTACATTACATAAGTGATTGTCTTTATTGTAGAGCTCATAGAATCTCAACCTTACATAAACTCTTGAACAACTTATAAAAGTAGTAATGCCACTTTAAGATTTCATAAATCACAGTTTCCACAAGAAACAGGCAGAAAATAATATGTGAGAGCTTATAAGTTTTTCATTTTCAAATCAATATTTATTTGATTTTATAGTTTTGTTATAATATTGAAACTAGTTTATCATATTATTGTGACATACACTTAATTTAGGCATGATGATGCTTCTAGGTTTAAATTCAACAGTAGTAAACTTTACAAGTTAAATGTAGTTTAGATTTTTAAACGTAAACATATTTTCCTTGATACAGACTCTTATATGAAAAATTTTTCAGGTCAATTCATCTACATTTGAAATGCTTGCGTTTAATTGTTTATAACATAAGTATGATGTTGCTAATTAATATGATACAATAGGATTAAATTTTAAATTACAGTGTAAATCTTCTATCCATACAGAAGTGGCAATTTAAAACCGTTACAACGTTATACACAGCGGTCATGCAACATAATATGGCATTTCGGCACGATTTTCTCAATATGTATGAGCCTTTCCTCCAAAAAAAAGGAAACTAAGATTATTAACACGAATCCGATTAGCCCCCTTAGAGACAAATAAAAAATTATTGACCTACCGTACGTATATCATTGACTTAATATAGCGTAATTATTAAATAACTAAATATTATTTTGTTTAAATTTAATAGATCCATTAAAAGAGTTCAAAATAATACTTTTTTTTTTCATTCAAATGTAAAATAAATAAATAACTAATCTATAATATTGACAGTCTATAATATTGGCAGAAAGGAACACAAAAATTATCCCCAAATCACTTAGTTTATCCGTTTCATCTGTATAATAAAATTAGATATCAAAGTTTCCAAAAGCGCTCAATATTAAACCTCTCATCGATAATATTTCTTAATCCGTCCCCGTGCACAAAGCTTATACTGCGTTAATAAATGATGATAATTAGCTTTAAAAGGTTCGGCAAATTTCCAAGAAGTGTGTATCTTGTTGATCATAATAATTTTAAAACACTCGGTGTTTAACTATAAAAGATATTTTCATTTATTATTGACCATTTAGCCTGAAGTTAAAACGTGTGTACATAAAACAACATTGATATACAGAACGAAAACACGTATATGTAACCACAAAGAATAGAATATTTATAACGAATGAACTTTAGGTACATTCATATACTACGTTTTGATAGACTAGATAGTATTTTCGAAATAATTCTTCCATATAAGTAGAAATAAAAAAAAGTAAACATATTTTAAAAAAGAGCATATCTATTTTGTTTACATAATACCCACTTGAAGCATGTTGACCAAAAAGGTTTTCTGTAATTGTATTTTATTTGGTCGTTCCTTGTCTGAACCTTTAGAATATTTTTCAATAAGATCTTTTACAAGGATTATATTCTCATTCAGAATAAGAATTTCACGAAATATTTTATCGATATTGTTTATTAAACTGGATTTTATAGTGGGGTCAATTAGAAGGTTAAATGGTCATTTTATACAAATACGTGTAAACAACTTCGATTGTGATAATTTTTCTATAATAAAGTTATAAAGTCTTGATTAAAAAAATAACAAGTTATTGTATAAAAATTAATAAATTGTTGGTTTTTAAAATCATACAATTAATCACAACTCATCAAATAATATTTGCTTATTATTTAAGGGGGATTGAAACATACTACTGAAGCACCCTCCATAATGGAATAATCTTTCAATTTTTGCGCCCAAATAACTCAAAGCATACTTTTCTGAATGTGGTATGTACAATATTATAGCGCATAGAGTACTTCTCGTAGAGTTTTTCTTGAAAAAACATTTTTAGAAAAGTAGTTTTAGAGATATTATATGTGCACAAAACTTGAAATAAATACATGTAATTTAAGTCAACATTTTGTTAGAAGCACACTCATTAATGTCAATAACTGCAGTAGAAATAAATACATGTATAATCCTTATAAATTTGTGTTAATTTTACTTTAAATTATTTTAGATATTTTACTCGTAATTATTTTTAGCATAGAATTATTTCAATTAATTTTTTATTTTTTGTTAATTTAATAAGTATTGTTTGTTTCACGTTATAAATTCGATAACAATTTTAAAATTTAGTAAAAGATTTAAAATATGGAAGCACTCACTGGTTTTGCTCGAAAAATGTATTCAAGCTAATGTTGACAAACTAAGAATTTAAATACGATGTTTTGAAAGGAATTTGATATTTTGTGAAAAATTTATTTCTTTTATTTTTTGTAATAAATAATATTATCTCCCTAACTCTGATCGGTTATAAATATGGCTTTATTTGAAACTTTATTTGAAAATTTCATTTATTAGGCCAGAAATTTTCATTTATTAGGCGTGAAAAATTTCACGGATTTATTGAAATGTTTTTCGAAAGAAAATTCTATAAAACTTAACAGTTTCTCTTACTTTCTAAATTGTCTTTAATAAAACGGGCGATTATTTAGTTTTCAGTTTTTAATCGTGCTTTTAAAGTTTATATAGAATAAAATGAACATTAAAATTTATAAATATACCAATTCAACCGTCGTTTAACCTTTAAATTGAATATAAAAACTCCTATAGATTTATAAATTCATTCAACCATTAGTAATTCAATCAATTGGATTGATTTGAATTTGAGGCTTTTTCCATTATCATAACAATTTCTATTATGTATATTCATATAATATAAAATATGATTATTCCTATTATAAAATTATTGTAAGAAGACTTCATTGTTATACTACATATATTTTTTAACCCAATTATTGTATGGATGTCATCCGATTTGTATTTATAATATTAATAATAATACAAATAAAAAACATTTACATAATAAAAAATCTGTAGTGAATAATTTGAAACATTCACATCACTTGCATATTTTGGGTGGTAATAATAATAATTATAATTGAGATCGTGAAGGTTATGTTAAGACTCTTCTGGTGATCCTCTTCCAAAGTTAGCTGCGTTTCTCTTGACCTTAATATACCAAAAAATTTAGTGAAAACCGGATATTTTTATTCGAATAAAGTAGACATTATTTACAAAAAAATAATGATAATAAGTTGTATATTGATTAAATTATTATTAGACTGATAAAAAAATATTTTTAAAAGAGAATTAATTGAATGTAAATTAGCTAAGATATTTTTAAAAATATATGAGGTTAGTGTTTGTAGCTGTATAAATGATTAGTTGAATTTTTCTGCTTTCTTTAAATTTTCCCAGACAAATAATGAAAACAAAAGTGTTAGAGCTTCAAATATTCTGTAAACAAACTATGTTTCTGAAAACCAATTTTTTTGATTCAGGAGATCCAAAAATGTGTATTTCTGGGGAAAACTTGAAATCGAAATTTTAACAGGATTCTTCTAATACTTTCTTTAACTAGTAGTAAAATCAAAAATATACGTTTTAAACAGTGTTTTAGTGTTTGCATTGATGTATTCTTACAAGTTATAAAAAAACAGTAATAAGATTTTGTTTTTGTCGACCAGCTAATAATGTATTCACATTTTTATTTGATGAACATTTTTTATTTTCATTTCAGGCTGTAATTTTTTGAAATATAGTTATCAATTATTAGGTATGTCGTTCTGAATTATTGTTATGATCCTTTTTATACGTGGCGCCAAATGAATTTCTTCATGATTTACTTCACTCCTATATAATATGATCGATTTTTACATCATTGCAATGCGAGACAGTTCAAGTAGTAACTGATCCTTCATCAAAATTTCTCTGAAATTAATTTAAAACAAAGTTTTCGTCCCGTTATCAAACAACAATATACCTTTTCAATTAAAACTGATTTAGTTCATTATTGTATTCATTGAATACATTAAATAGTATATATATATTGTTTATATGTAATCATAGAGTAAATCAGAATATTTGCCTGCGACTTAATACTATGATCAGTGTAACAACAAGATTCAAGTTTTTAATTATAATAAGAATATTACTCAATAGAAAATACAAAAACCATTTTGTCCCACATATGATAAATGCCGTTTTCAGAACACCTGAAATTTGCAATTTTAAACAATTTTATTCGAGAAATAGTTTATTTTTTAAATTAAATTTTTAACTAATTGGAAAGTGGAAGGAGCAAGATAGCTAAACATATAAATCAAGAAAGTGTTATTTAAAAAACTATAATTATTCGTTAGTAATTTAGAAAAAAAAGAACTCATTAAGAAGTCATTAAGATGTCGAATGCACCACTTATTGAACATCTTAAGACTAAAGACAAATAAGAATGTCTTAAGAATTATTTTTTCTGACTACTAAAATAAATTCGTTTCTTAGAGTATAAATATAAATAATATATATTTAAAATAAATTTTAAAAAAATTTCTAGGCCACACATACCCTCAAACACTGATGCTATCAATTGCGAGTCCGTTAATCTATCCATAACACAACAATGTCATTAATATAATAAGATATTAGAAATTCTATTTACAAGAATTGATGATTATCAATTTTTTTAAATGAATATAAATAACGCACCCTATCTTTATAAACTTGGGAACTAAAATATAATCCTTAACATAAATTTCAAAGAATTCAGGATTTGTGATAAAACTAATCCGTTAGTTTATAGTCTTAATCTTCATGAGACAAAAATGCATTAAATTGTAGGTTATTATTCGAAAATATAGCATGTAATTTGAATGTAATACTCATCAGAAAATTAAATCTAATCGAATTCTAAAAGAGAACTCTATTTCTGTCTTCTTATAAAACTAGATAAAAATACTTTATAAGTACTCATATTTTAAAGTTCTTATGAAACTCAGGAAAAATATTTCTTACAGAGCTCATATTTTCAATTTCTTACGAAACTCATAAAATGTATTATTAAAACGCTCTTAATTACGACTTTCTTCGAATTATGAGTTATTAAGTCATCACGACGCCATAACTGAGTCATCTTAATTATCGTGGTACTCGGTATTTGCCCGGTATTTGGTAATGATATAGAGTATTTATTAGGTATTCGGTGTGAAACCGAAATTCGGTTTTTGGTTTCAATGGACATGATGCTGATAGAATTTGTAATTTCAAGTGAGAACTTCTAAGAAGAAAATTGTTCTTGTTTTCCATACCCTGAGAGTTATAAACTTACTACCAATTCTATCTTTTCAGTTCGAAAAACATCACATATATTGACAAAAAAATTTGATTTAAATCGGTTCAGTAGTTCATCGGACACAATGTGACACGTAATTTATATATATTATATATATTACACGGATTTCTTTTTTTATCATCACATTTCATATATACGAATGTGTAAAAATTAAATATACAACAATACGTTCTATAAATCATTTTTGTAACACGTATGTCGTCTGTATGAATGTGTGTACGTATAGATCATACATTATAAATGGAAGCGATTTATCTAGATAAAAATCAAAGTGTACATTGTGTTTTCATTTGTAATAAACTTTTCTTCATGATGTCTTGTTAAAATTCATATCTATTTATCCATTATGAGTACGTAGATGATAGCCTCTTTATGAAAGAAGGTAATTGGCAATTGTTTAATTCGCAATAAAGTTATTTTTATGAATAATTTACTGTTTTTTGACGTTAATTAATAATAAAATAACGTCAAGCGTTCCTTTTTATTTTCTGGAATAAAATATACGGAGATCTTATTTCTATTCATTATCTAAATGTTAAATTTATATAAATAGGTATATAACTGCTAAAATGTTGAAAGTATCTCTTATATTAAACAACTAAATAATATATATATATATATATATATATATATATATATATATATATATATATATATATATATATATATATATATATATATATATATGTATATATATATATATATATATATGTAACATGGATGGATATTGTGGTAGAAATATTTTCTGTCTTCGGAAGATAATAGTACCATCCAACCATTCAACAAATCCAACACGTCATATTTCTTCTTACATTAGATTCGATTTTGTGCCAACTGAAATTAACTGCGACACTTTTTAATAAGTTTACTCATTTTTGCTACTATATAAACTTTCATATTGTAACTCTGTAAAATGATTAGTTTTTATTAATTGTAATTTCCTTATAGAAGTTTTTGAATAAAATTGTTGGAATCCCATGATCCATGACATATATCAATGACCCATGCTGTAGATATATTTAAGATGGCTGAAATATTTGAATATGAAAATGGGTTTTTTTAAAATTTTAATGCAGTAAATTTTTTCTTACACGATTTCCAAAAGTAAGGATTAAAATTTTAGCAGCCTAAGTATGTATGTATGTATGTATGTTTTGCCATAGTGGTAGAACTAATGCATCGATTTTCATGAAAGTTCTAAGATCTGAAAAATTTTTTTTAGTACAAATTTCACTAACAGTGTTTAAGTTCATTTTAACTTATTGGAACACGGTCTACAATTTAAAATCACGAATAAAGTTAAAAATCGTTATTTGAGCTCGAAACTTAATGGATATTGGTTTAATCTCGAAATATCTGATAACCTCATTATAAACGCGCATAGAAGAACAAGTTAAGGCACTTACTTATGTTTAAACAATGGTCGAATATTCCTCTGTACTACTTGGAAGCCAAACTAATCTATTTTAAATTATACGTTTGTCGCAAATGACCGATTCAAGTAGTTTTTACCTGAAATTACAAATAACCGACTTAGTAAACCCACTTTGTCCATGCTAAAATACCTACATAATATTTCAGAATAAGAACCGTGGTGAAGTTTTATTGTGTGTAATATAACAGGGATGTATCGAATGATATATGTCTGTATAATATGTCTTCCACACATTGGAACAACCCAACCCACGTTATACTTTATTAATATGTATATGTTAAACAAAAAAAAAAAAAATGTTTATCATATGTATAAATTATGAAAAATTTCACACTTGAGAATACATATATTCTATATTACTCTATACATTTCCATTGAGATATTTATGTATATATATAGATACTGCAATATCTGGTAACAAAGCATATCTTTTATAATATACAGTGATTAACATAAATTTAAGAAATAAAAAATTTTCGAAAAAAATTGAATCGACTTCTAAACATAGTGAAAATTATTGAACAAATACTTCTACAAATTATTTGCTTGAGACAAATAAACATTCGAGATTTTTGTTCTAAGAATTTTGTTTTTAGTTTTGGTTTTAAAACGTGCATCCGCTTTGATATTCAGTTTTTTTTGTATAAATTAATCTGTTTTTCAGTAAAACAACAATTGTCGTAAACAGGCTACTATGTAATAGTTTATGCGTCAACCTACATACAAACAAGTGAAAATAACAACTTACAGTGTTAATTATTTAGGTACTCGACGTATGGTTCACTTTCTGTTTTATATAAAGTTTTAAGCATTCATAAAATCATTCAATTCATAATGTTATACGTGTATAATAATAACATATAATACATGGACTCAGAAGTCCTGGGCATAACACATAGATGGTGATAGTTTTATTGCAGTCATCTTTTTTCCAGTTAATACTAACCTTCAAAAGACAGCTGTTAAAATTTCAAGATATTCTATTCATTAGTTTGTGAGTTATTGTGCTAAGAGTGCGGCTACTTTTGTTATTTTCAGAACAATGGATCAAAAACAATTTCGTGTTTTAATTTTTTACTGCTCCTTGATGGTAAAAGTATTATGAGGACTCCGCTCCATCAGAAACAACAATAAAACGTTGGTTTGCTGACTTCAAACGTGGTCATAGAGTCACCGATGATGCAGAACGCAGTGGACGTCCAAATGAGGCGGTAACACCAGAAAACATAAAAAAAATCCAAAAAAATCGTTTTGAATGATTGAAAAGTTGCGTGAGTTAGCTGACATCGTAAAGATATCAAAAGAACGTGTTGGCTTTATATTACATGAGCATTTGACTATGAGAAAGCTCTGTTCAAAGTGGGTTTGCTCACTGTTGACCAAAAAACGAGAACGTGTTGATGATTCTGCGCAGTGTGTGGCCATGTTTAAACGTAACAAACTGGAATTTTTTCGCCAGATTTGGCTCCCAGCGACTACTGGCTGTTCGCAGACCTGAAAAAAGTACTCACCGGTAAGAAATTTCGCACGAATGAAGAGGTTATCGCTGAAACTGAGGCCTATTTTGAGCCAAAAGATAAATCGTTCAACAAAAGTGGTATTGAAATGTTAGAGCGGCGCTGGAATGATTGCGTTGCTCTTGATGGAGATTACGTTGCAGATGAATAAAGCTAGTGTTTTCTTTGTTATGCCCGGGACTTTTCAGTCCATGTTAGGTATAGCAAATATGAGTGCTTATTACCTAAGTTTGAGCTGAAATGGTTTATTTGTATTTATTCGTTTACAAAAAAATAGATATTTTTTCCTTGAATTTTCCTTTTATCTTTTATGGTTTAAAATTTAATTTGTGGATCCAGTGGATCGATTTTGCTCATTCACGAATTTTAAATCACGTTGTATGTCATATATACGTCACCAAAATTCCAGTTCGTTACCTTTTTATGTTTTTGAGTTATCGGGATGACGGATGAACGGGCGGAAATGATCTTATTAGGTGATCTATGTATACGAACATAATTAACAAAATTTATCATTTTTTGTCGAGTATAAAAAGCATATATATGACCTAAGTTAGGCAGACACTTATCTACTCAACCAATTTTGATGAAACTTAAATTGTTTCGCACTGTTTTGGCTACATATCTTTCAGTTGAAGATATATAATAATTATTAACTAGTACAATCCGATTTTTTGTTTATAAGGAATAGGTGGACAAACAGGCTTATAGACAAGCATACAAACGTACTTACATGCATTTATAAAAATTGAGTAAATTTGTTATCAATTATACCATAATGATGTAGATTATTCACAACTACACATTAATTTTAAAAGGCTGCTTTCATAGTAAGTACAATTTATTTTCAATGTTTATGAGTTACAACTGAAGTAAGTAGCTGTGTCTTGGAAAAATATCACTTTTTTAACACATTGTGATAAATAAACATTAATATTATTAAATAGAAGCTACTTAATAAAATATATTTGAGTGATTTTTCATGACATAAAAGGTAAGGTTTTTCATTTTTACCTGAGTATAAAACTTGTACCTGTTTTTTTTTTGTGTGAATGTTGCGAATTGGTTGTGAGTATAGCAGCTTGAATAGAAAAAATAATATTCATTTAAATATAATACAAACTTGTGTTTTTAGTTAGATCTCTTACAAAACTTATGGGTCATGCAATCAAAATGTTAATAAATCTTTCAAACTTTGAAAATAGATAATTAAATGTATAATTACACACACTTTTAAAATTTGAAAACTATTGACCGTATCTAACGTGAGATAATTGAAATATTTTAAATTAGACGATAATTATGATGACGATAACGATTTTTGAAAAATCAATCTCTAAAGAGATGATGCTGGCGAATAAATTTTGTATAGGTAGAGCAATTTAATAAGAAGGTTTTACGATGGACTTGTCGGGAAAAAAACTATTTTAAATGAGAATTTCAAAATGTATTATTCAATTATTTATTAGATTAGGACGAATATAAAGAAGCTTTTAGCCATAAGCATAATATTGGAATATGTACAAGCCAACTATGTTACTGACCGATTAAATGATCTATCAATGCATAACTCAAAGTACTAATTCGGTTTAAATTAGAGAATAATTATGATGTAGGCATACGCTTAGAAATGATTTTTGAAAAATCAATCTGTAAAGAGAAGAAACTGGCGTACAAAATTTGTGTAGACAGAGCAATTTTATAAGACAAATGTATCATTTTGAAAATTGGCAGCGTGAATAATCCTATCCACAAACAAATTTTTCATCATTTAATCATTTTTGAGATTAATTATACGTTAGTTCTGTTAATTTAATATATTCATTCCAAATATATTTTTACAAACAGTGCCCTGGTTATTACAACTTAGGATGGCTCATAAAATTTACACATAAGTTTTTAATGATAATAACTATGCCTTCAAAAAAAAAAGGTTATGTGTTCGCCTGAATGTATATCTTTTTACGTCGCCGAAATTTAAGATAATTGTGGAACTATTTTAGAAAATCGCTTATTTGAAAGGAAATACTTAGGAAATAGAGGTGGTCCATAAAACTTTTTCCAAACCATTCCATCACTAAAAGAAATTTTAGTAATTGCATATTACCCGAATGGCAAATTATCAGTAGTTTTGTACTACACTATACGGTAAAAAAGATCAATTTGAAAAACGGGGGCTGACTTAAAATAAATAAAAAAATAAACTATGAATTCAAATAATTTTTAAACAAAAATTTCTGTAAATAATTTCCTCGCCATGAATTGCTTTTGGAAGTCAGCGATAGTTACATTTTGAATAGAAAATTAATTACGACTTGGCAATTAGTAACAGATAAATTAATTTTTAAGTTATTTTTTTTTTAAATCTGTTCTATTTTTGGAAAAAACTACGTAACAACCTGATTTTAGAGGTACTCATGATCAAATTTATGTGAAATGTGCGATTTTGTGAGTAAATAATCCAAGAGCGTAGACATGTATATAAGACAATACATATCAATTTAACTTTATATTACAAATAAAAATAAAAACTTCAAAAACAAGAGATCGTGCTGGTTAGAGGCGTTTGGTATAATGATTAATGTATTAATTAACAGTTAATTGCACATATAATTTATCCATATGTTCAGTTCACGCTTCATTGTAGATTGTTAGATTGTTTCAATTGAAAACCTACTTTTTTCTTTTATATATAGTTATAGTTAAAGATTCATTCGTTATTATGTAAAGAACTCGGAAATTAATTTTGTGCCATTTCATTTATATTATTATATCTATTGGAATACGGGAAACAATACAAAAAAATATAACTATATAGAATATTACAATTTATATACCTACATACATTAAATATTGTACACTAATACATACAAATATACAAATACATGCCAGAAATTAGAATGCTGAACGTCATAAGTTGTGATTTTCATTTGCTTAAAATAATATATTATGAAACAATATTTTCCGATAGAAATGTCAAAAACATAGCCCATCGGAGAATCATAAATATATAGCACATACTTAAATCTATAAATAATACAAAAATTATATTTTTCCGACAGGTAAATAATTCACAGGATATTTGAATAAATGAATAAATTTTAGCATTTTCCCCCTAGTTCCGCTATGATAATAATCAGTGTCGATAAAAAATTTTCTAAAAACAAAGTTATGGTGTTATAATGACCTCTGTACAATGACGCACACAATGTAATTAGTGCCATAAATGACCACATGAATTATACACTGATAACACTTTAAACACTTGATTTTAAATATGCATAAGAATTAATTTAAATAATTAATGCAAAGTATTCAAAATTTATAGTGTTTTCTTTTACTTAAATCTACGTATTGTTTTATCTTATACAAGAACTTAAGGAATTAAGGTTTTAAGTATTAGAGAAAAAATTATTTTTTAACACTACTATATGCTTTCATTACTGTATAATTTTTAGTTAAAAAGATTAAGATATTAATTTTCCACTTAAAAATCATTTTTGCCGAAAGTATTAGTGTCAAAAATATTTTTCTTAATATCTCAAAAATTTTGAGCTTTGGGGGTAATGTACAATATTAAACAAGTCATCTAGGTGCAACCCGTAAGATGTCGACACGGTGAACATTGCGAACGAAAATAGAAAAACAATAATTTGTTTATTACCACGAATATAGGTATAATTTATTTTTTTTGTTTTTCATCCTCAACAAAAAAGGCTGGATCGATTTGAAGTGATTTAGTTTTTAGTTACTCGTCGAATGATAGTTCCATGTCAATATTATCACTTGTTCTCCAGTATACATACACATACTCACATATTTTCTACAAATATTAGATTTGGGTTGTAGTAATCTTGAAACTCAAGTCATGTGAAAATTTTGGTATCTGTCCCATAATAAGAACTAGCCATTAGGAAGGTAATACTACTTGATTTGGAATTTTCTTTATGGCTTATTCCTATAGATATGTAGAGTAAATGTTTATATAAAACAAAGATTAGAAAAAGTACGGTCTTGGAACTATTTTGTTATTCCCATTCGTTTATTATTTGGGTATAATAATTTTCATTATTTGAAGTATTTCAATATTTAAATTATAGACATTGTTTATGTTGATGTATTTATGGATGGATTTCACTGTATTCTGTTTCGAATTTATGATCCTTCAAATTTATGTTTAAACCAAAAGTTAATAAGACAGGATGTATTTCCAATATATTATGTTGTTATGTGTATATACGGAAATAAAAGGTGTTTTTCATGTCGTATACAAAAAAATATATTGTTTAAGATAAAGCAAAAGAAAATATGAAAAAAAATCCTATTATACAATTTCCCATCCTACTTCATACAACGAGAGATTTATGGCGTTTATGGGATATTTAAATAACCTCTTTTCACCCTGAAAAACAAAATCGCAAATATAACGAAAATAACATTTTGTTAAATGAATATTATATACCTATAAACAAATGTAAATTGTTTGGCTAATTGTTTGGAATCAATCAAATTTGGAGGTTTGAAATTGGGAAAATTTTGTGTACCCCCAATTTTGACATTTTCTTCGTAATTACGTAGCCTAAAGATAATTATTTGAATTATAAATAAATTAATTTTACTAAACAGAAATAGTGAGGACGTGGATGCGTATTTAAAACTTCTAACAATGACAGTGACAACATTTGTAATGTTTTACCTCTCCCTTAAAGTAAACTGTTTTCACCTGTTGCTCGATATGCTTAATTAACCGAAGAATTTTCACTTGATGTTTTAATATAAAAAAGTATAGGTGTAGTCTTTGATTACTACAAATTAAGATTCTCCCTGCAAATATTGGACATTCATGCTAACGAAGACACTAATGGCCGGCATAATTAAGAACTATTTAGAACTATAAATATCTAAACAACATAGGCATATAACTTGTAATATAGTTCATCCCGTATAATATAATTCAATAATTTTGTAGTCTATGGAAAATTGTCA
This sequence comes from Chrysopa pallens, assembly GCA_020423425.1. Classification (NCBI taxonomy): domain Eukaryota; kingdom Metazoa; phylum Arthropoda; class Insecta; order Neuroptera; family Chrysopidae; genus Chrysopa; species Chrysopa pallens. Next base: position 54,179,248 of record CM035591.1, read on the forward strand.
GCTGAGTGTGTAGTATGAGTAGTTATTATTTTTGCTACTTTTTTCCTGAAATGAGCCAATCACCGGTAGAAGTCAAACTAAATAAATGCTTTTAATAAACAATTAGTATCGAAGTTATAGAATAATATAAGTACTTAATTGTTAAAGTCTGGGAGGTAGTTTTGCAAATGACACAATTTCAAGTCGATTAATTCATGTTGGAATTGAATGTTTATTACCAGTCATATACAGTTATGAAAGTCAGCAGGATCCGAGAGGTTGGTCGGGCGGGATAATAATTTCTGTTAAGTATCCAATTATTCCACCCGTAAATATTATGCTTTTTTTTTATTTACTACAATATTAAAACTATCTCTGGTATTAATTTCAAGCGACCTGAAATATATTTTATTATTCCTCCACCTTGTTATTAGTCCACCATGGATGTGCCTGTTGAACTTCGATTATCAACTTCATATGAACGTTCAATAAAATCGAAAATTGATCGCCCTGAAATCACCATGAAAAATACAACGCTACCTCCCGGACTATTATATTTATTGAAATAGTTGTACTTTATGTGCAATCAATAATTTTAGATTTTTTTTTAAATATACTTGTAAATTAAATACTATTATTGTTAATTTATTAACTTTCGTTATTATTATTACTGATAACCTTGTGATGGGATTAGGCAGACACCAAAAACAAGTCTATCATATCGTTAATTTACTCAGGAAAAATAAATAAAGATTACATAATGAAGCTTTGAAACAATTTTCATTTCATTATATTGATAAAGAAAACAATGGTCTTCCACTGTATGCCGTATTCCGCATAGCAAATTGTGTGCATGCTTTGACTTATACATTCGGTTAAACAGATTAAAAAATATCTTAGTCTGTAATAAGTAGAAGAGAAAAAAAAAACATTGATGGAAACACGAATTATATTTATAATTTTTACTGACGTTTATCAAAATGGCGGAATAGTTGAAAATATCATAAATATATATATTAAATCGTGAAATATTTGTTATACTTTTTTGGAAAATATTATCATTTTATTAGCCACCTGGAGATAATATTATGATATTGTGTGAAAGCTCAATCATACAGTGCGAGCTATGACGTTGGAGGGAGTAATCAAAGTAATTGCTGATTATTCGGATTAGTTAAATAATGAAGAGTTAAATAATGTTACTTCATTGAGACAAAACAATCGTTTTGGTAATACATATAGGCCATATATTTATTTAATTATGATTTCCAATACTATAAGCCAGTTAAGCTGTTTAATTTGTTAAAATTATAGATTAATATAATAAAAAAGTAATTTTCTATGATATTTTTAAATTAAGATAGACACGTCTCGTGATAAAAAAACCGTTTCTCGCACATAACTTATATTTTTATAGGCATGTTGGATTTCACCTTCCATGATAATGATGAACAAAACTCAATTTTAAATTTATTAAAAAATATGCAATTGAAGCCTAAGAATGGTAAATTGATTATAGTATAAAAGTAATTTTACGTTAATTCCATGTATTTGGTGAAAACCACCAAGCATATCAACTTTTTTTTTGATACATGCTTAGAAAATCCGGTTTTTGGGAATAAATGTGAAATAATGACATTTTTTTAAATGGGCTTTTATTTAAAAGGCTCTAAAAACAAGAAACTTAAAATAAAATGAAAGTCTGAAAATGAAATACATAACATAATTTATATAAAAAAAGCTTGTCGAGAGATTTTATGTATATATTCTTGTTTATCTACACTGGTAAATCTCTCAACAACATTTTATATCCTATAAATTTTTTTTTTTTTTTTTTGTAAATTATTGGGTTTAAGTAAATTTAAACATTATTTTTTCTTTTTAGAGCATTTAAATTAAGACTTATATTAAAAAATGTTTTTTAAAATTGTTTTATCGTGATTTTTCAATAGAAAATTGTTTATAATTATGGTAAACTATTCGTGAAGATAAAATAAAGGCGCGTTTACTTTAATAATTAATTATTGTGTGTATTTTAGAAAACAAGGTTATGTAATTGCTATATATTATCAATATTCCAGGGTAGATAATTTTTGAAAACAAACAAAATTATAGTAGAATGAAACCAATTAGAAACGGTAGATAATATGATAAAAATGAAAGGATAAATAAGCTACAGCTTTTGTGTTAAACCTTTTTTTTCACATAGCCTCCAAATTTATGTGAAAAATTGAAATAAAATGGTTTTTGGTTTTTTATTTTTTTTCATGTTCCATACACTGTAATTTTTTTATTTAAAATATTTATTTTTTCATCTTACTTTGAATAAATATCGAAAAAGCACCCTACTTTTCAATCGAAAAATTTTGAGATTATGTGAAAAAAGTGTTAATACAAAAGTTGTAGATCTTTTTATTACCTACAACTTTTCCTTTAAACTTTTTCCATAGAACTTGTAGTTTTGCCGAAAATCGAAATAAACCATGTTTTACCCTTAAAAACTCTCACCCTCCTACTCCCCGACCTCAGATCCTCCCATAATTTATTTTTTCTTTCATTTGTATCATATTATCTTGCGTTTCCAATGGGTTTTATCCTACTCTAATTGTCTTCCACTTTTTATCATTTTTTAAGGCTTCTACTCTGGTCTACAATTGTAAAATTATCTTTTATTAACATTGAAAGTTATGATATTCTTAAAATGGTATTCCTAATGATATGTAAAATCCAAGTATAAAATTGCTATATTATTTTTGATTATTCGTATTTTATGTTGCTATAAGGTTGTTACTCGATCACAAACATTTTCCTTAACTCTTTCAACCACCGTTACTATATTTATGTGTAAGAAAATTAACCCAAAACTTTCAGTAATCATTTTTAACAGGAATGTTGTAATGTTGTACATTTTTACGAGAAAAGAATAAGAAATTTACATCATTAACTTTCATTAATACATTTTCCTACCATCCAGAGTAAAAAGACTTCAGTTAGTTTGAAATTAGAAGAATTAGAAAATGTCAATTTGCAGAGTTAAGAAAATCTCTTTGCCTTTAAATTTCATGAAAATAGATACATAAATATGCAGAGTTACAATAGAATTAAAAATATAAGTATGGCTTATATATTCATAGGTCAATATTCATATTATAAAGGTAGAAAATTAACAGTTGTTTTCCTGAAATACAGGAGAATGCTTCTTAACAGCTGCTGACTTAAATAACATGAATTATGAATTGCATTTCTTTCAATTTTAAAACACAAATAACTCAAAAGATACTTATCCAAATATTTTGAAATTTGGTCAGCATAACGTTACCATGAAATCTAAGGTAATAATAAAAATTTGATTTTACATGTAGAATTTTTCTTTTTACAAAAACTTCGTCAAAAATTAGGTTTTCATGTCAATTTTGTCAATTCCAAATTTCATAACACTTGGATAAGTATTTTTTGAGTTATTTTTGCTTGAAATTGTAAGCTTATAAGAGCTATTGAAAAGCCCCTTAAGGCCGTGTACATATAAACTTTAAGAAAACTATTATTTTCGACAAGAAGAAACTTCGTAAATGAATTTAAAAATAAATTTTAGTCAATTTTAAAAATAATTAGGTATAAATATTCACAATTTAGATGGATTTATCATACCGATATATATACAAATTTAAAATTTATTTTCAATTGCGTTGTGTATGCCAATAGTTTACAGAATGTTTATCATTGATAAAATAATATTCCAGTTGATGGGGAGTAAATAAATATTCATTATTATCTAACACAATTGGTATACTTATAAACATTAAATACATACTCATATTTAGTACTAGCTGGCCCGGCAAACGTCGTTTTGCCACATATTTCTAATTAACTTCAACATTTTCTAAGTATAATAACATATTCTTAACAACTTTCCTGTATTTCTTAAGGCTGAAAGCTAAGGCAAATTAGAATAAATAATGATATTAATATATATTTTAAAGCATACGCGGACACGTTGCGGTGACAATTGATATTACATCGATTGCATGCAAAATTTGAAGCAGATTGGACGAAGGAATTCCGTTGTCCCATACAAACTTTGCCTCTTCTTTTCATCCCATTAGGGGTAGAATTTCAGAAAATCTTTTCTTATGGGATGTCCGGTATTTGATGTTTAACCCACTATTTGGTGTGGGATACCCGTGACACGAAATATTTATATATACACTCGTGTTTGATGTGGGACACCCGGTACCTCGTGCACCCACAATTCGTGTATATTGTACTGTGGTTCTCATAAACTTGATGAAAAATAGTAAATGGAAGTCCAGAACCCCTAATATAGAAAAGAAGAGATAAATAAATTCTATTTTGAATAGCTGACCCGGGTAAACATTGTTTTGTTATTTATATAAATTATTTCTAATCAACATCAATATCTCCTAAATATAATAACATATTCTCAACTATCTATAACTAAATAATGAAGCTGCGGTATATCAGAATAAATTATGATATTAATTTATATTTTGAAGCATACCCACTCGGTTTACGCGTTGCTGTGTTATTTTTCACATTTTAATAAATGATATTACATCGTTTACATGAGGATGCGATTCTACCCTTAGGGGAAGAATTTCAAATCCTTTCTAATCGGATTCCCGGTTTTTAGTGTGCACCCAGTACATTATATGCACCCGGTATTTACCTGGTATTTGCTGGGGTACACCCGGGACCGCGTTAACCCGATAATTTTTGGTGTGGTACACATACACTTGATGAAAGATATATGGACCTCCTGAACCAAGAATGATTCCGGTAATACTTGAACATTTTTTTTTAAGTTTCTTTATTTATCATTAAAGTTTACATGATTTTTTTTTTTTTTTTTTACATTTTTCTGTTCCTATAATACTTGAACATTTTTTTTTTAACATTTAAAAGTTTCTTTATTTATCATTAAAGTTTACATGATTGTTTTTTTTTTTTTTACATTTTTCTGTTCCTATTTAATACTTGAACAATGCGATATGCACACTTTATATAGTTGACAGTTCGTCATACTGATAGTGAGAAGAGATAAAGAAGTTTTATTTTGAATAGATAAAGAAGTTTTATTTTGAATTTCAAAATTATATTTTGGTTTCTATGGAAATGATGATTTGTAACATGTGAGAAAAAAAAAAGACAAAATATGTTTCACAGCTAGGAACATTTTGTATTCGAAAATTAAATTGTCGTTTATAGTATTTTCCTTTACTTATTATTTATGTTTCTCACGGTTAAAACCTTCCCTTAACTTTCACGAATATTTCAAGACCATAATTAGCCAAATCGGTCCAGCCATTCTCGAGTTATGCGCTTACCAACACATTTTGCAATTCATTTTTATATATAAGATTTGGTATACAATGTGTTTAAATAAATATGTATAGTTGGCATGAGACTACCGCAAAACGACTTCAGCAGGGTTCGAAAACGTACGATAATTATCGTAAATATACGATAATTTCACCCAATGTACGATGTACAATAGTCTATCTATTACCGTACTCAGATTATACGCAGATATAATTTTTATTGTAATTGGACATTTTTTAAGTTTACTTCATTTCTATCGCGATATCCAACAGCTTGATATGATTTTTTCCTTTCTGTTTACCTACAGCTCCATCTACTGATATATTTCTTATTAAGGTTTATGTTTATATTTAATAAAGCTTGTTTTATTGATCACTAACGAACTACCTTTGCATATTTATTTCCCTTCATTTTAGTTTTTTCAAACAAATTTAAAATGAAATTTGGCGTCTTATTGATTTTAAAATGGAAGGGATATTATTTCAGGTACGTTTTTATTATACGTAAGACCTACATACGAAAATTTTTCTATAATTCTAAAACATTTCCTTAAAAGGTATAAACTGGAAAACATTTGCACAAAAATCGATATTACGTTTACTATGGTTTACATTTCCATAATGCAATATACACTTTTTTCCATTTTCCTGCACAAATAACTGACAAAATAAATATACAAATGTAATGAAATTTGATTGTATGCACAATAGTGACATGTAAACGTAGGTAGGAGTTTTACCCGAAAAAATTATCAAAGTAAAAGTCAAAATCTTCATATATGTTTAGAAATTATTTTTCGAGAAAACTTTCCTTACACGTTCTCCGTTTTCATGCCAGGATTGTGCATACCAAATTTCATAACAATCACAGATTATATAATACCTATAATAGATAAGGGGCTCTTGTAGTTCTCGAAAAAAAACACCTACCGTAGATATTTCTGCTTGATAGTAATATTTGATGCCATCTATCATCTTCCTGAAGACTAGAATAATATTTTTTAAATTTCCTTCTCTGCCAATTAACTGTGTTTTTAATTATATACTAATGTTCTTGACTGATTTAAGTGTCTAGTTTTAATCTGGTAAAATAAATACCTTTTCTAATAATAATAAGAAAAAAGAAAAATTTTTTTAAATTGTTATAAATTTATATTATGACTGTAGTTTACCCCCACTGACGTAACGTTATTACCGATCACCAAAGTTAAGTAACAACGGACACAGTCAGAACATGGATGGATGAAAAATCTAGGATTGTTGTATACTGTAATTGTATAGATTGAATATATACTCACTGTAGTCACTAAATAACTTTAGTAGTTAAAAAAGTGAAAAAAAATTTAACTTGTTATTTTATTAAAAAAAAAAATATAATAATAATAATAATTTAACCAAATCCCAATCAAACATTGTTTATTTTGGATTAAAACCCATTTTTAAATAATACAAAAGTAATCATTACAAACCAAAAAACCCAGCATCGTTATTTAAGTATTTATTTTTGTGCGATTAATTGTTAGAGATTAATTAAAAATTGAAAAAATTAAATGTATATTACAAACGAGAATATGTTTTTCTGGAGGTAATTTATGTCTTTATTAAATATGTGTCATTTTTTGTGTCGTTTGCCCTTAATACCATACATATTTAAATAAAAATAAATTATTGTAACTTTAACTTGTTGATGAAACTACTATTTCAGTATTGATATCCACAGTTAATAAAAATTAAATGAAATTTTTTATTCATTGAGTTAGTTTTCATTAAGACATATTGTACATATAAATGAATAGTTTATAATTAATGTAAATAAATTTATTATTTATTTGCATTTCATCATGTTACCGTTTTGATTATTATTACTAATCCTACCCATGTGAATTGCTTTATTTCTATCAATTTATTATTAAAATTAATTATTTTGTATATGTTATTTAAAATGGAAAATTTATGGAAACGCAATAATCCAGTTATTTTAGGATAAAATGTCAAATTAAATGCTAGTTTTCATTTTTGTTAATATCATTCATTTTGTTATGAAAACAAGTGAAAAAGCCTTCTAGAGATAATTGCTTATATACTCAACATATTAATTGTATAAATGTATGACGTATTTTTTAACATTACCATTCATTAAATATTTCTAATATTTACTCAATACAGTTATAAATATGTATATAATAATAATATGTATTGAAATTGTATGTGTTAATTTGTTTGTTTTTTCAAATTTTCTCATTAACGAACAACGACTCACTTTTGTATCTAGAATACATCACCGCCATTTCAGCTTCTTATTTCTTTTTGTTATTTTCATGAAGGACAGGTGGATGGACATGCGGAAATGAGCTTATTAAGTGATTCTATTAACACATATACTACAGTTTTGATTGTGGCTTCAATATTTTCTAGCTTTACATTACTTTAGACTATATAGTCCGACATATTGTAGTTATATATGTCGAGAAACATAACACACAAAAAGTTCACTTGCTTTAAGTATCCTCCAACAATGTGTACTGAAATTTATAATATTAATTATTTTGAAAAATAATTAATCCGCTTTCTAATGATATTATTCTGGCCGAGGAGGTTTTTTGGAAAATATCTATAAAATATGTTATGTTATTATGTATGAATTTAAGGTAGTACTAAAAATATTTGACAAAACAATCTAATAAAAAATATATACAAATTCAAAAACTAAAACATTAGTTTGTAAAAATCAGAAATATGATTCAAATATATATACAAATATAAGAATTGTAATAATGTAAATTTATTAAGATTTTGCATTGATTGACCAAACATATTTTAACAAATATTTTCTGACCAACAAAAGTTTTTTCTGGAGATAATTTATATTGAATTAATTTTTTTTCAAATAACTATAAAACATATTTATCATGGTATAAAAATACATTGTTAATAACAGATTGAAAACAGTTTTTTAGGGATAAGGGTCTAAGCGGTTCAACTATCGATCAACAAAATGCTACCTTAATATTAATATATTGTGTACACCAAATCAAACAGAAACTTATTACTTTATGCTGTCAAAAATTTCTATAAGTTATAATATTTAAAAAACTATCGGTATGCAATACTTTACAGATCTTTAAATCTCATTACCTAATACAGATCTTTAAATCTCATTACCTAGATGTTATCTTTGGAAAATATCATCAAGCAACAAAAAATGCAATATCAATAACAATAATTCCCACAAGAAAAATCAAGGAAGACTAATAGCAATAACAATTTCAAACTCTCACAAGTAAAATGCCAACATTTAGGGATTCTTTTCAACTATACGACACTGTGATTATTATGCGAATATAAGGTTTGGTCTTTAAAATATTTGTATAAAATTGAGGGGTGTAAACAATTTTTTAAATACTGCGATAAAATCATCAGCACGCAAATTATAGTAGAATGAAACCAATCGGAAACGGAAGATAATATGATAAAATTGAATGGATAAATAAATTACGGGCTATCTGAAGTAGGGGTGGGGGTGAATGTGTTAGGGTAAAATTCGGTTTATCTGAATTTATGGCAAAAAAAAAGTCCTATGGAAAAAAGTTATATAGTAAAGTTGTAGGTAATAAAAAGATCTACAGCTTTTGTATTTACACCTTTTTCACATAACCTGAAAATTTATGTGAAAAAATGAAATAACAAAGTTTTTCGTTTTTTATTTTTTTTCTCCAAAATTTGGTGAAAACTTACCTTTTTATGTTCCAAATACACTGAAATTTTTTTGATTTAAAATATTTATTTGTTCATCTTACTTTGAATAAATCCAAAAAGCACCTTAATTTTCAATCGAAAATTTTTGTGGTTATGTGAAAAAAATAAAAATTCAAAAGTTATAGATCTTTTTATTACCTACTAGCTTGCCATTTAACTTTTTTCCATAGGATTTGTAGTTTTGCCGGAAATCGAAATAAACCGTGTTTTACCCTTAAAAACTCACCCCCTCCTACTTCCCGACCTCAGATCGCCCGTAATTTATTTTTTCTTTCATTTATATCATATTATCTTGCGTTTCCAATGAGTTTCATCGTAATTTTCTACTGTAATTTTCTTCCACTTTTTATCATTTTTAAGGCTTCTACTCTGGTCTAATATAAGTAACATATCATACAATACAGCGTGAGAGTACCTAATGTTCATTTTTCAGTACATATTATACAACAAAAATTTTAAGTAGTACCGTAATCTAACACAATTGCCCGATGAAAGACTGAATATATATTTTTACTAAATATATATAAAAATTATTGATTTTGACTTGATGCAAAATTTCACTCAGATTGAGACAATTCTACGCGTCAAAAACCACTCGAAAATTTCACCACTTCTGTTCAAAAACACTCAGTGTTAAAATCACTCGTTACAAAAACAACTAAGAGTTTGAATGATTAAATCAGCTGTGTAGTTGAATCACAAATTAAAGGCTAGGGCAAAAAAATCCGCAAAATCATACTAATTCGACCCGTAATATCACTTGGTTAGTTGAGTAAAATTTTCAACATTAGGTTCACAAAACTCGCAGACCAATACTAACTCGATCTCAAACAAAATATGGGTTGTTCAATCACAACTTGGACATAAGGTCCAAGAACACACAGACTCATATTAACTCGGCCCCAGTTATTACTTTAATCGGCAATTTACACACAATTTTTACGGAAGTGCCAAAAAAACCCGCAATACCATACTCACTAGACCTCAAATAACACTTGGGTAGTTTCATCGAAGGTTAGACCAGTGGCACAAAAACACGCAGACTTATACTAAGGCGTACCCAAAAATCATCCGAGTATTTTCAGAGGTTGTTATGTTAAGGGATATGCATCAAGGGAAAGTACATTTTTAATTAGGAGTATGTGCTACGATTTACAACAGGAAAAGTCTCGCAACTCGTGGCAAATGGTGTATAATAAACAACAGGAATACAGCAGCGTCAATAAATGTGAAATGCATTTTATATACAAAACAAACTGACTTACAGCTATTAACAAAAATCAATAACGGATCAACACAAACATACTTTGCATTTAATTTTATATTTCTCACATTAAAATCAGACATGAATGTTTTAAACTTCATAGTGAAGTGAGTTTTCATGGAGTTGTTTTTTGTTATTTTTGTGGTTTTGAATGTAGGGGTTTTCGTATCTAGTTGATTTGGTCGGGGTGATTTTTATTAAGTGATTTTGGTCGGAAGGATTATAAACTGAATTATATTTGTAGTCTCTTAGTCTCACTATAATGTAATTTTTCAAAACTTTTCTCGGATTCAAAATATTGATATAGATTATCTTCACTTACGTACAACATTTATAAAAACAATACTGAAAGCTCAATTAAATAACTCACAGTAAATAATATTTTATAATTATTTATAAATAGTTGTGTTATTCACTGAATCACAATGAAATCACCCATAAATTTATTTCTCAATAAATAGCTCGTTTTGATGCATTACGTTCAGAAATATACTTCACATCGATGAAAAAAATTATTTTAAATGTCTTTTTAATTGTATGAAACTGCATGCTATTTTTTTATTAACAACGTGCTTTTATTTCAAACGTTTGAGGGAAACAATTTTGTAAAATTTCCAATATAATATTGTACAAATTTACTTGTTCAAAGCTTCCTTGCAATGGGAAATGATTTTATACAATTAAAATATTATTATTTTTATTATTTTATAGCAAGTCTAGTGCCACGATATCAGATAAATCATCGCACATAGCCACAGATCCAAGAATGGCACAATCACCCATTAATATTGAGAACAAGCTTCCATTCTGAAACTTAGATTTAATGTATGTTCTTATTTTACAGAGTGGATATTCTATAAATGCAAATATTTATTCTAATTCCCAAACGTTTATTTCTTTTTTTTTTTTTTAATCAAGTTTATATGTGCATATTATGACTGAACTATTTTTAATAATTTAAAACATAAATATATAAATAATAACTGTAAATACAACATCTTTGTATGACAAATAAAAATGGTATTGTGTTTTTATTATTGCAAAACATTTTCATTTTTGTCGTAAAGCTTGTGTTGTCATTGTCTGTGCTTATAAAAATAAGTTGATTTGATCTATAAAAAACTATTTTTTTTAATTAAATTGTCAACTTTGAAAATAATACAAATATAAATGCTTTTACATAAAGAATGTATATGACAATAAAATAAATTTATTATCTTTATGGTACATACAATGAATATAAGTTCAAAAAGTAAAAAGAATTTATTATTACATGCATAATTAGTAATTTATTTAAATGATAATAATATTATTATTCTCATTTATACACTGTGACTATTATGAATAAAATATGAATAAAATATTGGTATAACGTACTAATAATGAACATTATGTTTTGTATGACTTTTGTACGATAAACAAAAAAAAAAAAAATATTTAATTTTTACAGGTATAATTAAAGATTTCTCTGATAATTTTTATATTACACCATGTCTACATCATATCGATAATTTTTATTTTGTATTTTATGACGACTTTTTAGACCTGACAAATACGAATTATATGGGGATATACTAATTTTAGTCTGAAGGAACTATTGAATGCACAAATGAAATTTTGGTATGGTTGTTCATAGAATCACTAAATTTGTTCACTTCATATTGTATATTTCTTTGTCTGACCGTCCATCATCTAGAAAACAGTAAATAAATAGCTAGTTCATAAGGATTCTTCATACTCCTTTTAATTTTAATTTGGGTCTGTAGTGTTGTGGTGCTATAAACTATTGAAGGGAAAATTTTTGGTGTGGCTGTTTCTAGAATTACCTTAGCCAAGTCTGTACATCCGCCATCAAAGTAACTTATCAAGCAAAATTGTGGAGGGTCTGTGGATCTGTGACCCATGTTGGTGTCTTCAAACAAGAAAATTTTACTTGTATATTGTTATATAAAATGAGATTTTACGTTTAGAAAAGCTTGCAAATATGGTATATAAGGTCAAAATCTATCATACACTTTTTATGATGTACTAAACATTTATAAATTAGAAATATGTACGGAACTTTTAGAGGCCAACTTGCATATATATGTATGTTGATTAACTAATTTTTAACTAAATTAATTTACCAACAATGGTACAGTTAATAGGTTTCAATGAAAAATTTTCGTTTTTAAAACATAATTATTTGAATTAAAATTTATGGTAATAAAATTTATTTGTCTTTCAATAATCCGTTTTTTAAGTTTTTATTTTTATTTTTTTTATTTCAAGTCACTTTTCAACCACTTTTTGAGTTTTCTTGATCAAACACAAACCAATTACATCTAATACCAGGAAGCTTTACAAACTGATAAGGTAAAGTTTAGACTAGATTTTGTAGTCTCTGATATATTTTGTATCAGTTATTTTATAAAATTGGACGATAAAAATCTTAATAAAAATAAAAACTATACCTCTCAAACATTTGATTTCGTTCTAATAAACACTTTATATATTTTTCCATATTCCATTATCGTCAGTTTTATTTTAATGTTTATTATTCAATTTCGTTTTTTATTATTGAAATTCTTTTAACATTCTTATCACTAATTTTATTTATTTTTTAATCTATATCAATTCAATTTTAATTAATTTACTTCTCTATAGTTACCAGCAAATAACCTTAAGTCTTATGAATTGTCTTTGGCTACATAATATATACATAATGAATATTTGTGTTATCTAAAAAGTTTTCCATGAACAATGAAAAACTTTTTCGTTTGAATTTTACTTTTTACCCCCAAGATTTCATTTCATATTCTGATATAAATGAGAAAATTCTTATTTTTCATTGCATGTATAAAAGAAAGTGTGTATGGATAAAGTCGAACCTTGACAAGCGAGGATCGTACAAACAAAATAACATCATTTTGTTAAAATCCACATATTTGTTAAAATAAGAACTATAACTTAAAGTACCTATGTTACAGGTACTCAATACATACAGAAAATGAGGGTTATATTTAGGGTTACTCCAAGACAGAAGTACTCGGCTGAATAACTAGGATGATTGAATCCTCACTTCCATGTGAAGCTTCAAACATGTTCAGGGCTCAGTAAAATTCACTACTATAAATCCTATAAATTCCCGTATTAACATTTCTCGTTTTAGTACCCGATTGGAGTAAACATACGCAAGTGACCAAACGGGGGCTGCTTCCATAACCGAAATTCAATAAAAATATCATGTCATATAATTTTTTTCAGCCATTTATTTAAAACTCAGATTTTTATTTATTTATTTATTTTTTATTTTTTACTTTTTACATACCATAAAACCAGGTATTTCCATTTCATCCAGCTACATCAATTCAAATTAAAACCTTGAAAATCTAACTAACCAAATTGTATATTTTCAATTTAAAACTTTGCTATCTATACATTTACTTTAGCTATTTGAGCTTGAGACTTTTACAAGGCTAGAAATTAAAATTTTATAAACTTCTTTAGTTTCCATATATCGAGAATCTATTTGTACTGTACTTAGTACGTGAAAGGAAATTTTTAACCGTTTGATGCGCCAAGATTGGTTATAAATTTTTTATTCCATTTGAACAACAAACGTCAAACATTTATTGAATAAATACAAAAATTGACAGTTAATTGTGGTTATGTGGTTTTTAAAAGTATTTTCGGACTTCGGTGCGAATGATTAGTTTTTATTCATAAAACTAAATAAAAATAATAAGACAAAACTTAGGCCAGCATTTAAACTAATCAAGTATTGTTTCAATGATCTTTCATTCTCGAATTTCAAAACTTCGTTAAATCTCTAAAAGTGTTGGAAATTTATATAGCTTACTCCAATCTTAATTTTTAATTCAGGTTTAACTGTAATAAAATGTTGTTTAAAATTGATGATAATTAAAATTTTAATAGATTATATATGTGATAGATGATTAAAATGATGTTCAATTGTTGTTTTTCAAGAATCTTTGTCCCAGCATCTATAATGTATTATAATAGAGAAAGTTTATTTAAAAACTTTTCCGTAAAAATAATTGAAAGTCATTTAATAAACAATTTTCATTAAAAAGATTGAATTTTTATATTATGTTTTCAATGAAAATAAAAATTTCAGAAAATTATATTTGCGTTTATATGTAGATTACTTAAAAAATAATTTGCTTTTTTTGCCCATAAAAGCTGTTTGTTAGCTTATATTATTTTATGGTTTATTTGGTTAATCGTGAACGCTATACCAGTAACTCCGTAAGGTGTGAACCAAACTAGGAAATGAACAAAAAAAAAAAAAAAAAATGTTCTAACTTGATTACACAAAAATGAGAATTGATTCAAAACAAAATACATTTTCTTTATTAAGGTACTTTAATAATTTCATTCCACATCAATTGCAAAATTAAAGCATGATCCTAACATAAAATCACTTTGTGTTTTTAAAGATTTTCCAACATAGGATGGTTCAAATCACAGTTATCCTTTACTGCTTCATCAATTTTCATCGATTTGTTAAAATTTTTTTTGCTGACAACGGGGTGCCATAAAATATTACAATTTACCTATTTGTAATAACTATTTCACTATGAACGCAAAATCTTTAACTTTAATGAAGTAATAAGGTCCATTCACACATATCAGTCACGTCACAGCTAAGTCACTGGCCAGTCTCAGACAAAAGAACCGGTGTTTTTACACAATCCCGTCGCGTGTTACATCAATTACAATTCAGTATTTGTGCTATCCTTGTTCCATCAATGGTTTATGTATTTCCACACAAACAAATAAGAAATGCCGTCAGTTGAATTGTAACAATATCGTTGGAAACGTGTTTCAAAATGACTGAGCTGTTACTGAAGCCGCACGGAAATACTGAACTGTGCCAGACATGTGAATATATCCTTCCTTAGATTCAACAGAAGAATATTATGTCTGAATGAGACGGAATGACTGAGCTGTCGCCTGACTAATATGTGTGTATATTCCTTTATTCACACATTCGTGTTTTTACATTATATCGATTCCTGTAACAATGCCGTGAAATTGATTGTAAAGAATATCTGGTGTAGTTAATATTAAAAATAATGATGTGGATGTCAATTTATTGTATAAAATTTCTGTCATTTTATTGTATAAAATTTTGTCACGACGTTAGTCGACCATGAAAACAAAACTACAATATTTTTGTGTTGTTTTGCTTGTGCAATCTTTTCTTGTTGTTTCTAACAGATGACAAAATTATTTATTTGGTATTACCCGTTAGAAGAATTTTTTATTAGGTTGGGCAATTTTTTGTTACGAGGCAACCATCAGATGATTTCTAATCAATTGCTAATCAAGTTTAGTAAAAAAATGCATATATTATAATACACAATCTTATTGTATATATTTAAATTAAATAGACCGCATATTTAGAGTATTTTATGAATGCTAAAAATTAAAAATAGTTAAAATACTCAACCATATGCTAAGTATCTAAACAATTATTATGGTAGTATAGACCAAAGTAGAAGCCTTAAAAAATGATAATAAGTGGAAGAAAATTATAGTAGGATGAAGCCCATTGGAAATGCAAGATAATATGATAAAAATGAAAGGAAAATTAAATTACGGGTGATCTGAGGTTGGGAAGTAGGAGGGGGTGAGTTTTTTAGGGTAAAACACGGTTTATTTCGATTTCCGGCAAAACTACAAGTCCTACTATATCTACAGCTTTTGTATTAACACTTTTTTCACATAAATCTTTTAAATCAAAAAAATTACAGCGTATTTGAAACATAAAAAGGTAAGTTTTCGTGGAAAAAATTTTTTTTTGTAACAGATAAAAATAAAAAACTAAAAACTTGGTTATTTGAATTTTCCCATAAATTTTGAGGCTATGTGAAAAAAGTGTGTGTACAAAAGTTGTAGTTCTTTTTATTACCTACAACTTTGCCATTTATTTTTTTTCCAAAGGACTTGAGTTTTGTCGGATATTCAGATAAACCCCGAATTTTACCCTTAAAAACACACCACCTCCTTCTTCCCGAGCTCAGATCGCCCGTAATTTATTTTTCCTGTCATTTTTATGATATTATCTTCCATTTCCAACTGGTTTCATTCTACTATAATTTTCTTTGTTTTCAAAAATTAACAACTCTGGTATAGTAATGGTATTTGCTATTTTAAAAACCTGAAAAAATTACAAAAATCTAAAAAATTAACATTCATGTAAGTGTACAATATATACAAAAATCAATAAATGTGCTTTATTTTGCATCATGTTTAATAACCTTTTTCCAAATATAAATGCTCTTTAAACAGCATTGTTATAGTTTTTTCAATGCATAAATTATATACAAAGTATTTTATACAATTTTTATTAAATTATATTCCATTTAGTAATAAACTATTGAATTGTATCTATTATGAAATACATCATATTTTATTATAATGTAAGTCTATAAATAACGTAAAAAGCATCATTTGAATTTTCATTCATAAAATAATATCATATTATTTACAATAAAAATAATAATAAATACATCAAAAATTGTAAGCCTAAAATATATAATCTGATTTTAACATTTTATTAAAAGACGAGTTTTATGTTATGAACATAAAACATATTCACTGCTTAATATTCACAAATATAAAGTGTATTTTATACTTTTGAAAAGTTTTATGTTAAAAAAAATAACATTATCATCACACGGTCTGGAGTTTATAATGCCTTTATGATATGCTACTTCTTTTACGTGGATAACGAGTTATTATAAATATTTAAAGCAAAATGTTCGAATGGATATCAAGTCGTATTTAGAAGTACGACTAATTATTTTTTAAATTAACTTTTATTTGACAAAATATATACTTACTAATATTGAATATATAAATAATAATACAAATATGTATTGTAATAATTACAAATACATATAAAATTTTAAAGACTTTTTTCTACATTACAAATATGGTGCTAGACAAGTCATGTTAAGTAGGGGGCATATGTAGGATTAGATAGGTTTTAGTAAGTAAAGCGTTTATGGCCGATTTCAATAAGTACTATTACCGTATTAACCTTCGCTATCTAGATTGAAAAGTTTAGACTAGAAGATACAGGATTACTTATTTAAAAAATGTTAATAAATAAATGATTGTATGCAACCTAAACAACTGTAAGATTAGTTCAGGAATTATCCATTCTACAAAATTAAAAATTCATATCCAGGCTGAAAGAGTCAATTTGATTAAAATTAATGAGAATTTATTTAAAACGAAATAAAAGTTGAGCGACTTTTAGAAACGATGTATTTGTATACCTTTATATCAAGTTCCTTTGCTGAAGATGTTTAATTTTTGAAATGGTAGCTTATTTTTGTTCTTATTTCTCGTATTATGATTTTAAATTATACTGTATGCAAAGAAGTTAACGTTTTCGAGTATGCATTTGATACACATAATATGACTAGAAAGTTATAATATTATTTTTCAGAAAATAGTTCTTGCAGTTTTAATCAATGGATTATTCTGATAGTCATTTTGTGAATTTAGAAAATTCTTTAGTTACCTGACGCTATGCTGCGTCCCATATTCCAATGGCAAGTCATAATTGAACTGAAAACTTTGCAAAGTAAATATTTTTTAAAGAATGGCGATTAACTTTTGATCTTGTTTGCTGCAATTAATAACCTATTTTATATAATTTGATGCAAGCGTCTGAAATATGTGTTTTCCAACTGAAGTAATTGTCAATAGTAAGACCAAAGAATTTTATGTTAAATTTTGTCTTTTTGTTGTTCCCTATCTGGTATAATTTCAGTTTTATTATTATTTATTAACAACCCGAATTATATGCACTAGTTTTCGGCCAAAATCAATGTTTTTATCTAAATATCCAGCTCAGTCATATCCTTAACAGAGTTGTCGACAAAAAGATAAACGTTACAAGACCCTTTCTTCTTAAAATAATTTGGAAATTCATTAAAAAATAAAATAACTAGTAAGATAATATTGTACTTAGTGGCAAACCCTTAACCCATTTTAACAATTAAGTCTAGATACTGTAATGAAATTTGACGTAGTATTTGGTTCACGCATTTTTATTTTTGGTTACAAAATCAAGAGTTATAACACTTTCAACTGATAATTCCTAACATTTTATCCTAAAATATATTCAAGATTATCGGTTATATTTTTATTATAATCAAAGTATTTTTCATACGGAATTCCTACATTTGATTCAGTTTTTTTAAAATTATACAAACAGTAAAAAAATTTGTGTATTTGCATTAAAAATCCTCTTTGTTAAAAATTTGTGTGTATATTTTTGTATCTTAATTTGCCGTTTTCCCATTAATACTTAAGTTTTAACATGAAAAAGTGTTATAAGAATGTAAAATGGTTAACCAATCTCATTTATTCACAAAATAAGTTTTACTGAAGTCTTTTATTGAAGATTATTGACCCCTTTTATTGAATATTATTGACTAAATATTAAATAAATGAAAAAAAATAGTTTTGCTTATAAGTTTCATTATTTTGAATTAATTATCCAGCCTTAAAAGTATTGAAACTGTGATTATAATTGTGTTAAGACTGTTTTTTTTTTTTGTTGAAAATTCAACTTACTTTTTTATGTAGATAATAAACTCCTACTTTGCGTTAACTTTTCTAACACCTGAATTATGTTTTTTTATTTTTGCACAATATTAAATAACAGTCGGTAGTAACGAATGTAATATATATATAAATATCAATTTAACAATGAGAGGCGAATAAGAACTATCCTGAGACATAGTAAAATAATTTCAGTCTGATATGTCGCCAGAATCTTTAGGTCTTCGAAATTTTTGATAGAAAATAATTACTTTTTATATCCGATGTATTTATTAATTTATTAGAGAGTGTAAAGTACATTCTAAAATTTTTAATGCTTGAAAATGTGGAAAGCATTAACCAAATTTTGGTAGATATAGGTGCTCATAGAACCAATAGGTGCTCATAGCTCAATAGATTAACTCATTTTAATTTATCCGAATGTTAGTTCGTTATTCATATTACTCAAAAACGAAAAGAGATAGCGAACTAAGTCCTATGGAGCAAAAAAACGATATTTTTTGCATATTCTATACATGTATTCTAATAATGGTTGAAATAAAAGTAATAATATATAGCAAACACTTCAACGCTGTGTGGACTATACATTCATACATTAAAATATACATTCATTAAGGTTAACAAACAATTAAAAGCAGCTAAAACATTTAGACTTAGCCATATTGTTAGACTAAGCCAGTATTAGCTACTTCCTTCACTTATTTACATGATAAGATCTAGATGAAAAAATATATTGTTTTTGAATATTTGAATTTAATATAAAATATGCAAATTTAGAAAATTAAATAGAAAAAAAAACCTCCTACAACAATTTACGAACACTATTTACATCATACTTTGTAAAACTTTATGTGACACGTGCTTTGTGAGTAGTTTCTATACGCGGCTTATAATTTACATTGATAATAAAATATGTAAATTTATACGAATAACTTACAGTATTTCAAAGTTTATGAAAAAAAACATAATAAATCAGTAAGTTGTAATTCGGCTACTTAAGTGTTTGTCTTTGATTATATAATTAGTTATAAAAAAAAATAAAAATTGACTTACAAAATTTTTGGTTTGAAAGGCTAAATATGGATGTGGATAGATACCATTCCCAGATTGTAATCTATTCACTTTTCTTCTATATCGTATGAGTTAAAAGATACGTCAAGTATTCATGGGACCTAATTGACCGATTTAGCTCTATCACGAACTTGAAGTCATTTTTAAAGGTTAGAAAATTGCATCAAAATTTTAGATCGCTATCCCTTTACAGTATTATGTCATGTTGATAGCATGATTGATATGCAGACTAGCGAGCGATTTTGGGATCTTATTTATACCATTACTCAAGTTTTCCCAGTGCCTTCAATAGATTTTAGCGTGACAAAGTTGAGAAATGAGTAAATTAAGAAGGGAACCGTAACCGCGTCCTTGTACCTAGACCTAATAATCAAAGATGTCTTCTAGCACAAGGTGACTATTATAGTGTTATTATGATGTTGGTGGAGTCGGTTACTCAGTTTGTATACCAATTATGACCAATCAACCGCTTTTTTTCTATTTTAATTGATCATATTGCCGCTGTGTGGATTGGAATCCGAACGCTCCAGTCTAAGTAACCCCTTCACCCATTTGAATACTTAGACTGGAGCTTGCGGATTCCAATCCACACAGCGGCAATATGATCAATTATAATAGAAACTATTTACATCATACTTTGTAAAATATATATATATATATATATATATATATATATATATATATATATATATATATATATATATATATATATATATATATATATATATATATATATATATATATATATATATATATATATATATGTCGAAACCACATAAAATCTTTTGCACTAATATATATTCACTGTTCTTTAAATGTTTTTGTTTCTTAAAGAATCACTGACTGTTTTATTTCAGCTTTGAATGATAAACTATCATATATATACAGATGTTTAGTGATTCCTAAACGAAATGAATCAATTTTAGAAACAGGTGAATCATCAAACATTTATGGTCTTACGTTTGCTATTTTAGATATATGTTGTGTTACGTCATGTTTAATAAAAATATATATTCGATATATACATAAATTCTTTTATGCGTTACGTGAACAAAGTTTTAATGCTTTCATAATATTTTAGTCACGTTAAATTCGATACCTTTAACATTAACATAGAATGTAATTTTTTTAAAAGGTACGGTAAATACAACAAAAACAAAAAATTTCATATACAAATTTTTATCGTTTTATTTTTATACTATCGTATATTATTTCTTTGGTGGTAAACGTTATTGTAATAATAACGAATATAAAAGACGGTATGTTTGTTAAGAAATAAAATTCAACTGAGTGTACGAAATTATTTTTCAGCCAAACGTCTGCCTTTAATATAATATCTGTTAAAATTAAATTGTTTTTGCAGTCATGAACAGTTACTGTTTTAATTATATTAATTTCATCTGGAAATAGTATACATAAGGTTTTCGAGAATGCTTTTCAAAAAGTTCAAATTTGTTTACATCAAATAAGTATAACGTTTTTGGAAGATATAAATCGTGTATTTTTTTATTCAACTTAAATAAATATCCCAATAATTGTAATATTAAATCAGTTTCACTCCAACAACAAATTTTGCGTCCAATTGGATAGCTAGATTGGTTAAGACAGCGATTACTTGGGTAACGACTGCAATGGAGTTGTGTATCAAATTCGTCAATTTGTATGAATAATGAATAATGAGCGAAAAAAATCAGTATGAATTTATTGTAAATTAGTTTGAATGAACTCCGATAAATAAGGCAAAAAGGGGTTAGTTATTAAGTCTCCCCCTGGAAAGAAACTACTTAAAACTAAACTACGACAAATTTCAAGTACAGTATGAAAAATTGCTTACAACTCTAATATAAATTAAAAACGTAATAAGAATTATATAGATTTCATCTGTGGAGCTTCACACGCTTGTTCTGTTCCCAGCATTCAGTAAGGTTTTCAACAAAATTATCCGAGAAAAACTTCAACACAACCTTAATTTAGCCAAATTAGATAAAAAAAGAGAACCTTAATAGAAGGATATCCACAATCTTAATCATTCTATAGAAATATATACTCGCTTTCCATACCGATCTTCATGTGTTTAAATACTATTCGACCGGCGTGTAAGAATGTAAGCTTAAATATCAATACCATATTATAATCTCATACCTTAAATTTCAAAGTAATCTTATATCTTAACTTGCAAAAATAATCTCATACAAAATTGTTTGCTTTTACAAATAATTTGCTCTTACAAAAAATGTACTCTTACACAATTTAATATTGATTTATATATAATAAGATAATATACAGCCAATAATGGACAAAGAATTTCCTCGTGTTGTTTGAATTTGTTTACGTAAATAGCTATTTGACCTGAACAGAATGAATAGATTGAGTTCAAATTTGGATATTAGAAAAGTAAACAATACACGGTGAGAAATTTCCTTTTTTTTTTTTTTTTATTTTGCATGCAGACCATTTTTTACTACACATTACCGGCGGACTTTATTGTCTGTTTGATAAATTTTATACTGGCCCATAGTAATTCGAGTCTTAAATTACTATGGCACCTAGTAAATATTTATAGTTTTTGTGGTATATTTTCTTATTTCCATAGTAAAATCCTGAACAGTGTTATTAAAGTTCGGTGCTAATATGCGGCCATAGTAAATTTCAATGGGGAATTTTCACATTGTGATTCTACATCAGAATCACATATTAAACTTACTTTTGTTTTCGTTGTGCCGATTATATATTTGAATAAATAAATTTTTTAATAATAATAGTTCACAAAACAAAATATAAAGAACTTATGCCAAATTATATCATGCATACAAAATTTCATGAAAACCGAAAGACCAGTATGTCTAATCACAAAGCGAAGAACAATTCTATTAGAAACATATATATATATATATATATATATATATATATATATATATATATATATATATATATATATATATATATATATATATATA
Source organism: Chrysopa pallens (assembly GCA_020423425.1). Lineage (NCBI taxonomy): Eukaryota > Metazoa > Arthropoda > Insecta > Neuroptera > Chrysopidae > Chrysopa > Chrysopa pallens. The sequence goes on from CM035591.1 coordinate 54,202,206, forward strand.
ATTTATAAATATTTTGAAAATGTATTATTTTATGTTAAATATTACTTGAAATGATAATCGATTAGAGCAATTAGAATTAAAAATCTAATAAAATTTAACATTTCAAACATGACTAGAAAAAATATCTCTTCATTAACTAAAAATATACGACCGATGATCGGCCTAGATACTAGGCATTAAGGTGAAACATTAGTGGCCCCGAAAGACAAAAAATAAAGAATGAGATGGTTTCATCTCAAACATCTGCGTTAATTTTAAGAAAATTTAAAAAGAAATAGAACCGATAAACATCAAATAAACACCAAATGACATTCACTCAGGATATATATCAAAATTGTATAAATTGGAACGAAAGCGAAAACAGCACTTTGGGTATTGATAAAAGAAGTAGAGTTACTCATGATTGATTTTTAATAACTTTTCAATTATTATTATTTTCCAAACAATACATTTTTTTCAATAAATATAAAACAAATCTGTTTCTCATTTGTAAAATATACAACATATTTTATTAATAAAATTACTATTGATCATTTTCTCAGATGTATGATTTTATTTGAAAATAAATAGTGTTCGAAAACAAGGTTTCTTAGAGCTTCTCTAATTCTTAAAATAGATTAAAACATTGATGTGGCACTTGTTTGTGAGAAGAAGTATTTGTTTCAAAATATAGAATCTAAAGATGGTAAATATTAATCATATTACAAGCATAATACATAAAACTTAATATTATTAGTGATATAAATCTGGTTCATAACACTATAATATACAGATAGTTGTCACGTAATTTAGTAATTCCAAACATATAATGTTAATAAATAAAATAGTGAACGAATTTCGACACTAAGCAAAATAACTTATAAACTTTAACAAACATATTAATAATTTCATCAAACTTTCCAATTCCCAATGGATATATAAAGTAAAATATCCTTGATTAAGAATGGCACGTCTCTCAATATAATATATAGAAAATAGTAATGTATTGACGTTGTAAATAAATAGATTAAAATAGTGCAACTCGAATTTCAATAAATTAAAAATTTAAAATAGTGGAAATAAACAATATATCTCTAATGAATTATGCAAAATTCACTTGATGTATGATTCCATTCATTTAAAAGCATAGATGAATAAACTAGGTGCTTCAAAAGTTCGGGATATTATTAGAAAAAGATGTATATGTACAGAGGCCCACTTTACACATAAATGATTATGTATCAAGACGTGGCGGGGGTTGCAAATGTATACACAAAGAACGAAAATGTCTTGCGTCTCTCAAAATCAATGATTATTTTATGGATTTGATGTTCTTAAATATAGAGAGACAAATGAAATACTGGGTACATCTTCTTTATTTGAATAAGAGTCCACTAGTGGAATATTGAATGTAATGAAAGAACTGGACATATACTCTGAACAAATTGAGAAGTGCGTTTTTGTTCTAAGGAAAAAATTTTGATTTTCAAATACCAGAAACGTGCAAGTATCGCTCTTTAATGTTCTGTCTTCGCCGGATCTGCGTGTATTACACTGTTTGTTTCAATTGGAATGACGAAGTTATGCCACACATCTATTTCAGTTCTATGCTACATCATTGCGTGAATTATGTTTATGCATTGGATCTTAAACTAGCCCGTAAACATTCGTTTAATTTTTTTAGAAGCACCAAATATACTATATTTCTACTTCGATATTTTATAGTTTATTACTACTTCGATACAAGATAATAGTTTTAAATTTCAATAATAGTGATGAAGGAATTAGGTGAAATTTATGTAAGGTAAAATGTATACGTACAAAGTACAAGTATACGTTGTTTTTGTTTCTGTTGTTTTAATTAATATATTTTTTTATCCAAGTACAGTAGGGCCGAAAGAAGAAGAAAAAAACACTGATTCCATAGTTGTATTTTATAAATTTTCTTAGCTTCAAATGAATATTTTAGATAGACAAACCAATTGAATTCTGAATTGTCGCATTTTTTCATTATATATATATGTTTATTACAGAACCGATTTTGGTGGTTTTAGAGACAATTAATGCTTTATTACATTTCAATCCCATGGGCTATATTTTATATAAATTTGTGAAGAATATTATTTAAATTTCAAATATAATTTTATCTAATCCAACATTCTGATATTTTGGGTGTACAACGCCGTTTATACTTAAAGACCCATTAACTTACGTTATATAAGAGATCATATTTCCTAACTGAAACAACCATTACAATATTATTTTAAATAATATCGCGTGATTGTCACCTATAACAGTTTCAAAACTATGTCAATTCTTCATTTACAATCATTTTCATCAAACCAAAATCAATAAATATGAAATTTAAATAATTAAAAAAAAAATGCAGACCTCCCACATTTACTACTATATGAAATTATATAGTATTTGAAGCACTTGTGATTAAATGATTACTTTAAATTGCATTTTAGTACATTTCTCGACAAGACCAAAAGGAAAGGTTATGATTATTTCAGTTTATTTACGTGAGTGCAAATATCAGTAAATAGTCTGTTTTGTATGCATGTAAAATTCACCGTAACAACTACAGCTTTTAATCAATTGACAATTCATCGAATTATTATTATAGTGATGTTACATTCAAAAAAATTGAAGTCAAAATTATTATTTGAAAGTTTCGTATTTTGTATCAAATGAAAGAGCTAAATTAGTAAGTAAAGTTTAAAATTATATACTTTAACAGCATTATCCTAGTTTAAGAGAACTATAACCGTTTTACTAACGTGATCTTAAAAATATAAAACAAGAAATGATTCGTATTCGAAAATAGATACAGTGATGTTCAGCGCATAGCCATTAAATTCAATGGCGTACAAATATTTTAAAACATAAACTAATTTTTTTTAAATTTTGTAATGTTTGCTTTTCATTTTAATATCAGGATTCTGTATACCAAATTCCATAATTTTTGGATACATATTTTTGAAACTATTTGTGTGCGAAAATATGCTATAAATTTGCCAGTCTGTATACGCCTTAAAATTAAATATATATCTACGAATCTAAAATTTGCATAGATATTTAGAAAACCAATTATTTTTCATTTTTCTTGCCCTTAATCATGTAAATATCCAGAAATAGAGCTCTCTTAAAACCAACTAAAATTGTACGTTTAGATGTAAACGAATGTTTATAATTTTTAAACTCCTGATAAATTAACAGCACAATAGCTGAAACCATTCAATATAATGTTCGTAGAATGATAATCATAGAGACAACTACGATATGTTTTGAAAATTGTCATTTCTCTCACACGAAATTCATATCGTCTCTTTCTACTCTAGTAAATCTATACATTTCTCATATAATAACTACATACCATTTATTCACCCTCTGATAGTTGGCTATTGTTTGTGACTCGAAAATAAAATTTTATATGTTTCCGTTGTAAACAGTGTCCGACCAATTTTGACCGAAGTCGAAGCCGATTAATCGGCGCAACTTTAAACCTTCGGTGGAAATCGAAGCGGAAGTGAAATGTACTGACTAGAAATGAAAATAATTTCATTGGAAACTGTAAGATTTATTTGCTATTATGCATGATATAATAATAAAAAAGTCTGCAGTAAAATTTATGTTAATTCTGTCTTTATTGAAATACGGCAACAAAACAAGCTGCAATTAACCATATTTTTAACAAAAAGAAAATAAACTATAACTTAAGTAACCTTAACTTTGAGATATTTTAGTCTACAAAAATATTATCACAAATCAATCACTGAATTTTAATTTAAAATTATTATCATAAATGAATCATTGAATCAATTAATGATTTGCCTATTTATCTTTTGCTGCACAACAAAAAAAAGTTAAAATTAAGATATGCATTCATCTCAAGTTTTTTAGTTTCGTTTGTATAATTGAAATATGGTTTGAAACATATTCGTTTAAGTTCGTCATTTTTCGTTGGCTACTACAAACCTTCGGCTTCGGCCAAACTTTCAGCTGCGTTTTGGCTGCGTTTATTCTTTTGACATCATGTTATCCATATGCCTCATAGTCAGAAAATTGTGTAAATACTATTTTAATGTTCAATAACATAAATTTTTTAATACCTCTTTAAGCTTTGTGTAAAACGGAACTTAAATTTTGTAATGGAACAAACTTAAGATAGAAATAGGAATTTTAACATCATATAATTTGTATCAAGTTTTCATGGCACTCTAAAATGCTAGAGCTATTTATTACTCATCTTTTATTTTTACATTATTTATCATGGATAATAATAAATCAAAAATAGATGAGAGACTTTTACCATCAACCAAAGATTTAAAAAAAGTGCTTGAATCAAAAATAATGTGCGGTTACGATTTATTACAATGTTAACAAATTGTACATTAACTTTGAATTATTGTTAGAAAAGATACTTATTAATACGATTAAAACTAAACGCTGATATCATAAGATAATTATTTGATAAATCGATCTAGCAATATTAACAAATAGAATTACGTTCATTTAATTACACTTAAGTTAGTGAACAGCACTAGAATATAATGAACAACACAAGTAATAGACAGAGATAGAAATTATAACATAGAAGATTTAAATACAACGAAAAATTACACGTTTGACATCAAACTAATAAATTCAAGAATTATAAAAATTAATTAATTATTTAATCATTGCTATGGTTATCTTTAAGATATTCTTCAAAAAGATATAGATGACATCAGGTGTTACTATCATGTAGAGACATATACGAAAGGTGTTTTTTTCCGAGAGATAAAAATTCCTTATCTATCTTAGATATAATATAATATGTGATTGTTTATTATTTATCATCGTATTATCTAAAACATATCAACTGTTTATCTTTTTTTTTTGACGTAAATGAAAAGAATTTAAATATTAAGTTGTTTGGAATATTCTTATCAGTTATAATAAATGACGTCCAGATCAGAATCCAAACCATAGTAATTGAAAATTATAATTCGAAAATAGTGATAACCATAATATGTAAGCTGCTGGTCTTAATTGAAAAGACCACATCCAACAGAGTTTATAAATCTACATTTCACATATGTAACTATATAACATTTATTATACCTATTGTTTGATAAAAAAAAGATTGATTCAAAATGTTCGGACTGAATAACGATGATGCATAACAATAAATTTTCTATATAATATAATATGCCTCGGTTAACAACATACTCGACGCTCAGCCGATTACAATCATTATTATATGTTTAATGATTTAGAACGGATAAAATTATGGTGAACATTTTCTGCTGACATTAATAGATAATTTCAGGTTGGTTTAATTTTCATGTGATTCGACTATTTTATACATATTAAATAGAGGGTGAGAATGCATTAGTATTCATTATTATAGCGAATAATGTGCACGAAAAAATTGATTTATATTCGAAAAAATGATATCTCTGTAGAAGTGAAATAGCATGTGTTGTGGAGTTTGGATCAAATTATTGTATTTTAAAATCGAACTAATGTCAATAGCGCTGTTAAGTAATTACATAATTATTGTAAATTTAATAACTCATCAAAGTCCAATATCTCAATAATATTCGACAAGACAGAATTCATTTCCAGAGACATTTGTGAATTTTTATATCCAAGCTATCGAGTAGAAAGTTTGAATGACGAAACTATAATAAGACACCACAAGTTTAAACTGTTTTTGCAAAATAATTACTCCAAAAATTATTAAAAATTATTAACAAATACAAAGGCTGCAAATACTTGGCATAAAAATGAAGATCTGGAAGTTTTCCGATTCAAGCCCTATGTCATGAAAACAGTGGTTTTTCATGTTAAGCTTGCCTGTCGAATTTCATTACATTCAACTAATAACTTTTCGAGAAGTAATTTATTTGTCTCATTTCCAATAGTAATAAGTAATTTATTCGATTTATCATACTTAACAAAATTTTTTTATTTGTATAATTAGTACTTTCTCTAAAATTCAATTAAAACTGCTCCTAAAGTACAATGTTGAGAGACTAACATCACAGGAATATAAAGTAGTCTAAGAATACAATTTAGGTATCATAAACAAATGAAAACGTATTAAAAAATAATTTCTTAAACGTTTCGATGCCAATTACTATTATCAAATCGTTAAAAATTTATATACAGTCCATAGAAACCATAGAAATGAAAATCTATTGGCTCAAACAGAACATCCACTATTCATTAATATTAATTTAGAACTGATTCTAAATAGAATTCATTGTGGTGAGTAAATAGCATTTTATTGTACAGGAATAAACAAAATAATCAACAGAGTTGTGTAAATAAATTTTCTTACAGAGATTGTAAATCAATAGATAACAAAAATTTATTACTATTTTTTTTTTTTAAACAGTTTCTATTTGGAAATGAATGATGACTTTTTAATGATATAAGTTTTGAAGTAAAATAATATTTTTTCAAGTCGAATCCAAACATTTTACGAAAAAACGTGCCTCGCTATCTTTTTTCGGTTTTGAATTATCTTAATTACGAACGGACAGACGGAAATTAATTTATTAGGTGATTCTATGCACACATAAACCAATATTTTGTTTGGTCAATATTTGCTTGCGTTACAAATCTTAGACGAAAACTGACTCATATTAAACATAATTTATGTATGTTTCAAAAATGGTGGAAACACAAGGAAATATTTAAAAAAAATAGTTTTACGTCACAACCAAGTTGTTTTTAGTATTATATTATGGTATAATATTGTACTAATTGTATTAAATGGCTATCTTATTTATATATGTTCACTCAATTTCAGCGTAATTGGAAAACAAATTTGATTAGATTCTAGTGCAGGTCAAACTAATTAACATTTTTTTAATATTTTTATATTATATTGTCATAAATATTGCATTGTCATCCGACGTATATATTTGTAAAAATGTTCAGGTGAATTTTTATTTGTTGGTAACTTACAATATTTGATTATTGACCGACTTTGGTACAAGTGAAACTAAATAAAAGCATGCAAAAAAAGTTAATAAGATTCTTATCTGTACAATGTGTTTGTACTTGCCTGGATACCTTATTTTAAGGTGGAGAAACTTTAACTTGAGAGGCCGCCCTATCTAAATTTTCATCAATATAGCTTAGAATATATCCACGTGGAATTATTACCTTGCTGAGCGACAGTAGTATAGCAACAGTATTTTACGATTTTGTACAATTGATAAATAAAGACAACAAAACTACAACCATTTTTACTCCACTCTTTGGATAAAACACTTCACCTTTACTGAAATAGTAAAGTTTCGTTTTATAAAAAAAAAAACCATTTCCTTGAAAATATAATTTCTAAAGGCTTTCGAAAACTCATTTATCGTCCTGTTTCTGAAAATTTGTGAATATGTAAGTTAAAACCATTTTTAATTTACTGAATAGATTTGTAAAGTTAACAAAAATGTAAATTTAATCAATAGTAAGTACAGTGTTCTATTTATTTATTTTATTTTATAATTGTAAAGTAAACAAATAGTGAAGAAATCATTTCATTCCGATCATTAATTATTTATTAATTATTATTAATTAAAATAATTAAAAACAAGAAAGAAAATCATGATACTTCAAAATATAAGAATGAATATTATAAATAACATCTTCTTGAGAATATTTATTAATTAATGATGAGAGGAATATATTAATGAATTTAGAAATTTTCAAGATAAAAAATTGAAAAAATAAATTTTAATAAAGTTTGTATATAAAGAAAAAAGAAAGTTGCGGTGAGCAAACTCCTTAGTGGTCTGACCAAAATTTCGTTGATAACAGTACTCAATTTATATTAATTGAAACTTTGAGTAAAATATGAATAAATAAGTCCTAAGATATATATGAAAAATAGTAAAACTTTTAAAGCGTTGATACGTATACGGAAAAGTTGGGTTATTGATAGCGGATACTTGGAACAGTTGAATATAAATATTTCCACGTATACTGTATACTATTACAAAAATGTTTCAAACTAAAGTTGTTTGGTTAAAAAGAAAAAATATTTATGATTTTTAAATTTCTTTTATCATTTATGGATCAAAAATTTAAGTGTACCGAATTTGCTCATTCACGAACCAAATTCACATTTTAGTTTCAAAATAAGCAACCAAAATTTCAGTTCCTTATATCTTTCTGTTTTTGAGTTAGTTGATGATAGGCAAACAGAAATAGACTCATTAGATGATTCTTTAAAGACCAAAATTTTATTTGTGCGTTCAGTATTTTCAAGCGTTACAAACTTTTTAATAATTAAAAATCAAATAAAATTTTGTTTTAAAAAATTTACATTGTTTATACTCGACATATGAAATATGCCAGAGTATATTATCTTTCATTTATTCGTTTAATAATTTTTTAGATTCTCCCTAATATTAGCTCAAATTTATTGAATAAACGCATATGTAATTTTAATACATATTATGATGCGTGTATTTATAACTAAATTTTTTAGATATTAAAAGAATTTTATGAATTTTAATTATTAAAAATGGTTCAAGCATTGATAGTCAACCATATACCGAGAAACTAAACATTCATGTCAGTTATCTTCACTTGTAAATTTTTATTTTCTAGATGTATTTGCCATCATTCTATCATAGAATGAAGAAAGAAATATGAAAAATTAATAATGCTTTATCCTGTAGTTGGTAATATATAAAATGTAATAATAATAATGTGATAACGTAAGCGTTATTAACAAGCTATACCACACAACCTTAAAATATTGAACTTTGGTACGATCTATAAATATAAGTATAATGTGAGATATATTCACAGAATGCTTCAGTTAAAAAATTTAATTAAGTTATCAGAGAAGCTCATACCTTACTGATAAGTTGATTTTTACTACATAGCTTCTATCCATACTTTCCTAGAGTTTGTTGGCAGTGAAATATAGCAATATTGCAGTTTTTGGAATATAGTACTGTAATTGGGCGAATAAACTAAATTTTAAAGTTTTTCAAATGTTTCAATTTTTTTGTTTTTAGCCATATTCATTGTTTTTTCGTTTTAATGAGCAAATGATAGTTTGAATTTACACAACAGTATTATACACTTCAAGTTTATTTCAGAAAAACTTTTTTAATTAAAACTGTTTTCAAAAATATTTCCACAAAATATTTCTTATTTGTGCAGTTGCACCCAAGAATTGGATTAATGCAACTTACATACTATAAATTTGCATCCATCGAGCTGGAAAGTCATTTTGGTTGCAGAATATATTCGTTTCTATAAGTTTTACATACAAACAAAAGAGCAAATGCATGAAATACTTGTTATTGTTACCAAGGAACGATATTTTTACACATCCAAACTGACTTTTTGTTTTGATGGATTGCTTCAAAACTGTGAGAAAATGACGTTGCTGTTATTATAACGAAAGTATTCAAAATTATTTCGCAATTTCAGAGCTATTTTTTAATACAACAATCATAAGAAATTGGTCAGAGCTTCTAATTCCTTCTTTTTCTGTATGTCTGATGATCACGAAAACTTCGAAACTGGTCTTCTATGTCGACATATAGAAGACTAAAAATTCGAAAAAAGGGGAAAATATCGATTTTTTGTATTTCCAGTTCACATGCCGAAGTAACACTTACACACGAAAAAAATTAACCGTTGGTTTGGTTGTGTGATTACGTATCGGAAAAAAGTTAATAAAATCTAATACCGGTGTAAGAAATAAAATGACAGACATTTTTTTGAAGCACTTAGCTTTCCAACTTGAAATTAAGATTATAATAAGGAAACTATGTACGCGTAATAATACATAGAAGTTATATAGTAATTGGATTAAACTGCGAAGGTTAATCAATCTCTGCTGCTTGATTAAAGCTTCAAATTTCAAAAATTATAAAAAAATGATGGCCAGCTTGTCCGTATTAATTGTACTATATTCAACTAATGATGGGCGCACATTTCCACGTAGCAACTACGGGACATTTTTGTGAAGTTTAGCAAATATATAGCATTAAAACGCACATTCAAATTCACCTCTGTTTAGACCCTCGTGTTAACTGTGCGAACTTGTAGATGTGTAACAAATTTAATCTAAAATGTAAAAGATATCAAATTTGGAATGCGTGAGGATAATGATCATAAAACTTGCTCTTGATTAATAATCAAGTCAAAAACAACATACTCTTATGCTAAGTTTCTTCATAGCTCAGTTATCTGTGCCGTCGATAAAAAAGCCTTACAAGTTTAGCTAGAGAAAAGTATATTTACAGAAAATATTTAGGGTTTCCAATGCGCCACTCATATTCCTTCTATAACGGTGGTACAAAGAATGTTCTCTAAAGAGATTCATGTTAGGAAGTAGTAGCTACAGCACGCACCTTTCCACCACTCTTAGTGGTTTTCTCATAGTTTTTAGCGCACACTAAATTATGACATCTTCATGAAACACATTGTCAAACATAAGAAATAAATTATTATGTATGTATATGTAAGATAAAATTTATTATTATGCTTATATTAAAATATGCAAGTTAATTTCCTATATTCTAACCTCAATGTTCTTGTCGTGTTCACCTTTCCTTACATTTATAGTTGTACACCTTATCACCACCATTCCAATTAACCTTCACTCACCAACATACATTCATATATACAAAGTATAAGAGTGTTGTTAAATGTTACAACAAAATATTTGTGTCTTATTTGTGTGACATATTATAAATTTTCCATCATAATAATACTTTAATGGAGGTGTTTCTATTCATTATTTTAATGTAATCGTAATAAATAATGTATATCAGCAAAGTTAACCTAATGTTAAAAAATGTACTTAAATGCATTTTATACACTAGAGAGAATTAAAATATAGGTTCACTCATCTTATTTCAAATTAACAATTTCATTTAACAAATTTATAAACATTAACAATAATATACAATAACAAATTCAGAAAAAAAGTAATTAAATTAAATATAAATTAAATTAAATTTTTTTCCTTGAAATTTTCTTTAATGGTTTCAAAGTTGGATAACAGATCCACCTATTAGATCGATTTTGCTCATTCTCGAACAAACATAATTTGATTGTTTAGAATATGCCACCAAAATTTCAACTGCCTTTTCGTGTTATCATGATAACGGTAAGACCGATGGACGGATGGGATTGAGAAAATAGTGGCTAATTAGGAGATTCCATGAACACCTATAGTGTTACAAACCTTATACTAAGAGTAATATCTTACTTATTCTATATATGTCGATAATAAAATCTGAAATACTTTATTACAGTCGCACAAAAAGATTGCCATGTCAACTATAATGACTAAAAGCAAAGATTTTAGTTTACGTAAACAAGAGCATATAGTATCTAGATAAAATTGGTTTTTTTGTTGTAACATAATATTACAAAGGTGTAGCAAATTAAAGTTAATGCTGCGAACAGTTCTTTTTTTAAATATTGCCCTTTTCTTATACATAAATATCAGATAACTAAATGGAAGAATGAGACTTAATCACTTTTGCTATGCATCGTCTTCATCATGTCGAATTGTCTAAATTGTTTGAAAAGGAGGCTTTAGAATTTGATGAAACCATCCAACTAATATTTCTTCAAAAATCAATTTTTGAAATAAATTCAGACCTCGAAGATTTAAATATGATTTTGAGATTGACTGTGATTTTCAAATTAGTTTTAAATTCAACTCATGGATTTTTCCAATTATAAAGTTATTTTTTTACAAACAAATTTTATAAAATATAAATAATAAAAAATCTAGCTGCCCCTCAGCCAATATAAAATGATTATAAAATTTTAGCATTTTCGATGGTTCAAACTGAAATTTTGTTACGTTCACAAAGTAAAAACATAATGTTATACTATTGAATCAAAACCATTTAGCTTATGATGTACAATCAATCGACCCTATGGTAAAGGACACTCATAAATTTATTAAGAAGGATATGACACATTATTAATATTCTAATATGCTAGTTGAACCTCATTATAAAATAGATTTTGAATATTCAAATATTGAATAGGTTTCGTTCATTATTCTACATTTTCTTAATTACCCTATTGCGTGTTGGTAAGCGCATAACACGAGAATGGCTGGGCCGATTTGGCTAATTTTGGTCTTGAAATATTCGTGAAAGTTCAGGGAAGGTTTATACAGCGAGAAATATAAATAATAAGTAAAGGAAAATACTATAAACGACAATTTAATTTTCGAATACAAAATGTTCCTAGCTGTGAAACATATTTTGTCTTTTTTTTTCTCATATGTTACAAATCATCATTTCCATAGAAACCAAAATCTAATATTGAAATTCAAAACAAAACTTCTTTATCTATTCAAAATAAAACTTCTTTATCTCTTCTCAATAGCAGTATGACGAACTGTCAACTATATAAAGTGTGCATATCACATTGTTCAAGTATTGCCGGAATCATTTCTGGTTCAGGAGGTCCATATACCTTTCATCAAGTGTATGTGTACCACAGCAAAAATTATCGGGTGAACGCGGTCCCGGGTGTACCACAGGAAAATACCGGGTGGATATAATGTACCGGGTGCACACTTGATACCGGGAATCCGATAAGAAAGGATTTGAAATTCTTCCCCTAAGGGTAGAATTGCATGCGCATGTAAACGATGTAATATCATTTATTAAAATGTGAAAAATAACACAGCCCGGGTGGGTATCAATGTAATAATATCAATTGTCACCGCAACGTGTCCCGGGTATGCTTTAAAATGTATATATATTAATTCATTATTTATTCTAATTTGCCTTAGCCTTTCAGTATTAAGAAATAGAGGAAAGTTGTTAAGAATATGTTATTTTACTAAGAAAATGTTGAAGTTAAATTAGAAATATGTGGCAAAACGACGTTTGCCGGGCCAGCTTGTAATATATAAAAATAATATTTAAGAACATTTAAGTTAACTTTTCTAATCTAATTTTCTAATAAAAGTATAATAAAATTTGGTATTTTTAAAACATTAGTTTTTATGGTAAGCGCTATCACTACACACTCATATCCCAAATCAATCTGAATTTCCACCTGTTAAAAATTATACTTCAGATAAGCTTAATGTTTGAGAAAAAAATATTGTGGAATAATATGTGTTGAATAACCGCAAGAATTTAAATACAAATTGTTAACACATTCAACATTTTTTTGTGATTAACTTCATTTCTACGGGAATTATCAAAACTTTCTAATAATAGCGCAATAAAGGACTTTTTATCAAACTCCGTTCACTCACAGTGCTTGGGTTTACGAAACATGGAAACTATTAAGTTCAAGGCAATATATTAAAATACTATTATTGTTTTTTTATAAAGTTATAAAGATGAAAAGAGAAATGCTATCGATGGAATTAAAAGTTTAAGATCGTTAATAAATTTAAAATGAATAAGATTAAAGTAGAGAAACAATATTAGAAAAATTTTAAAGTTGATAAATATGAAAGTAGAAGATGTGTTACCCTTTTCGTACCTTTTTTTATATAACAAATCTTTATCAAATTCATAGTTAGAAATAAATAGTAGATTTAAAAATTTGTACATTAAAAAGTTTTGGTTCATATTTAATCTGTTTTAGCACCTATTTACCTAAACTGATGGAGATATACCATTCTCAGTTTTATTATTTGACATTTATTTAAAATTGTTTCAATAATCATATTCCAACCAGGTATTGAAAAAAATTTCGATAGTTTTAAAAAGAAAATTTCGTTAACCTAACCATTGCAGACAAACAATAAATTGATAAGTATAATGATATATCTGTACAGAGGAAAAATTTATAATATGCAAATTATACTCATTATTTGGTAAACATAACGATCACTATTGTAACTACTATGCTCCGATGATTTTTTATCACTTACCGTAAGTATCAAATTTTTTATTCCAATTTTAGTTTTCCTATTCTGATCATGTAAACGTTTTTACCCTCATTGTGGGGCATATTTTATCATATACGTAGAACGGAATATCAGAGAATTTAATGCTCTTGACTGTATATTATATTATAAGGTGCTTTTAATATAAATGGTACATTTTTATATGAATGGTACACCTTATCATTTTCAGTGTGTTCTTATCATTATTAATGCTAGTTACGTACAAAGTGTAACAGATCATGCGTTCATTACATTCAGAATACGATAGCATATTTTCGGCCATTTTTCTATCTTCCATTTTTTATACGTAAAATATTATTAAATCATTTAAGATCATTGGTATTTCAAAATTTTACATTTATATTTACAACTGGTAAATCGACCACATTGTGATTAAGCATTACCGTTTAAAAAGCGAACCGTTTTGACTCAAACCGATATATGCACAAATTTCATAAAAAATTTTACAAATTTACAGTAATCGGTTGTTTTGTTATTACAAGAAATCAACTTTTTGACGTTATTACCTATCTATTACTCGAGAATGTCATGTTTCTCTCCATTAAAAAAAGTTTTAATTTTTAATTAAAATAACTAAGTGTATATACACTAAGCAAATTAAAAATGATCATGACTTAAATACTAACTACAAATGGACATCAAAATTTTGTAGAGTACTGCTAAACCATGAAAAAACCAGCCTGATTTTCGGAAATAACAAAATGATGGCCAGTTAATTATGAAAAAAAGTTTTCTTCCTTCTATTTTTCAAATTATCTACTAAACAAAAGCCAAAACCTATAAGATGACGTTCGCAAAATTTAAATCCGTAAATAACTTTTGTTGTAAATATAAGAATCCTTTCAAAATATAACGATCAATAATAAACTCATTTGGTGGCCAAAATCCGAAATCTGAGATTAAATAATAAATAGTTTCTGAGAAAATTGCTTATTTTTTAAAATCTTGGTACTCACGAAAAACATCAATTCCCCAGTTTGAGGTGATTCAATTTTTATTTTGGAAAATATATTCTACTCTAAAAGTGTTATTATATGCTTATGTAAAATTAAAAGTCAATTCATTAAATTGCTTAACAAAATCAATAAAAATTATTTATTTAATGTTTTTTAATTAAAAGTGCAAATTTTAGGTCTAGTATATGATATACACATATTTAAAAAAATAATAAAAATTAAAAAATTAAAAAATAAGTCATTTTTAATGCTATTTTTACGCATTTGAATGAATTAACTTGAATTTACTTTTAAGTTTACTAAGAATAACTAAAACTAAGAATATAATGTATTTTTCAAACTAAAATCGGATAAACTAGAACTCTGGAATTAATTTTCGTGAGTGTCTTTTTAAATAAACAAGCGATTTTCTCAAAAACTATTAATTTACACTGTAATTAAAATTCCCATGTAATATAAGTTCCAGGCTTACACTGGTATGCGCACTTTAAAAATAATTTGCACAGGTTTGTGGCCACTCTGAAATTAAATTAACCACAAGCAATATTTGGGATAGTCTGCATCTACGTATTTGTAGTTGAGTTAGTACGGGTCCACGAGGTGTTTGTTCATAACGGCCATATTTGCATTCGCAATAGTGTCACATTTGAAAAAGATCAAGGAGCCACTAACCTGTGCTTACTCGATTCCAAATTCCAAAATATTATAAAAATACTCTGTTAAAGATAAATTGGTTAAAGCGTGTCACATTGTTATCCTACTTTCCATGTCCTACCAAGTATATCGACATTAAAAATTCTCTGCAATGAATGAGAAATTTTGACCAGACAATGATACATATTAAAAATAAATCATTCTTCATTAATATACGGGCCTTATGAATAATGTTTTCTTTAATCATTTGTTCCATAATATACACACATCAAAGTTTGTTCATGCATGAAGGCTTAAGCACAAATTAAAAAAAAATTTCCTTATAGGAGTATAACTTTAACAGCCAAGGGCAGGTATCTTCACTGATCAGCGAGGCTCCGTGGAATAAAGGATACCTTCCACTTAATGAAACCTATGGCACCATCTTATCATATTAAGTCTAAAAGGCTTCTTTAAATCGTTTTAGCTGGCAATGCAACGAAGTATTTATAATGCACGAAAACTTCTTTAATTTGGATCACAGTTTAGAAAATTATTAAACATTTTCGTATTTACACAGAAAAAAATTGCGATAATACAATGTGTAGTAGTCGTAGTCGGCTGGCATTTAAAATCACACGACAAAACCTAAGAAATATTAGTAAAATATTTCTGGCTTTATTTATTGTGAAAGCACTGATACTTAATAAATATTTTAGGTATTAAAAATAAACGTTAAATAAATAATTTAAAAATCAATTCAGTTTTACCAATATAAATTTGATATTATACAAACGTTTTTATGACAATGTTTGACATCCGATTTAAATAAACTGTTTCAAATCCATTTAAAAAAATTTTCCATTAAAATTTTCCTTTCTTGGATCTGGAACCCATGGGACATTGCGCAATATCATTTGCGTAATTATAAAATCTCCACAAATGTTATCGCTCCACAATTTTGATGACATTGAAAATCTAAATATGTCTTAATAATAGATTGTAATGACCAAAAATAATAAACTGTTTCAAATCGATTTATGAGAATTTACTCTAAAATTTAGACTCTTTGGGTATGGGCTTGGATTCCACTTGGCATTGCGTAAATTCAACACAGCTGGCTGGCATAATTTCATTTCCATTTCTATGCAGTAGGATAGATTTTCATTCAAATATGTCGTCTTTTATTTCGTTCAAACTTTATTCTGAATATGTCATACTAATATATAATGATTAATTCAAAGAAAAATAATTCAATAAATGAAAGTTTGAAGTATATACAAGAAACTGAAAATAAAGGAGTTAAATGTTCGATTCAATTAGTGAATTCCGAGTATATTTATTTATAGTATAAAAAGGTTCTTTCGATAGTTTTAACATTTCTATTTATCTAAACACCTTTAATCCTCAAGAAGGTAGATATTTTATCTTGAACACCTAATGTATACATATTATGTACAATAATACCACATTGGCAAGAATTTATAACTCATGGTTTTTGTTGGTACGATAGTGATGTTATGTACCCTATGGCACATCGCACATGAGGTGATTTGCGTGAAATCGGCGATATCATACATATGATTTGCTTATGGAAACCAATGTATAGTCGCACACGACGTGATTTTGGTGATTTGAAATCATACATGTGATAAAAAAATCGTTGTAAAAATGCTTCGTTTTTAAAATCATATGGGCAACTTTTTTTTATTCTTGTTTATACAGTCATATAAATCAATGTTTATGACAAAGATAGAGAGTTGAATAATGTTATGTTTAATATTTAAAAATAAAAACTTGTCAATGCTTGTTTATATAAAAAAAAAAAGGTTAGATTGATGTCCTGAACCATATAGAACAGGCTTAATAGGCGCATCTTATAAAACATATCATAAATTTTTTTATATACATACATATGCTTTAAAGAAAAGGAACGAAGAGTAGCGAGTATTAAGTAAATGCTTATATTATCCTGCAATATTTATATCTTTGAATACATGCTATACTTTTATCACATATATGGTATTGTTGCAACTGTTGTGTCGTATACGGATAGAGATTACTTTCCATAAGAAAATTACATGTACGAAATCGCACTGTGTAAGATATGTATAATCAAATACTGAAATCGTAAGAATTCCATCATGATGCGACAACAATCGTATGTAATTTTACATTCGTAAGCAACGTTGTCAAATACATAAGAGCTTTCACCTATAGTATTACTCAGTTAAATGCTCAACCTAAAAAATTTCTAGACATATTTATTATTTGTAGATAGCAAAAAGGGAAAAACCTCTTTCTCTAGGTATACGTCTCTTAATTATTGTAGCAACGTTGCAATAGATACAACATTTCTTCATTTTGGCCGTAATGACGTTCTGCAAGAGTTTATAAACTTATTTATAACACTTTTCAAGCGTCAATATTAATTTCATTCATTTCAATAACAGAGTAAATAAACAGAAATGAACTTATACTTATTTTATAAAATTAAGCCAATACATCTTATACTATTACTGAAAAATATTATATATATTGATTCTTTTATTATTTAATATGTTTACAAAATGAACTGTCTAAATACAGTAATTGTACAGTGGCTATAATCTGTATCTATTCTAATCACATTAAACAAATAAAACAAGTTAAGGTATAACAGAGTAAATTTTTTAGATATTCGATATAAGATTGAGCATCAATGTTTGAACTACTTAATCATTAGCATTCAAAAAACACTCTAATATATACAGTTATAAATATATATATATATATATATATATATATATATATATATATATATATATATATATATATATATATATATATATATATATATATATCTATATATATATATATATATATATATGGTTAAGTCAGAGTATATTAGTATTAACCCATCTCAGTCTCCCGTTCGTCATCAAGATAACTGAAAAACGACAAGAGACAGGTAGTTGAACTTTTGGTGTCATATTTTGGATTTTAAAAGTGAGTCTAAGTTCGTAAGTGAGTAAAATCGATATAATGGGACAATTAGATCCATGAGCCAACTTAACCATAAAAAAAGATTCAAAACAATAATTATTTGATTAAAAAAAAATGTATGAACATTTTTCGGAATGTTTATATTCTCCACAGTTTAAGCTAATTAACAGATTCTTATTATATCCGAAAAATGTTCATACAAGTTTTTTGTGTTTGTTTTGAATCTTTTTTTATGGTTAAGTTGGATCATAGATCTAATTAGCCCATTATACCGATTTTGTCAATTTACGAACTTAGAGTCACTTTTAAGATCCAGAATATGACACCAAAAGTTCAACTAGCTATCTCTTGTCGTTTTTGTAAGACGAAATGAGAATTTCAAATGGCTTAAAGTATAATCTATTATAATCTATATTATTTATTACTTGATGTATTTCATCCTTTAAGACACTGTATATACATATTTTGTTATTAGTAAACAAACTACGTAGTACCCCTTCTTCAAAAAACGTTACAAAGTAGGAGCAACTTCTGTTGCTCCGTGTGCGACTAAAATGCTGTGATATCGCTGATATCGGTGATATCGCCGATATCGGCGATTTCGCCGATTTCACCCAAATCACCTCATGTGCGATGTGCCTATATGTGTACCATATCTGTAATAAGTCTGTTCGCTTTAAGAAGTAGTCAACTTGAATTAATTTTCGCATGACATACACAAAATGTTAAGTGTTAAATAATATTAAATTAAATTTATTAAATTTTATTTTTAAATTTTCTCGCTCTTTTTTTATAATAAATGCCATGTCAATAAATAAAAACCTACATAGCGTCTCCGCATATTTTCTAATTCTTTATGTGCATGATTCGCCTTTATTTCAAAACAATATTTCGACGTTTTTATGAATTTAAAAACTATTACTATTTTATTCAAATTATTTTATCCATGCGTTATCTAAGGGTGTGTACGAATTTTTGGGTGTGTTGTAGACTTGTCGTTAACTAAACGTTGTTTCCATAGTCTTCCACGGATGGCATGTGCATGAAGAAAGTACAACCTCTCAAAAAATTGAGAAACTGAAAAAATCAGTGACTGGCTTTTGCACCATCGTAAGAAAAATGTTTAGTACCATGCAATCTTGACAATTTTTGGTTAAGTTCACAAATTAGACAAAGCTGATTAATAAAAGGATTTATTTGAATTTGACCATACACGTTAGAAAACACTGAAAGAAAGTAAAGAAAATGAAGGTACAAGTGTTAACTATTGAAATATCCGACATATGGTTGAATATCAATGTTTGTAATGTTTATTTATTAAAATACACATAATACATTATCCAAACTTTACAGGTACCTTAAAAAAACTGATGCGTCCATAAATACTGTAAAATATCACTACTATGATCATTAAAAAGAATGATAATAATATGAATTATACTTATTGCTGTGTGAACTACCCGATTTTCTAAAGGAATTTTGGGCAATATAAGCTTTAAATATATTTAAAATAAAAGATGCTTGTCTAAAAGAAGCAACCTGTTTTTTAATTGAGCTTTCGTAAATGCTTAAGTTATGTTTTATGTCTTTGAACTCGCTTTCTCATATTGGTATGAGTTATTTTTATGTCGGACAACGAAACGTCGGAAACCTAATTAGATTATATGTATTTTTCTATTAAATTTTTGTAAGTGTTATCAATTGTGTCTTCCAATAAATTTAATATAATCGAATTTATTTATACCCATTCAGAGCTGAGTCAAATACAAAAGACACATCGAATTAGAAAAACAATTAACTTATATATCGGCCAATTCTAAGTAAACCAACCTTAGCAATTATTTGCAAGAATCTCTTCCAGTGGTAAATCGTACGAAAAAGTCTTTTTTGCAAAATTGAATTTTGTTGGAAATGGTTAGGGTTTTTATGATACATGGTAATGTTTCTTGTAAATTTGACTATAAATTCACTTCTGAAGACACAAATAAACGCATAATATCCTAAATGAATAATACCCGTATAAGGTGGCAATATCGTTAGATTTTCTAAATCAACGAACATCAAAGTAAACGCTAAAGTATATAGAAGTAAAATACACAAAAACTATTATCAAGTTTTCTTTAATCTTCAATACGATGATACAAAGCGTATTTCTAATTTGCATTTGTTTTTTATTTGTTTGAAGATAACATAAATCTAAAAGAAATTTTCTAAAATTTAATACAAATAAAATCAACCAACTCAGATCTACATTCAAAGCCAATTTTCTAGTAACTATTAGCAAAATACGTTAATTTAACATCAAAAAGATTTCATTTCCTAGAGCTTAGAGACGATACGATTCAAAATAGACGTGGTTTGATAATATAAAGAAACAAACAAAAAGTAAATATATTGAAAAAAAAAATTACTAAAATTGCCATTCTAAAATATGTTATGCAAATGTGTAAATATTTTAATTTAATGTTATGTAAATATTTTATTTTAATGATGTGTAGAATTCTTAATTAAGTCAATTCATAAATTTTTCGTTTAATACCCGATACAATATTGAATTTAATATACAATAAAATGTATTTCGATTGCAACGAATTATTCTTTGATCCCAATTTTAATGTTTAAGCGATTCTTTAACATTGGATCAATGCTGAATAAGCGTCATAAATATTAGCAAAAACGTTAATAAAAGACAATGGCTCAGATTTAAAATGTTCCATTAAATAAATTACTAGTACAACTTTTTTTTAAAGTTTTTTGTTTTGCATTGAATTTGCTTCAAAGTGAAAATTATAACTTATCTCATTAGATGTTTTCTGATCAAAATTAAGAGGACTTGAACCATATATCTTTAGGTGAAAATATATATTGTCATGTTAATGACATTGTGCGCAATGAATCTATCCTAATTTCTTGCATTCAACATATTTTCTATATGTGACTACATACTAGCTTTTGATGATAGATTGTGAATATAAATCAATTGATGAACCAACATTATTTTAACTAAAACTGTATGCATTGAATACAAGTGTGAAATTAGTAATTTTGCTATTTTATTCGTAAAATGCAATGCCATTGGAAATTTTTCTATTATAGGGTAAGCCCAGGGGAGATGGCCGTACGGGACATATGACCAGTCTAACTATTTTCCGAATCCAACTAGATGGCAATACTCTAAACTTAGTTTATTCCTGTCGACCAAACACGTACTGATAGTAAAGTCGGTAGAATTTAACTAAGCAGAAAATATTGTCACCTTCTTATGGGTTCCCACAATAAAAAAACTGATCATCTCTCCCCAACGGCCTTCACCCCTAGATTAACCCGATAAATTATTGAAAACAATTAATTAAATCTTTTCTAGTATTGAGCAGTACAGATATGCAAATTTATAAATTTAATTTAACAAAAAGTTTAAGCTTAAAACTTTCTCATATAAATTCTCATATGGTTCTATGAGATTTTAATTTATGTATCTTTTTAAAAACCAATAAGACTATCAAGTGACAAAGAGACAAAAAGTAAGTAAGTAAATTTTAACTAATATTAATGATAATTCGCATATAAAAGCTTTAAAAAAATGCGGTTTCATTTATTAATCAGAATATTTTAGTTTGAGAATTATTCTACATCATTTATAAGTAAGAAATAAATATTAATTCTTTAGTTACTTTTAAATTATGTACACAGTTGCAACTTCTGTTAGAGAATTAAAGAGTATTAATACTATTTTTTAACATATTATTACACAACATATTTTAAATTGGAACAATCCATATGAATATATATGCACATTATATAAAATCTGTATCAAAAAAGCACAAACACTTTTAGTAAAAAGAGAAACAAAGCGTCATTAAGAAAAAACATAATGAATAGATTATTTTGTTAACACAAATCAAGAGTTTTATTGTTTATCTTTGAGAGTGGGTACTCACAAGGTCGGTAGTGGGTGCTTGGGGTCCATTTGCTGGTAGATATCGAGGCCTCTCATTTAACGGTGACCCCTGCATTATAATAACGAGAAAGTTTTATATAAACCAAAAGAAAAACCAACTAAACTAAAGCCGTATACACAAATTAACAAAACATTATTCTGTGTAACTATAGCGGAATATTTACGTAATTATTTTAAATTGTTTATTTTTTTACTTCCTTTGTCGTTCTTAGATTATAAACAAACACAAGAAAATAAAAATAAATTTGCACTCAAACAAAAAACAAAATAGAAATAATAATAAAACGAATTGTAATTTTTCTTTCAAATAAGATTACATTTTTTTTACATTATTAAATTGTATTTTACCCTTTTACTTTGGCTTCTGTTACAATATACTTATGCGCATGCTTGAATTACGCTTATTTCTTTTTTTTATTTCTGTAAATAATCATAGACAAATAAATTATAATGTGACACAAATGCTGTTGTTCTAGTTTGGATATTTTTATGAGATCGTAAAAATCATAAAAATGTATGTTATTATTGATTGGGAAATACAAACTATATATTGGAAAAATAATAATATATTTTTTCGCAATGTATTTCTTATTTTTCTATCAAATGTTATATTACAGATGAAATGACAATTGCCTGCACTTAAATTATCACATAGTATACAGTAAGGCTAAGATAAATGCAATATTTAATATACATAAATTAATATTAAGAAAGCAATTTTTCGCTAATCATTGATGATTATATTCAAGATCCATTTAATTAAAAAAGTAGAGCTACTTTAATTCTTCAAACATTCTGAGACTGGCAAGAGTCAATTCAAAAGCTATTGAGATTGAATATATTATGCTGAAAGATATTGATTGATTATCATATGTATATATGCTATTGTCTATACTTATCTGAATATTGTTCACAATTTTTGCTCGCGTCATAGCCAGTTCACAACACCAAGCAACGAAATTTTAAATTAATGAGACAGTACAAAATGGATCTGAGATCGGTGCAAATGATATTTTTTTTATATTTATAAATTTTAGAATCGATCAATTTTAGGTTTGATTAATTGAGTGAACCTAGCCGTCTCGTTCTAGAATACCATAATTACTGGACGCATAATGAATGCATATATACAATTCGTTAGCAATAAGTCATTCATAAAATTAGGGTCCAACAAAAAAGATGTATAAACAAGGCTCAAATCAATCAATATCTCTCAATAATTTATATGACCAGCAGAGTAATTACCATGAACTAATGAATATTTTTACGGCTATATTAGAGTCAAATATATAAAAAAATTAGTATAAATGCAAAAACCTTTTTTTTTTTAATAATCATTGATAATTTAATCGTAGTAATTTCCATACTAGTCAAAACTGATTTTTTATATGTCTTATCGTAATTTTAATAAAATTTATGGAATGCATACCATAAAATTACTTAAAAACCACCTAATTCTGGTACTTATTATATTATATTCTTATACTTATTTTTTCATATTGCTCTGCCAGTGTAATTTCACAGCAGCAGTGCACCATAATATCTCAATTTTCTTTATTAAAAATTAGAGCAACAAATTTCATTTTGCTACACCTATAAAGCAACTAATTTAAGCATATTTCAATTAAATTTTGAAAATTTGCTCTGCTAGTTTGACTAGTATAATTTTTTCGACCGATCAATAATGCAATGAGTAACCTGATTAGTTCAAATAGTGATTGGTCGTCACTAATGGATATCAGTATTATGAATGCTTGTACACACATTACTATAAATAGATTGCCACCTTGTAGTTGTGTGCCAATCTAGTATTTACTTTTCTATGTCAATGATTACTTTATTATTAGTGTCGCCTTATAATTTAATATTTCTTTTCTACTGTAAATGAAATTACAAGGATATAAACACTGAATAACCGTCATAACCATCAATGTAAGAAACATAGGAAATAGAATTCTTTTAGTTTTGTTGATAAAAAATAGAAAACTAAATTTATCCAATTTAATTATATTTGAAAACTGTACTCATATATTCGTCATAATCGATTGCATTTCTATTATGATGATACGAAAAAAAAAAACCTTTAATCCAATTGATTTTTAAAAAATAATAAAATTTAAAAAAATTCCAAAATTAAAGTATACACTTTTCTTCGTATACAGTGGAATAAAATGTAATAAATTATAATTGAAAAACAATTTTCAACATATACAAATTAGCACGTTATGAAAAAAAAAATGTATACTTTAATCGTGAATTTGGAAAACCATTCAATGATGTATTATAAAAATGTAAAAATAATAATTATATCAATATTAAAATGGTAAATAAACAGATGTAAGCAAATAAAAATAATTAACGTTTCCATTTTATTCAATAATATAGAATTTGTAATCTTCAGATATTAGGTATTCCTTGACTTTGAAATAATCGTTCCCGGTCATTGCTCAGAATAAAAATAAACTCGATTCTAGATGGTGTTGATTGCTACTAATTTAATATTGTCTTAATATACAATTTAATATTGCTATTAGTTAATTTTTTTAATCAGTTTTAAGAATTTGTTTTTATAATTTGAAAGGATATATTTTTATAAGGACATTGTGCACCATTGTTTGGAAGGCAAATTCTATTTATTGACCGGCGGGCCGAATTGACAAGAATATTATCTACATATTTTCCGAATGTTTGATTTATTCAACTTAATTCGAATTTCTATTTCACTTAAAGTAGTTTGGTACCCAAATGACTAAAAGTTAACCCAATATTTTTTTGTGTTTATTCGAAAGATTATAATTAAATGCAGCTATAGAAAAAAAATCAGATTATTTTACCACACCCTTTAAGAGATATAATTAATTAAAGCTTAGCAAAAATACACGACCTCTTATGAATGTCCTTGTTCAATAATACCGGAAATGGAAGGTTTGTAGAAAATTGACTACGTTGACCACGCCAAAAAAACTTTTAAATTGATAGAACTATATCCCAAATATATACTGAAAAATTTCAGAATAATTTACCTTTCTATGTAATTAATTTTTCAATATTGACTATCTCTCTGCTCCATATTTACTAGGGAAACAATTGTGGCTCCGTATAGAAAGTAGCGTTTTTAATAGTGAATAACAACAAAAAGATATTGAAAATATTTTTTATAATATCATATTTATTTTCTAACGAAAATTTATTTATTTACTTAAAATAAAAAAAAAATAAAAAATAAGAATTCACGATATAAAAAATAAAGTTTTCAGTTCAGGGTTATGTTTTGAAAATGATTTAAAGTTGGTATAATCTAGTGACAGCAGTACTAGTCAAATTTTATTTTATTTATTACATTATTTCAATTATTTAATTATAATCCGTCCTTAATTATATCAATTACATTCTTTTGTGAATTTTTATCAATTATTATAGAATGCTTCGTGTATTTGATAGTAAAAAAATTAAATAAAGTTTTTTATTTGACTTCGAATTGCGGCTACCAGACCTCCTTAAGTATTTTGTTATAACGTAGGCAAACAGTCTGTATTAGCCAAGACAAAATCCAACTTTTACATTTGCTTTCTTAAATAAATATGGGAGAAATTCGTTTATTAATTTTGGCATTTCGAACAGCCAATATGTTTTCGAAAATTGACAGTGGGTGATTCACATCTGGATAGTCAATCGATCGGAAATCGTTTGAGATTTTCCAGTATAATCACAAATGTGTCAACGTAGTTTAAAGGAAAATTTGAAAAAGTATATCGCTACATTCTACATTCACCCACATTATGGATTTTTTCTTTTAAGAGAATCTCATTCGAAATTCAAACAATATATTAACTCACATTTTAATATTTTAATTTTAAAAGTATTGCATCAATTGTAAACACATTTGTATTAACATGAAAATGGACAAAAATTATAATGAAATTAAATAAATAATAAAACTAAAAAATAAAATCAATTTCTCAAAAAAAAGTTTTGACAAATAAATCAAAGAAAAATATCATATTTACTCTCATTCGTATTCATCATACTTTTTATTTGAAGTGGGTATTAACGAAATTCTTTTAAATCACATTTTTTAAAGCCTTTGTGAGAAAAGAAAACTCTCAATGATTTTCTTTTTTCAATTATAAACGTCAACAATATTTGTGCACGACTTAACATATTTGTATGAAAAATGTTGAAAACTTTACCAAAGAAATGTTTTGAATGAAATAATAGGAATTTTATAAAGGTATTCTTACTTTTTCTTAGTTAATTAGAAATTAATATTATAACATTGTGCATATTCACTGAATAATGAGTGCAGACATTATTCAAGTCTTGTCATTTCTAGATACAGCGTATAAATTGCACAGCTAGTAAACTTTGCATTCTAACGACGATATTATTCTTAATGGTTATTTATACAACATAAAATATGGTCGTTATGGGGTACGATCATATGGGCTCCCCATATGGGCGTACCTCATAAATACTGTAACCAGTATTCAGCCACATCGCGGGTTGGGCTCTATATAGGGTTGTGTAAATAATATATTTAGGGCTTAAAATTATGTTTAACATGGTACTTAAAATTATTTTTTATATGATATTAAAAATATATTGAGTATATTTTAAGAAGTATATTTTTTCTTTCGAAGAGGTATTTATTTTTAAATTATGTAAATCACAAAAAAAGTTTCAAAAAATTGAAAAGAAATAGGGAAGTTTTGTTTGGATATTAAAAATATATTTCGTACCATTTTCTAATGAAAAAAAATTAACTAATCACAAAATTCGATTGTTACTAATGGTTTCTTCTGAGAAATATTCAAAGATCTTATCTTTTAGTGAAAATTCTAGAATTGTGTTTATATACATTGGGTGACCAACGGAAACATAAATTACTCTTTGTTTAAGTATCTTAAGTCCTGTTTTGAATGGTAGGCAAAGTAAGCACTGTCTACATGGTTCCACCATGAAAAGTCAATAAAAAATAAAATATATTTTTTTATACTCTTTGTATTATATTTATGAATATCTATCCTAAAGAGAAAATCAAAAAAAATTTCATTTCTTATACTTGTTTTGTAGTCATTTATTACACAGTATTCGCCACTTACCTTCATACCAGTATAAAATAATTAGAAAACTGGTTTAAGAAATGAAATTTTTATCTTGTATAATTTATTAAGAAATTATAGAAATTATATTTTATATATTTTCTTTCTATTTTTCTTTGATTGTTATTTAGGATTTTGCAAACATTAAAAAATTTATATCTTTTGCAAAAAATATACAAATTTTTCATTTGATAATAATAATTCTTTGCAATTCTTTAAATAATTTCAGCTTAAGTAATGTAGCACCTAGCTATCGCTTGACATGCCATGCATTTTTATTTGTAAAGAATCGCGTTAAATAAGTAGAGTTTTTAAGTCTCACGCGTCGATATCTATTATACTATGACTGTTTTGAATACGATTATAGTTGACGAGTAATTTTATACGAAAATTCACCTGTAATCAATGTATTAATTGAATAAAATATTTGTTGAAGAAAGCCTCACCAAGATAAAATCGGCATTGGTATGTGAATAATACCAAATAATGCAATAGGAATTTTTCCCATATTTAATTAATTTCTTAATTACGTAGAATTTAATAATTATTTAATTAAATGCAAATATGCAGTTGATTTATTAATTAATAAATGATCAATTTCAATATTAACTCAAGATTATGTATTGAAAATTAGTGTTACTTTATATACAATAATTTATTGATATACTGGATTTTTTTAATTATAAAATAAAGCTGTATTGGGTGGAACTTAAAAAAGTCACGTCAATAACTTCCCTATAAAAACGTTGTAAGGAAAAGGATGTTTTATACCAATTATTACATTAACTACAATACATATCATATACTGATACCATCGACAGTTGTTCCGCTGTAACTTTTGAAATTGTTTTCAAATATTTTTGAAATTCGCAACACACGTTTATTTAATTAAATAAAGGACCTGTGTGTAGTTGCGAGCCTCATTGGTGACTTCGTAATAACAAATTTCTAAAAGTGGTATTGTTCTTCTCACTAAGTATAATGAAGATAAAAGTATAAATGGGGGAACACAAATATAATAGAATCTCAATAATTCGAATCTGAAGGTAAATGTAACAAATTTCGAGTTATTGAGCATTCCGCTGAACAAGTAGTTCGAAATACAAGGAAATAATTCGACTAAGAAAGGCGCAGTTTTTTTATTTTATACATATAGTTTTTGATGTTTAAGTACAAATAGTTAAATAAAATAGTTTTATGGTAAGAATTTATTAAAACAAATTACTTAATTGATTTAACTATATAAACATCTTCAAAAAATCTATTACCTTCTTTTGATTTTAGGAATTTACAGATTTTTTCAAGTGCAGTAATTAATTTTTCAATTTCAACAATGAAGAGAATACACCATACTGGACATCTAACATCTTTCAACAAAAGCTTGTAGTGTAATAATTACTACTATGGATTAGTCATTTAATATTAATGGTTCAAAATCTGCTGGATCAGATTGATCTACCTGGATTTTGATTACCATTATCGCCATCACTATTTTATGTTAACTATACCAATGATTTTTAGCGTCAGTTAGTATTCCAATCGTAGCAAGCCCATCGTCACATGTCACATAATGATCAAACAAAACTTCTGTAGTTCTGTAGTTTATTTCTGTAGTTTATTCCCGGCTCAAGAGCTTCTTCCCAAGCTTGTTTTTTGTAGTACCGACAGTGAAATAATTCAAGATAGAGATAAATTTGTATTATTAGGAAAATAATTTTTTTTTTCGAGTAACAAAATCTAATTAGAAATATCGGATATTTAGTGGAAGAGAATGTCACATTTTCGACTTATTGACAGCTATGACAAAGAGTGATACAACGAGGTTCCTGTTTTAGCGAATCCACTGTACCTAAGATAGATTAGGTACTCTCTTAGTTCTCCAAGACTAAAACAATAAAAAAAAAAATTTTAAGATGACTCTAAATGATTTCAACTATAAGTGTTATCTATTATTCTGTTGAAGACTTTCGAAAAAAAAAAATTAAGAATTACTATTGCAATTAATAATTAAATTAATTAAATAATTATTTTTTATATTCTTAAATTGAGCAAAATGTTGTAAAGCGTAAAATTTGTCGTTGTAGTTAAGTCTTCTATGATACAATCTTCTTTTATCCTAATTAATTTTGTTTTTAATTATTTACTAGTGTTTATTGTTTACATATTAAATGTTTTTCTGCTTGTTATTCTTGTAAGATCTATTTATAGTTATTTTGTGAGTTCAGTGTTAAATTTTAATAGTCTTATTTTTTAAAGTTTATGAAAAAGTATTTAAAACAGAAATTGTTTGTGTAAAACAAAAACCTTTTGTTTTATTTGAACTTTTACTTTATCTCTCATGGTGAAAACGGTGTGTCATGGATTCAGAGACCCATGAGACCTTATTTGCCAAATTTGGACAAATTTCAATTATTATGTATATACTCCAACATGTTAAAATAATTAACAACGATACATGAAATTCCAAATGAAGTACAAATACCTCCGTAAATATTATTTTAAACTCTGTAGAGTTATCAAATTTTAACTATATTTAGGAGAATTTTTGTAAAATATTTCGCAATTGCAAAAAGTTTATTTCATTTCATAGGCCATTCTTTATGAAATATAATATGTTATGGCACTAAAAACGTTAAGTAAATTTTGCTACATTATTAAATTTATCTGTTTTATTATTAATAATTATGATGACATGATTTAATAAGGTGAACTAGTTACTTAACTCACTATAGTACGTGTATATATTATATACTGTAATAGATAGATACTGCGATACGCAGACTAACTACACAATTATATTATAAAAAATTGTTATTATTAATGCAATCATAAAGATAATTTATAAAATACTGAAGAGGGAATCGTGTTATTAAATTCAGTGTTTCAAGAAAATGAGATGAAATAAAATCTTTGAACTGTTTACAGTTTTAAACAATTCTCTTTTTGGCAACAACAATACGCTTTTTATTGCAAGTGTTCAATGAGGGTTCTATGTAAGGTTCAATCCCATGCAGGAAACCCCCAGAGTTGACAAAGGGGCCATGCCTGGGCCAGTACTGGGAAGCCTACATTCGGCGTACCTGTATTGGCCCGTGCCTGGGCCAGACTGTTCAACCTAGCCTTGGCCATGCCAATGATTACCCAGACTTGGGCCGAGCCTGGGTAACCCAGCCTTGGCCATTCCAATGATTACCCAGACTTGGGCCGAGCCTGGGTAACCCAGACTTGGCCATGCCAATGATTACCCAGACTTGGGCCGAGCCTGGGTAACCCAGCCTTGGCCATGCCAATGATTACCCAGACTTGGGCCAAGACTGGTTGACCCAGCCTTGGCCAAGCATTGGGAACCCAGGCTTGGGTCAAGACTGGGTAACCCAGCCTTGGCCATGCCAATGATTACCCAGACTTGGGCCAAGACTGGTTGACCCAGCCTTGGCCAAGCATTGGGAACCCAGGCTTGGGTCAAGACTGGGTAACCCAGCCTTGGCCATGCCAATGATTACCCAGACTTGGGCCAAGACTGGTTGACCCAGCCTTGGCCAAGCATTGGGAACCCAGGCTTGGGTCAAGTCTGGGTAACCCAGCCTTGGCCAAGCATTGGGAATCTGGGCTTGGGCCAAGACTGGGTAACCCAGTCTTGGCCATGCCTCTGATTAACCGAGCTTGGGCCAAGACTGGGTAACCCAGCCTTGGCCATGCCTAAAATTATCCGAGCTTGGGCCAAGACTGGTTGACCCAGCCTTGGCCATGCATTGAAAACCCGAGCTTGGGCCAAGTCTGGGTAACTCAGCCTTGGCTGTTCAACAGGGACTCTAGCTTAAGCCGTTCGGTCACATACGGCGTGATTCGAGTATTTTCGTTTGACGCCCCATCGGCAGCCATACTTGTTTTCATTATGTTTTTTGTCAATCCGATTCTCAGCTCTATAATTAAGGTTAGAAGCAGTGCAGACTTAAATGATTTACAAGCGTTTGATAGTAATAATTTGAATAATGACTTTAACAGTACTAGTGATAGTGATTCTGGCAGTGATAGTGATAATGAATTAAACGGTAATAACAGTGATTTCGTGAAAAATAACAATTATGATCAACTTCCAGACGATGCTGCATATAGTTCTGCACAGCATCATAGTGAAGTGACAACGAAAAAAAACATTAAGTGAGAAACTCCGCTGTTGGACATTAAATAATTTAAATATACTAACATTAAACGTCGTAACAGAATTATTGACAATATTGCGAGAAGAAGGACACGAAGATTTACCTAAAATTTCGAAGCAATTATTGAAGAAAAACGGAATGCATTGGTATTTACAAATTATTTACAAATGATGAAAATATTATATACAAATTACTAAAGAATAATGTGAATATTATTTACAAATGAATTACATTTTATTAAACAAAGTGTTCATGATTTATAGATTGAAATATTTCAAATGGTGTCGGCTGGATGTAAAAAATATGAAGATGATGTCCACAAGATACTGGAGAAAATCATCAAAAAAGAAGTTCAACTAGAATACAGCGGTTGTGGCAGAAAAATAAAAGGCGTCGGGAAAAAGAGCTTCAAGGAGACTGAAATTTATAAAATTATGGAGAGTAAGTTGATGCTTTATTTATAAATGTGAAATATCAATAAACTAATATCATTTTTATTCTTGCAGAATTTTTAATGGCAAAATATCAAACGGTTAAAGATAAAATATCAGTGATAACTGCTGTTAGTACCTTTTTATCCGGAGCAAAAGACAGAGACGGTGGACGCGCTCAGTGCCATAGGGAATAAAAATATTGATTAAGATAAATAACAAAAATTGTTGTTTAATCATTTAATATTATTCTACTGACTGGCTAATTTAAGTAATTCGACTGATTAATATTAATATTTAAATAATAATATATCGTTAGATAATAATCAGTGAAACATTAAATACTAAAAATTATATTAAAAAAAAAAAAAAAAAATATATATAAGGATAAAATAAAGATAAAAAAAAAGATTATTTAATGAATAAGTTATATAATTACTCGAAAAGTTGTTTTTTCATTATAGGATGTTAGCTTATAATGTGTTTTATTAATTAAAATGTAAAAAACTTTATGTAGTTCAGCTAATATAACAACATTCAGATATCAAAAATCGAGCTATTGTTTATATGCGTACCTAATTATTAATCCCGTTTTTTAATAAATGCAAAATATGGCCCAGTCCCGGCATTAGAGCATGGACCAGTCCTGGGAAGTAATTATGGCCCAGTCCTGGCAATAGAGCATGAGCCAGTCCTGGTATTAAAGCATGGGCCAGTCCTGGTAATAAAGCATGGGCCAGTCCTGGGAAGTAAGTATGGCCCAGTCCTGGCATTACAGCATGGGCCAGTCCTGGTATTAAAGCATGGGCCAGTCCTGGCATTAGAGCATGGGCCAAGCCTGGGAGGTAGACATGGCCCATCGTTATCACTCCAGACTTATACCAGGACTGGGCCAAGCCTGGCTTACAAGCTTGGCCCAGAGTCCTTCATGCTTGGGCCAAGCCTGGGCCAAGCTTGGGCCCGTGGTACTTTCCTGTATGGGATAGCTATACAGAAAGATATACTTAAAATTTTTATTGACAACTAACAGAGTACCGTTTCTGGCGCAGAAGGAATAATTGTGAAAATATATATGTTTTACGAAGCAATTAAGAAGATGTAGATTCTAAAAAACAATTAGTGAGTAATTTCGATAATTTCGATATAATTTGGTCATATTGATTAACATATACAGCAATAAACTATCTTGTTTAATATATATATATATATATACGATAAATAACGAAAGTCATGTGACATTTGGATTTTTCGTTTGTTGATTGCTAATTGCCAATTTAAAAAATGTGCTAAAAAAACATTATAGAAATTCACTTACATACATACTGTAAGTTAATTTTACTATGCCAGTAATCTTCGCACAAGTGTAAACAATAAGCTGTCAAAATTTAATCGCAGTCAGATAAACGGTGTGTGTTCATATGACATGTGTGTGTGTGTTCGTAAGAATCTTTTATTGATTAATTTGAATTTGAAAAGGAACGCAAACAAATTTTTTTCTAATAAAATATAAGTAAATCTTAGTTTTTGACCATTTGATTTGATTTGGTGGCGTATTAAAATTATTGTCATCCAATTTTTTTTTCCTACATTTAATTTAATATACCTTTACATATTAAACTAAAATGATAAAATTAAACTAAGCTGTGATGGCATGGTAGCTCAAAAACTAAAAACAACAAGTTTCTAGAAATCACAAATTAATTTCTGGACACAATTTAAAAAAATTTATTAGAGGCTAATTATGGGTATATTAAAAAAACCCTTCAATAAATACAAAAAAAAAAAAAAAAAAAAATATTTTGCCTGGTTGTAAATTTATAGCAAAACATCATTTTTCGTAATGGAAGTGGCGACTATTATTTTCCCACTATTAACAGATAATTTAGCGTCTATGATTATGGGCTGATTATGGACTTTTCTAATTTAAATTAGAAAAGTCAACCATTTTATTTTACTCGGTAATATTTTCTTTGCATTTATCGTAGAACCAACCTGCTTTTGTTTAAGAAGACGTAAAATATAAAGTCTTGAAAATGAAGTAGATAAAAATATTTCACTACCATTCCCATCGGATGAATATATTTGCATCAAAGTCAATGATACGTGTTGTGTATTTGGAACTATCGGTACCATGTAGATCGAAACGACATCTGTAGACAGTTAGGCAATAACTTTTTATACGCTTTGCAATGTAAAAAGAATACATTAAAACATTGCTCTTATACAACAATAATATAGACACTATAAAAACACTTTGCGAATGTTTTAAAGACTTATTGTTAGATATTAAGCACTTGGTTAGTTGCATGTGTAAATAAATATTTTATAACAAATGGATTTCATAAATGATCTTATATTATAAGTAAGTGTTTAAATTTGTAAATTTGTAACCGTTCGTTTTTTTTTCAACTTAAGTAAATTTTGTTTTAATATAAAAAGTGCCACATCTTCTTTCAATACTTCAGCATTAACAGAATAAACAATACAATAGTTTAATCGTATTAGAGTTCACAGTTTTTCTGGTAAATAATGAGGCATAGTAACACTAATATATATTAAATAACCAAATTATTTATTAAGTGGCTTTTATTTCAAGCTTTTTGTTTGATGGCATAAATTCATTTTCTAGGCTGCTCCAAACTCAACTTCCTGTTCTAACTAAAGCAATTTTTTATTATACAAAATATATTATTATACAAAAATTTAGGAAAACTAATAATCGATTAAAAAAATTAACTAGCAATTTGTAAGGAAAATGATATTTAACATTTGTGTGTCTTTCTACTCAATCGTTGTTAAGATATCAATTGATGAGAAATAATTGGACGATAGCTCGGAAGTTTTACACTTGAAACCTTAAGGAATACTCGGTAGGTAGTTAGTTACTTTATAATATATATAAATTTATATTTGTATATTTATTTTTAAAATTTTCATCTTTTACAAACATTTCACTTTGAATTTATGTTATAATAAAATATGACATTATGAAAACGAAGAATGTATATTACGAATGCATTTTTGTTTTAAACAAATAACCGGAAGGTATAAAAATTTTTTTCTAAAAATATTTTGTAAGGAAAAAATGTAGTACTCATCAAAAATACAGTATATACTCTGTACATTCAACATTTAATCCAATTACTACTTAAAATTTATGTTAGAAATAATGAATGCAGTTTTCAAGACATTTTAATGAAACTAATTTGAGATAGATATTGTTTTAAGAAAGAATTTTCTTTGCAATGGCATTTGATATAGCTTTTGGCATAAATCAATGAAAGTATACTTTCACTATGATATTTTTAATTAGTATAGGGAATAAGAGATTCATATTAAATTTTTCATATTCAACTCGTAATTATTAAGATAATCGATATGAGATCAAACCATAATTAAAAACTAAGTGGTAAAACATTCCGAATGAAATTAAAATTAATCTATAAGTTTCGTATAAGACCTATCTACATCCCTCTGATAATTGTATTATGTTATGCATAATTTTACTTTTAGCGCAATATATTTAGCTATTAAGACTGACAAAGTTTCCCATTTATATTTTTGAATGGACAAAAAAAGACCAAAATTGTGAAAAGGATTACTTGTTATAACAAAAACTAGGATGAAAAACGATTCTTTAAAGGCTTATTAATTCTTTTCTTTTTCAAACAGGAGCAAGGCGAAATATTTCATAAAAGGGCGAAATTGAACATAAAATGATAAATGATAACAAGTACGATAATTATCTACTACCAGACAAACCATTCCATTAAAACCTTACCTAAATCTTACCTAAAAGTCGTTTTTAAAATCATAATAAATTCAGTATAAAGTTTCTAGTGAAGAAAAATACTGGAGACACAAACAAAATTTTGGTAAAGTTGCTCACATAATCACTGTGAACTTAAGAAAATCAGTCAATATGGTCCTCTTGACCCACAAGTGATAGAAGTAAATATCAAATTAAAAAAATTTTTCATTGGTACTAAATAGACAGTAATATAACTTTTGTTTAAATTATTTTTCATTAACTGTTTATATTTGTCACAATTCCAGCTCAAATTCAATTAATATACACGTATATAATGCATAATAGTAAATAAAAAATTCGCCGTAGTCTAAAGTAATACTATGTATAAATAGTTTAAAAATCGTTATGGCTAGTAGTTATTTTACTTATTCTTACTAAAATACGCTTATACATTTATATAATTTCAAATTGTATATTACACATAATCATCTGATGAAACGGATAAAAACACTAGCTGAAAAT
This sequence comes from Chrysopa pallens, assembly GCA_020423425.1. Classification (NCBI taxonomy): domain Eukaryota; kingdom Metazoa; phylum Arthropoda; class Insecta; order Neuroptera; family Chrysopidae; genus Chrysopa; species Chrysopa pallens. Next base: position 54,238,619 of record CM035591.1, read on the forward strand.
TTGTAGTTTTGGTATTTTTAACTGATCTCATAAGGTATCTACTGTTTCTATGAACGAAAAACTAGTATAGAGGATTTCCGATATTAAGAACACTTTCGAATGCTCAGTAAGAACGTTTGGTAGACTCATGCTAGATGCGTCCTCGTTTAAAGTCAAATGAAAGAGTTCAATAAGTACGTTAAAAAATATATGTTTTATATCATCCATAATCACATTAACCACAAAAAAAGCTTAAAAGCACTGTGGTCTAGGTAATATTGTCCAAATCAAGATGTTCAGAAGAAATCCGTGGTCGTATGCCACCTTGCAGTAAAAGTTGTTACTACCAAACAATACATATAAGGTGATATTCAAAGTTATGCAACAACAGTAACAATCAGTTGATGTATGGGTGATCGTCTGATAATGTTTAATAAGTTTTGTTGTTGCAAATACTGTAGTCGCTGATGACCATAGCAGTTAAAAATTTACTAAAAATAAACTTTATAAAAATTACATATTGGGAGCTCGTGAGAACATAAAGAAAGAAACTGTGCTACTTTTCTAATTCATGGTATATATAGACTAAAAACGTTAATTATATTGATCACAAAACAAATAGCGGTTTTATGTTTTATGAAATATTTCATTTGACCCCCGCAGTAATATATACATTACATTAGTGGTTCCAAACAAAGTTTACCCTTTATCTAATTTAAATGTGAAAAAATAAAATCGTCTATTTAGGTTATACAAGTAAAACTTAAAAGAAATTCAGAATGCTGCTTTCGCCAAAAGATTTCATATTTCGTTCAACATTGCCAGCAGTGTGGCCAATTTGAAAACTAATTTCAAGAAGAAGTTGCTTGTTTTGAAGAAAATTTTCTATAGTTTAAAAATTGTTTCTTTACAGATAAAAAGTGTCATAAATCCATTGGACCCATTTGATTAATGTTACTTATTCATCAAGTATTATCTATTTTATTTATTCAAGCTAACACTTTTATTATTTAAGAACCCGCCATCGAAATATTAGCTTGTTATTCGTTTTCGATTTCGGTTTTGATGACGGTCAGGTTTCGATTTGACTTATTCAAGCTTCTCAGTGAAGTAAGTAGGTAAGTACCCGTCATCGAGATGTCAGCGAGCTTTTCAAAATTCTCAAAATATTGATATAAATACTCGCATGCCATATATATTTTGTAACAAAAAACCCAAGACCCCACATATATATTTTATTATATGATATGATTCACAAAAGTACTAAGTATTTATGTATACACATATTTGAGAAAATTAAATTATGCATTTTTTTGGAAAAATAAAAAGAATCAAAATATATAAATGGATATGGATATCTGATTGTCTCAATTCCAGTTTCAATATGTTGTATTAATAAGACATGTCTTTTTAGAAGATCAGACTCTATTATTTTGAAGCTCCATCCTTTATCGAAAAAATCATGTGTAATATTGTTTCTAATGGCCAATTGAGAAGTCGCACCTCTTATATTTGACGCAAGGAAGCCGAAGCCCCTTGGGACAATTTGTCAACAGTATTTTATTGATTTACTCTTCAATTTTCGATGGAAGTTTGATTTTTTACACAGGTTACCTAATTTATATTTGCTTTTCTTTTGACATGGTCTTCCAAAGTACTTTTAGAAACACCGAAAATACTTAAGGATGTCTCAGCTCATTACTTTTTAGTGTCCATAGGAAATGGACACTACGGTTTAATTTTTTTAGTAGAAGTGAGTTTCTTCAAATAATATAAGTTTTAAATGTTTCAAAATTAAACGAATTTCCGATATTCGATATTAAGCAAAAACAAGTATCTGAAAATAGAGATTTTACACATATAAATAAATAAACAAAATATTCGAAAATTGAATGTTACTTTTCCAACAAAACATAACTCCTGGTATAATTCAATAATTATGTACCTAATTTTTTTATCGACTTCTAAAAAGAGGTTTCTCAAATCGACAGCGTATATATTTTTTTTATATGTGTGTTCGTGGATAAATATGTCATTTATGAACCTATTTTAATGATTTGTTTTTGTCAGAAAGGAAATATCCCAAGGGTGGTAATATATAAGTGGAGAAACAGGGCAAAAACACTTTTAGTGATTACATTTTATCCAAGTAAAAAAATTTGTCGTGGTTGTAACATAACACGCAAAAAAAATATACAAAATGTAAAAAAAAGGAACACCAAAAAATAAACTAAATAATGAAAAATAATTTTTAATTAAAAACTTCTGTAAATAATTTCCTTGTGACCAATTACATTGCGAAGTCGGTGCCAACCTTTCCCTTAGGTGAAAAATTGAATGGTTGACGTCGATTTCGAAATGTAGTAATTGATTTTAAATATCACCGTTGCAATTTTTACGGAGACAAATGTCAAATACTCCTATAGTCTAGCCTTTGTTTATTTTATTGCATGTGCTGTAGTACTACTACCAAAGTATTAGTATGTTCATTACTACATGATAGATAACTCTTCTTTGTATCAGAGAATTAGTCCGATATTCGAGCCCCATTCCCTATATATCGAATGGAAAAATGTTATATTACTCATTTTAATTGTAACTATTGATTTAAAAATCGAGGAGTTTCGATTTGCTTTTCTTATTTGTGAAGTATTAAAAAAATTTAAAAAAGGGAATCTGTTCTGAATTAAAACTGGTAGCAATATTTTCGTATATGCTAACGAAAACGTAGATAAAAATCAGCAATTATGACAATTATATTGACATTCTTATATATGACTATTTGTTTCATGTTTAGTTAGTAGTTACATGTTAAATCACATTATTTTTATGGTGTTGATTTTTAATTTTAACGGGAAAATTAATTATATTAACAATTAAAATAATTATTATTATTTTATTATTATTGTTAATATTTTTTTTTTTTTAAGAAACTGAACTAAATAAATGTTAAATATTAAAATTTGGGCAAATTCGTTATTAAGTTGGATATGCCATCAAGAGTAATAATATTACAGGCGTAAAGATTACCTTATAATTTTTTGGAATTATTAAGTCTAAAATAAATGTATAAACGTACGTAATTTCTTCAAAAATTTATATAAACATATCGTAATAGTCCGGTCAGAAAGAAAACATTCGACACGTAAAATTGATCCTGAAGAAAAAATTTCCAGTGTCAAAATATATTCCACTTCTTCTTTTTAATTGATAATATTGAGTTGGAAACTTTATGAGTCATTATACTCAAAGATTCTGCGTAAATAATAAATGAGAAATTTCGGAAGATTATGTCTCACAAATCAGTGTTACGTATTTTTTATTGAGAAGTTTTTGTAATGAGGTCGATTCTCAAATGGTGATAAATGTCAAGGTCCCTAAAGGGTATAGGATCTTACAAAGTAATAGTCCAAAAGTTAATACTTGTGTGTACGTAATCATATGCTTTTACGTAGAACTATTTGTATACCACGTATAATTACTGAAAGTCTTCTGGATGAATTTCATAAATGTATACGTTTAATATATTTTGTTCTCCACTGGGGAGAATGAACCGCAGCAAAAAATTTTGCAAGAAGTATTTATTTGGTATTTTTATTCATTTCTTGTACTTACTACTGAGTACCAAAAATGAAATGCTATTTTATCAACTTGGAATATTAAATTTGAGGGTGTAAAACTTGACAAATATTTTAATATATTAAATTAAATCCTTTTTTGTTGTCGTCAATATTTATTTAATTTTTCAATAACTTGTCAAACATAAATACATATAGAGGATAATGTTTTCAAAGGTTAAATAAAAAATAAAGGAAAACTAGAAAAGTTTAGGTTAAAAAATACAATAAGAAAGGTTAAAACATACACGTATTAAAATATGATAGAGTACAGTGATAGTCAGTAATTTCCTGTATGGGTTTTTTTTTATACATTATTTATAAAAATTGCAATCATAATTTTTTAACCGATTAAACACAGAATAATATCCTTTAATTAAATAAATACATGACACATACATTTTCTTCTCAAAGGCCATCAAATTTATTGAATTATAAGGTATATAAATATCGTCGATTCTTTGATATTTATTATCAGTTTTATAATTGAATTTCTTTTACGAAGAACGAACGATAAAATAAACAATTAAAAATGAAATTAACAATTATTGTATCAGTAATTGTTTTAACTATAACCATTGTTTATGCTCAACAAGAGTCGTATCCAACGAAATTTGATAACATTGATGTGAATGCTATTCTATCAAATGAACGATTATTAAATAATTATATTGATTGTCTGGAAGAGAAAGGAAAATGTACACCAGAAGGGGAAGAATTAAAAAGTATGTATATAATTTATTTTTAATTTAATTTTATTTTATATGCACTTAAAGTCGATTTCGATGGACTGCAATGACTTTAATAAATTTTAAGAAAAACAGTGAATATAACAACTAACTGTGTTCATTGTTTAAATACACAACTCCACATATGAATCAGTATCAATGTTCGAACTATACTCTGAATATCTAAGCTCAATTTGATTTGAGATTGCGGTGAATCTTGTTTTGAGCTTTGGGTCATGGATCCATTATACTCCGTTGACTGATTTCACTCATTCACGAATTTAATCCCACTTTTTAGGTGTAGAAAACTACACATTCAGGTCGCTGTCTCTTTTTATTTTGAGTTAACTAGAGGACGTATATATGGAAGAAAGTACAGGTGGAAATGACTGATTCTATGAATTTTAATCTAAAGTTTGTTTGCAACTCTACCTAATGTTGACCGCACAAACCAAATTTTGCACCATAAATCAAAATCAAAAAGAGATAACGAGCTGAGAATTAAACGGCGTATTCTTAACAATAAAAGAAAGTTTAAGTTCGTGATTAAGCCGAAGTGATCCATGATCCTTGAGCCAACTCTTTAACTGTATAAGATAGAAGAAAAATTTTTATGTAAACAATGTTTGTTTTTTAAACATACAACTTTTGTTTGAAATTTTTTTTCGTAAAATATGAGGATTATAAGCTCAATGTGATAATTTAACTAATTACCACATTGGTAATGACATCACATATTATTATTATAGTATTTTATGAATGCTAAAAATAGTCCAAACAATGATACTTAATCATATTTCGAGTATCCAAACAATTAACTCTGTAAGTTGTTATCTTCCAGTGTTAAATATAATAAAGAAAAATAATTTTAAGTAATTTTTTAATGCGTAAACGGATTGTTGGAAATAAAAGAGATACCACATCAAATGTTGACACATATTTCCGTAATTAAAGTTTGACAGTTCATTATTATCAAATAATAATTAAATAATAAGTTTTGTCCGGAAGTAACATGTACACAGGCTTGGCAATATTGCCTTATATCGTATAAAGCAAAAATCGTTCATGCTTCACAAGATTTAATCAACCACCTCTTCAGCTAAGAATCAATTATTCTACTTTACAAAAAAATTTCATTCTAAGTGACTTATAGGATAAATATGAATCATATAGCTTCTCCATATATCCAGATTAAATATATGTCGAGCAATAAATATTAAGCATGCCTGTCTTTTATTATATTATTTACAAACATCCGTTTTAATTAACTCCCACTGTTTATTTTAATAATATAAAGTTTATGTATGTTTTTCATTTTGCATATATAATTTTTATCAAAAATAATTGTACCAGATGGCTGAATTGTTTCGAATATTCTACTATAAAAAAAAAAGTTTATTCCCAAACTTTACATAAATATCATTAATTAACCATTAAAAAAATGTTTAGTTGAATTTTTTATTTTTTTAATGAATTAAATGTAAAAATCTACTAAAAATATAACAACATAATTACAATTTTATATTATTCAATCATAAAGTATGTATAAATTAAATTTTAAAATAAACTTTATTTTCATGTTTCCACACAGTTAAAATTTAATATTTATTTAAAATCATATTTTAAGTTTCATATTGCAGGATATATGAGATTATCGTTTATATACATTTTTTCGAATTAAATGTACACAGTGTGTCACAGAATAATTGTTTTTTTTAATATATAAATGATGAAAAATTCAAATGACAAAAATATCAAATCACATACCAAAATATCACATATCGTCAGACAATCTTGCTTTTCTGACCCTTATGGGCCAAGAACCAAAGATAAAAAAAATATATCACACAATACGACATCGGAAAAATAATTGGGAAGTATAATATGTAATATGGGTATCAAATAGACTTGAACTATTCTTGAAAACGAATTATTATCCTGGACCATTTTGTATAGTAACAAATTGATTATATTTGGCAATCTTTCACAAATTTTTGTTATTTCTTTGTTTACATATAAAATATTTTGGTTTTTTTTATATTGCAGAACATTTTGAAGATGCCATAAAAACTTGCTGTAAGAAATGTTCACCGAAACAAAAGGATGGATTTAAGAAAGTTTTCAATCATTTGGAAAAACAAAAACCTGAAGTATTAAAACGTCTTAAGCAAAAATTTGATCCAAGTGGCTCGCATGAAATAGAATGTAGAAAACAATTAGCTTAAAAATAATTAAGTTCCTAATTGCAAAATAATTAAGGCAATCAAAATAAAAATTTACTTCTAATAATTTTGCGTTTTTTTTTTCGAAAATAATTTTAAAATCAATTCATCAGATTGTATTGTTGACATGCAAATGGAAATTTGATGATTATTTTATACCCATTTCGCTGTGGTAAGAGTCAGTAGTCGACAACGTAATCGTTTAATGATCTATATGTATTTGGAAGTAAAGTTTATAAACTTAAGTTATAAATTTGTTGTTTCTTCAAATATTTCGAAGTGATCACGGCCACTTGCCTATGTTATCATCATTAATAAGTTATAGAAAATTTTATATATTATTATTGGGAATATTTTCGATTTGGGATCCAATCGTCAAAATTGTGAATATTTATCAATACTGTTTAGAGAAAGGGCAATTTACTCTTTTGTAACTTCTATGCCTTTAATAGGCCTGAGAGTATAAAACAATTATATCAGAAATATGTGTGAAATTTTTAATGACGATTGAAAATCAGTATATAAACATTAAAATATTCAAATTAATATTTTTAATTAAAAAAATATCAAAAATATTGTATTCATTCATTGTTTAAACAAAACGGATATTAAATATTTACACAGAGAAAAATCATTTGTTGAAAGCTAAAACAGATGTGACCGAACAAAATGAATATTAAATTAAAAATAAAAATTTTTTAAGGTGGTTACTATGAAGAAAAGTTGAATTGCGAATATTTTATTTTTAACAGTAAATTTTCGAAATATGTAGATTTCTTACTCAGCTGAATAGGATGAGATATTTGTTTGCCTGAAACATCAGCTGCAAAGTGAGTTACAATTTGCTGCTCCTGATGATACGTAAAAACCAACGTATTTTTCAATGTTAGTAAAATGTGAAATGTTGTTTCTTATTTTTAAAGGTAAATTTTGTATTTGTGCCGGGCTCTAAAAAATGTGTGAGGTTAAGTAACTTCACTTAAACATTATATATGGGTATATTGAATATGGTAACATGGGGTATATTAGTTTCCATTGAGTATGGTAACATTAGTATTATCAGGTATAACAACAGGAAAAAGTGTGTCTGCAAAAGTTTTTTTAAAATTATTATTCTTCTAAAACATAATATGACCACTAAAAAGTGGTCTTATTACTACTAAGTTATATAGTAAATACAGTGAGTAAATATTTAATCTATACAATAGTACAAAGCGATCCTAGATGTTCACCATCCATGATCTGACTGTGTGTGTTGTAACTTAACTTTGAGAGATCGGTTGCGATCGGTAATTACGTCAGGATGGGGTCATAAAATATGTTATTGGCACAAAATAAAATATATAATTTGCTTAAAATAAAAATTGTTAAAGCAAGTGAATTCTACACTGAAGCAATAACAAGAAACAAGTTAGATTTGCCAAATTAAACTGGCAGTAAACAAAATAAAAATAAGGATATAAAACTTTTTTTTTAAATCTAAAGCGAGTATTATAAACCTAACTTATCCTAAATTATACTGTGTAGACGAACTATTAATTAAGTAGTTTGATAAAATTGCTTTAGTCAATTAACTTGTGATTAGATTACCATCGAACTAGAATTTTTACCTTGCCAATTATTTCCATAAAAAAGACTTTTCGTTTTATTTCTTCTTAGTTTTATTCTTAAGAATAATGTCTAACATAATTTTGATTTTGATCTTTAATTTTTTGTGTACTTCCCAGCTATAAATTATCCAATAATTATTATACATTATAATGTTAACTAGTACATAATAATGTTTACTGTGAAATAACTAAAGTAGACCTAACTCAGAAGTAAATAAAAAGTATATAAATGTATACAAAATTTCGAATATATCTGAGATAATCGAAAACATGATCGTAGATAAATTAAATATTATGTCAACAAATAAAATATAATTTATATTACATTGAAAGAAACATGTTACAATAATTTATAATTAGAGCAGCATATTGGTGAGAGAACCTGCTTTGGGTATATAAAAACGCGTGTTCAAAACCGGTTTTTAATTAGTTTTTGTGAATTTTTTATGAAAGAGAAATTTAAAAAAAAAAATGGAAAATGGAAAATGAAAATTATCCAAAAGCTTCATAAGTGAATTTTCTGAGTGTGATCAATGTTTCTACCAAATTTCTTCAAAATTGAACATGTCGTTCGATACAGATAGATACAGACAAACAAAATGCAAAATCGTTGTTACACCATAAACCTCACATCGTTCAGCCGATGATACAATAATACAAATTTATAAAAGAAAAAAATATTTTATTATTTTTTTTACAAACGAATTAATTATGTTTAAAAGCAAAAAGTTTTACTCGAACATCCTTCATTCCATACATTTCAATAAAATTTATTATATCAATTTAAATTTCTTTCACAGTTATACTTAATCAACAATTTTAAAAATGAATATTTAATTAACTTCAACAAAGTATATAGTTAGAATAAAATCTATTAAACAAATTTTCATTGTAAATTTATTGAAATTAAATTCATATCTAATCAAATTTAATTAAAAACATGTTAATTTAAAGTGATTTAAAATTCATACCGATTTGATTTACAAACAAGGACTCAAAAATGATGACCTTATATTTTAACGACAATCGTGCACTTATCCCTACTAAAGTTTTGTAATTTTATAAAATCATATGAAGATTTCTACGTTTTGTTTTATTTGTATTTCCATCGCTTAAATTATTTTTTCTAGCGGTTTCATGTATATTTTATTTTCTAAATTACTAAATATACACGAATTTCTGTTTCATAAATTTTTGGAAATGCCCATATAAGGTGGGGAGTAATTACGAAATTAGATGGGTATTGACAGACTGGTATCATCTAGCTAAAGTAGAAATTCAGTAAAAGTATTTTTATTATAATTAGTTATATAAAATATATCTAAAATATTGAAGTAATTCCCCAACAACAAGTGAGCAAAAAGATTTAAGACAAAATCAATGCAATGCTACTATTTCCATTCAAGACAATTCCCCGATTTTGTGTAGAAAAACTCCATTAATTAAAACTTGAAAGCCTCGAAATTATTAATTTAAGTAATGTTATAGTGACTAATTAAATTAATATTTTGCAATAAATTCATTGGCATCAAAAAAATTTTTTTGAAATACAATCGTATGATAGACATTCCAATATATCACTGTTCGTAAGTATCGGCTGTTACGGTTGGAAACTGATGTTAATATGTAAAGTGTAATTAGTAGTTGCATAAATCCACGTTATGTATTTTATAATAAAATGTTCTATCGTCGCCTATTTCGATTTATGCAACCAATTTCAAATTGTTTGAACATACTTGGTTTTTTATTGGAGATTTATTCTTCGCCGCGATAATATTTCCTATTTTTTGAGGGTATCATACTTTTTCAATATTCGCAGATGCCGATTTTAGCTAGGTGGAGTCCATAGACATAAACTGGTGTGGGTACTTCGTTATGAGTACAATTTTTTCCGGATATCGTTTTCAGGAAGTAAGTATAAATTTAAAATAATTATCTTTTTTAATAAATATATTAATTGCAAATGTAGTTTTGTAGTTGGCTTGCACAATATTTGCATGAAAATGAAGGGCGAGTTGAAGAGGTTTTTGCCAAAAAATATTTCTAAATACAAAATAACATTTGATTTTTACTTTAGAATAATTTTTCGAAAGAAATACAATATTGAGTGTATTTATTACCAATTTATTAAATTTTAAATTAAATTAAATTTTAGGTACCAATCTCCCAATAAGTTAATTTTTATTTGTATATATAAAATTTAACTTGTAAAGCATGGTTGTAAAATTGTTGTCATATAAACAAATTTGGTACTAAGAATTTTATTGAGTAAAAAGAAAAGAAGTTTTATTAAATTCAGGATAAATTTTTATAAAGCTTTTTAAAATTAAAAGCCTTTGTACTGTACATTAACATTATTTAGGGTTTGAATTATAGACTGTTTGCAATTTTTTCTATGATTCACAGAATTGATTTTCTAATTTATTCTTTCTAAGAATATTTTTTTTTTTTTTTTTTGCAAATAAGTAGAGTTTTTTTTTGGTGGTGGCCTGTAGACAGTATCTACTCTGCCTTTCTCAAAGAATGGGGCTGGATCGAGGCAACATAAGCCATTTTATTCAATATCATAATAATGTAACCCAAAAAAGAATGAATTAAAAATAATACATTTAATACACGTTAGTATCAGTATTATGAATTTTTTATTTCTTTATTATTAAGAGTGAAAAATGGGAGGGCAAGTTTATTTGATGTAAACTAGACTTGTTTCATGGTAAAAACTTATTTTCACATATACATAAAAATTATATTCGTACAAACGTTCATCTAACGAATACACAAAACATCTCTCATATATGACTTTCGAAATATCTCTCGAAAACTAATTTACGTTTAAACTTTCAAATGTGAAATATGCCATATCATTCACGATTTTATTAAAACTTTTTCATATACAGTTCAGCTTAAATTTTTTTATAAAAAAAAAAAAAATAAATAAATAAATTTTTCGATTTAATAAAATAATTAATCAAAATATCAATATGACGTTCTTACTAACAGATGTGATTTTGATTGTTATGTTTTATTATATTTTTATTTATTATACACAGTACGTTGATATGAGTATATTCAATGGAACACATTGTCAGTATGAAAGTAAGATCGCACTAGGTGGAACTGTATTTCAACGGAGCCCCACGGCTAATTTAAAAAACCGAACTTTATTTATCAAAATCATATTATTTCTTCTTATTAGATAAAAATAAGTTAAGGCAAACAAAAATAGTAAGAAAATATCTCTTCTTGCTTCCTTTGCTGCTGCTTAAACTACATTATAAATGCAATTGTGGTTAATTATGGAATCGATCTGGTACAGTTCATCCCATCTGATGGTGTCTACGAACCTTAAGAAAATGCAAAATGCAAAAAGCGTGCATACATCTCAATAGATTTCAGTATTTATTACCAATATATTTTATTGATTATCGTATTTAGCTTAGAAATTCGGCTTCGAAACTTTTATTAGTAAAACATATTACAAACGGAAACTCACGGGTATTTAAGATGATAAAACAAATCGGTATGTACTTATTTAAGAGCAAAAAATGTTTCTCTTTGACAGGCTGGCTCTGTATACTCTGTATACGTTTTAGATTATTGAAATTTTACATATGATTTTGCAATTTTTACTTATCAATTCCGAGCGCTTTTTGATTTTGATATAAAAATATTATTGTTTTAATCGAAAAAAATATGTTTTTGTTTGATTTTATCAACACTGAAATACAAATTCCATGTCATGTCGCAAAATTCTAGAAATGTAATTTTTATGAAACTCCATTATATAATTTTCCGTGTTACTCATTTAATTATAGATGCTTGTCCAATTCTAGTATAGTAATTATAAATTTGCTGTAAAAGAAAGTAATGAATCTTACAATTTCATCAGTTTTTCCTTTTTATTAATCGCTAAGTTTCGAGGATTTTAAAATAAGAAAAATTTCGAGACTTTCGAGAGCACGTGAATATTCATAAATATACTTAATATTTATGTCATATTCCGTTGATTCTGTGAGGTTTTTGTTGAGAGAATTCACTCTATTAACGAAAATAACTTTGCCGACATGGTCGTGGGCCTTTGTGAGTGGGAAAATACAGGAAACCTCAACAAGCATAGCAAGCAGTAATTAATTAAATACCTTATAAACAACTGCCACTATTGGATTTAAGCACATAGGCTTTACGGATTCAAACACTAAGACATGTACATTTGCTCATAAAATTTGGCACTAGTGTTAAGAAACCCAACTTAAAAATCGCACGCATAGCTACTGTACACTTTCAACAATATTACATAAGAGTTGAATTGATAAACTCTTTTTGAAAATCGATAAAAGAAACGAAAATTACATAAATTTTTTCGAATAAACGAAGACATAAATTGAATGCGTACAATAAATACTATGAGGTTCAGTCCATAATCTTGGTTCTTTAATTAAAATAATTATAATTTAAAAGTAAACATATTGTGTACTCGTTTGAATACTCTGTAAGGGTAAGGAATTTCTAGATTTGAAATTTATTACTAACTACAAACTTTAATATGAAACGCCTGATGGTGTTAAAATTACCATACAAAACTAATAAAAGTTTTTCTTAGTTGCATTTTTGTATGTAAAAAGTGTTTTATATTATGTGGGTATTTTTGTACTTGTTTGAAACAAACTACAATGAAAAATGTAATCTTATTTATGAAAAATGGAACAAAAAATTTATAACGAAATTTATTTTTTGTTTTCTCAATGATTGATTGAATGGTTTTTTTAATACATTTTCACTCCATGTATTAATAATGTTATTTTAAAATCAAATATTTCATTATTTGCCACGAATTCATTTACAATTCTATTAAACAAATCGTAAATTATTTGTAATAAAAATTTTAAGTACCTAAGAAATGAATCAAACTTTTAAGATTAAGTTGATTTTGAAACTTATTCACAGACTTATTATTTACGGAAACTTTTAAAAAATAATTCATTCAGTCGTTCTTAAAAAAGTCACAAAGCTTTTGTTTAGTTTTTAAAACTTTTACATAGAACCCGATGCATTTTCTTCCAAGAATTTGTTGTTCAATATAAATATATTTTCATATAAAAGAACATTTTTTGTAATAAAACTATAAAACTTTCATGATGCTCTGTAATCTGAAGGTTATTAATTAATGGCTAAAATTAGTGTATCCAAAATTCTTGAGATGCCTTTCAACCAATGAATTTTATTGAGACTAAAGAAATTTGTATACAAAATTCAGCAATAAAAATATTCATTTTGTGATTTAATCTTAAAGATACAACGTTCAATCTAAAGCAATTTATGAAAACCGACAAAATCACCACGAAATCGTTAATATTTTATCTATTTTAACTCAAGTACCTACTCTAATAAAATCGTTTTGAATATTCAATAGGACATGAAAAAATAAATTTAAAAACACGCTTAGTACAATATCAATAAAAAAACACACGTCAATGTATTTTATAATAAACAATTTTTTTAATAGAAAAATTTTGTGTGCGTTATTTTTGAAATTTCTTTATTTGTAATGGAAAAATAAATTTATAGAAGACAAAATTCGTCCATAGAAGTATTGATTTAATGAAACAAAAACACTTGGCAGGGCAACTATCACTACACAAAAACTAATGACACACGAATTTTGAGCAATAGAACAATATATTTGAGCAATTTCTACTACAAACGGTTTTCTAGAAAATTGAAGAAAAAAGATTTTTCTAAATTTAAGTTACTATAAGCAAGCCTACAAGAAATTTAAAAATTGTCTGAAAATTTCAAGCAAATTATGAGACCAGAGTTTGTGTTAAACAAATTTCGAAAATTTTAATCGGTTCTCCGAAAATGGATTAATTATTATTAAAGGTCAAAACCAGGTGGAACAACTTTCTCAAATATTAATATAACAATTGAAAAGTATACCAAAATTTCGATTTTCCTGAATTTTTGATTTTTATTTCCAAATGCGTTCATTAAAAGTAGTTTAGAATGTGTATACGTTTTTCGACGATTTCCCAAGGAAAACTTTGTGATACAAATTGCTCGAAAATCTTAGCCAACAGCTTGAAACTAGCTCTAAAATACGAGTAAATTTTTTCATTTATTATATAAAAAAAAGTTTTCCTTGATTTTTCTTTGTGCAAAAAACTTCTCGTAATTACCACTAAACCTGCATGAAATTTGTTCAAAATTATGGTAAACTTTTCAGGCTTTGACCTACAAAAAAAAAATTATATTTTCGGAAATCCAATTAAGATTTTCGAAATTTTTTTTACATGTACATGTGCTCAAAATGTTCTCAAAATTACCAGATAATGTTTAAATTTCTTGCATGCCTGATTATAGAAAACTTTTCTTCGCAGAAACTGCTCAAAAATATGGTTGCATTGCTCCAAAATTCCTGTGTCTTTAGTTTTCTGTTTAGTGAAAGTATTAAACCTAAAACAGTTGAACCGTAGATAAGTTTCAAATGTTGTTTCCATGCTCTTCGTGATTGAATTCATAACATAATAAATTTGTAATAGTTAATTGCATATTCAAATAACAATACCTTAAGTAAATAGTGCATGAGTCGATAAACAACAAACTATACTAAAATTTCCTATCAATATCAAATTGAAATGAACATTAATGTTTTAAGCGGATAATTGTTGACTATCTGTAACAATACTTGAATTGGCTTTATTTGAACTTTTTTTTACAGATGGACGAACTACCATAGACAATCGATTTGAATATTTACTATATACTCTAAAACTGCAAGTACCGTTTTTTTATTTATTTTTTGGCCATCAATCTTTATGTTTATTAAGGTCATGTGAAGAATGTAAGATATTGAATAAGAATCTTGTTATGGAAAAATTGGCATTTTATCAAAATTTTTATCTATTTACGCTTATTCCAAGTATAAGCAAATAAAAAAGATGATACACAACAAAAAAATGTGATGATTAAACGTTTCATGTTGAAAAAACTAAAACTTAAATAAAGGATTTTTATAGCGTTATTTATAATATATTCAGATTACAAGAGAGTTTTTAATTTATATAAATAAAATTCCATCTGGTAAGCATCTTAGCACAAGACCTTATTAAAGCCTTAGGTAACACTTAACCCAACAACAATTGTTTATATACATACCTACATTAATTATGGCTAATATAATAAATCCCTTTCGAAATTTCAGAGCCCCTAAAATTTTCGACTGTCTCCGCAAGCTTTAAATTAATGGACATCCGATTTTTTGTTATTGTATAATATATAATATATATTTTAGGAATTTTATATATATATACGAAATCGGGAGACGAATGTGCATTTTTAATCAATTCCTCGTATCATAAAGTTTATATTAGAAAAAATAGCATCGTATATTAAAAAGTTTTAAATACTAAAAAACAACGAACGAAAGATGAATGTCGATGGTGCATGTCATTCAATGAAGTATGATATTGAAGAAGAACCATTCTAAAATGACAGTTTAAAACCACATATATTCGTTGGATTGTTTTGTAAACCCATCAATTTGCATTCATAATAATACGAGAAGAATACTTGTGTGGCTGCTTTTAAATTATACAATTTTGATATGTGAATCTAAATAGGATATAAAAATCTACAAAAATGATTTAAGAACAATATAGTATACTATTTTTGAAACTAACTAGAGGGGTGGCCACACGCGATTCAAGGACCAAAAAATAACATTTTCATTTGAAAAAATCTATTAATAATAGCTTTTATCAGAATAACCGAAGTTGTATTTCAACAATAATCCAAATATGAATAATGAAACTATATAATATATATAGACTTGAGATAACTTTGATTTCTTTTCAGCATTTTTTTATTTTTTGTGATCAACAAATGCAGGATATGTATGCACTGTAAATTGGTATTGGAAGCTACATTTTTAATTTGGACTTTTTTTTAAATTGTTTACTTTATGTCTATACTGAGTTTCACACTGACCTTATTTCTTTGGTTATTTCTTTACAATGTTTTGCTGATGTTACATTAGCAAGTAGCTACAAAACAGATATTAAATAATTTTTTTTGAATACAATTCGAATTAACTCCCCAATATGATTTAAACTAAGTTTTTGATTATGTATTGATAATAATTTCTAAATCTTTGGAGTATCAGATAACCGCATTCGTTTTCTCTAGTATTTCAGGGATCTTTTTCGTATTATTTTAACAAAATCGGTTCTATCATACCAACAATAATTACATCTTCTATGAAAAGAAGCATATTTTCCTCATGTACCACATCGATTAAAATGATTTAATTCAAGAATTAAACAATATAATTATTGTAAAAAATTAAAACTACTCTTCCATATTAGCGTTTCTAAAATTAATTAGGATTGTTTTAAGAAATATTGGCGCAAAAAATGAGTTTTTTATAAGTTAATCTCTAATGACACATACATTGCATTTTTTCAATACTATAGATGCAATAAAAAAATTTGCTATTTTACCCATCAATATGACAAACTAGGCCCAATACCAAAAGTAATAAGTTACTCTTAAAGAATGTTTTCTACCTCTTTCTTGAGAAAAAGTTTTATGGTTGATTCTATGATAAGCTTTTATAATTATTGAATAATAAAGTAATTTATATAACATTTTTATTCACAATCAAGTCATTTGTACATATTAACATTATTCACTTTAAATTTTCAAAGAAAATGTATATATAAGTGTATATAAGTGATATGGACATCGATAGGACCTCTTACCATAGAATGAACCTTATGTATAATCACTATGTAATCACTATGGAGATAATCATGTATGACGTGACTTATGCAGATCTCTTTCTTTGTTTCCTAAATAATTTTGAACGTATTTAGCAATTTTTTATAAGATTTTTAAA
Organism: Chrysopa pallens; assembly: GCA_020423425.1. Classification (NCBI taxonomy): domain Eukaryota; kingdom Metazoa; phylum Arthropoda; class Insecta; order Neuroptera; family Chrysopidae; genus Chrysopa; species Chrysopa pallens. The sequence continues at coordinate 54,255,671 of CM035591.1, forward strand.
AAATAACTTTAAATTCATGATCGTAAATTGAAGACCCTGCAATTGAAGTGATAAAAAATTTCCCTATTTACATTGTTTATGACACCGTTGATTTTATTATGACGTGAGAATTTCAAATTTAATTTTAGTGTGTTTTAATTTTTCTTCGAAGCGATCGGATAATTAGTCTTAGAGCAATTTCGCTACAAAAATTTGCCGACAGGTGACATTAAAACATATGCAAACACACATAAATATACATTATTTATTATTTTCCTTTTGTGAACCATGAAAGTATAAAATACGTAGCAGGAAATCAAACGTACATGTCTCTGCCTGTGCTTACTTTTGTCATGGCCTTATTTTTGTGTGTGTCATTATACTGTTTAATTATTATTTTTGACGTAGTTTTTTGTGCTATGGATTATTCTTGTTTGAAATATTTTTCATGGGTTATTCAATGGATCACACTGCTACAGTATTCTTCTCGTATTGCAAATTATTAAAATTCTAAAACTAAAGTAGAAAGCAAAGGGAGTAAATTACCTCTGATTTTGCACTAATAATCGTCACTTTTTTAACAGGTGATGGCCTGTGTAACAATATTCCAGATAAAGGTGCTGTTTGTAATGAATTACGAGCTGAAGAAGTTGTTAATACCGATGTTGGATGTTGTTGTTTTTGTTGTAATTGCTCTTGTTTTTGTTCTTGATTGGATGGGGTGGGTGTGGGTGGTGTAGTCGATGATGGTGTTGATGATGACGTTGTAGTTGTTGTTGTTGTGGCTGTTGCGGTATTATTTGATGGACATGCAGGTCCTTGATTCTGTCCATTGTTTATCATTGCACTCGAATATTGTTGTTGTTTTAATTTTAAGTTTTTTGTTTCATTGACCATTTTAAATTTTTCAATATATTTCAACATTTATTTTTATTTAAAAATAGGGCTTTCTGTTATAAATTAACTTTGGACGGGATAAAAAATTGTTTTTTTTTTTTTTTTTATTAAGCTCAATTAAATGCCAGTGTTTGTTTGATGGCAGGCTTGTAATTTCTTAATTTGTGGTTTTATAATTTTTTTTGTCAGTCGTTTTATTGTCGATTAATTTAAAAAAAAATAATTATCGTTAAACACCAAGGAACATAAAATTTTTATTTGTTATTTTAGACAATTAGGCTCTTAATTAGTACTAAAAACATGTATAAACATTTAATAAACATCGAAAAATTCGTTAACAATCATCACATTTAATGAAAAGCCTTAATTATTATAACATTCAAAGCTTTATATGTTTATTTTTTTGCAGCCTTATAACATTTAACTAAGTTTGTTTAGATTTTTTTTTCGGCGAATTTTTTTATAGAAAAATATTTTTGTTCACAAGAATTAGAAAAAAAAAAGGAACACTACAAGTGTTAAGTTTCTCACATTATAAATTCAGAGCACGATATTTTATTTAAAAATTTTCACCACACGATTATTTTGTTATCGAAAGAATTCAAATACGAGTCTTAGTAATAGTAATAGAATGAAGAGAGAGATAATAACCACGATAGACGCCGATATAAATGATAATATGAAGCATAGTTCGAATTGTGTTTAGTTAGAAATGCGTTTTATAGGATAGAAAATATGAAACGTGTGCGCGTACTGTTCGTTATATATTATCATGTATGTTTGGTTTCAAATTTACTATTTTGCTCATCGTCAACTCTGGCGGACGACTGTCGACGACGTGAGGGAGGCTGTTGTTGTTGTTAGACGCCCGGGACGCTCTGAGTCGACGCCGGTTCGCCGTACCTACAACGGTCGACGTTCTGTTCTTCACAACACAGTCACTTTGCAAATTCAAACAAACGATATGTATAAAATATACTATGCATCTATCTCACTGTATTAGAATATTCAGTAATATAAAATATTATTTCTTTATAGTGTGATTATTATAAGTTTGCAATTTGACAAATATACTTTATCCAAACAGTATCCGAATCCTTTTAGAGTTGGGACATCTCGTTTATCAAAGTATCCAATTTTATTTGATTTGAATCTCAAAACTATCCGATCCAGTTTACCTTACAGTTATCAAAAGTTTGTATAGTTTGTTGATTCCCTTAAAACTTAACACATATAAAAATTAATTTATTAAAGTTCGATTCTACAACATAGATTACATTGTCAGATTCTATAGCTAAGATCCGAGTAGCTATATGATTAACACCGACTTAATTAGGTTATTTATTTATTTTATAGCAGTATTTATTGTAAAATTAAGTTTTACTTTATCGTTCCGGGTTTTTGAAGTAGGTTTTATTTTTTTCATGTAATTTTTATTTTTAGCACTTGAATATGGTCTTGCCACTAAAAATTCATCTTTTTGATGACATACAATTTCTAAATAGATGATAACAGAGTGGATGTCGACATAACAATTCAACTTTAATGGTGTAAGGTATGAGATATTTCATTTAATCAATCCGATGATTTGGTGCCGTAAATTAAGAACAAGAAAAGAATAAGATAATTTTTAAGTATTAAATTTTATTTTTAAATAATAACTAAATTATTTTTATTTTGTTTTAAGCACAGGGTAAATTTTAGGCTTGCACTTTTGGTTCTTTTTTATAATTATGGCCATTTTTAATTTCATCCCCATATGAATGAACTTCAGTCATATGAAACGAAAAACGATGATCGATACAAATATACTACATTTGACAAAAAAGCATAATATTGAGCTCTAGCTTCTTAAATAATAAGGGCGGGTGAAATTTGTATCCAAATTCCAAGTAAGAAAAATGGAATGTTACTTGGTGGAACTGATTTTAAGCTAAGATATTTAAAGTAAAATGTTAATATCACCGACTCATTCAAACTGATCAACTCATCACGATTCTTCACATCGAGGTCAAAACTCAATTATCAAAAATTAACATTCAAAAGAACGTATTTTATTAATCTAAAAAGATTTATCAATAAGAAATTTTTTATAGTACAATTGTCTCCACAGTGCATGTCAACGATGCGAGGCAAGTCTCTAACAAAATCAAAAAAATGATTGAAAAGACAGATAAAGTTAAAAACGCCTTTTTAAAAATAATTTTTAAAAAACTAAAATCTTTAATATGAAACAAACTATTTATCCTGAAAAGAATTACGGTATTTATAAAATATCTATCTCTGGACATAGGGAAATTATTGGATAAACTTATATGGTAATAGAGACCCAAATAAAATAACATTGTTCTTCCGTAAAGAAAAAACACCCTTAGAAGAGCCATTTAATAAAGGAAACTATTTGTTCCACACACAAACTGAAAGCAATTATGTTATTGATTTGGGTGTTCCTTGAATTTCTCAAACACAAGAAAGTGGGTAACAGTGACTATCTTGATTGACAAATTCAAGGTACACCCAAATCAAAGCCATGATTGCTTATAATTTGTGTGTTTAGCAAATACTTTCCTTCATTTATCGATTTTCTAATTTGAAAGTTTCTTGAAGTCGCATCTTTTTACGATTATTAAAGTTTGTGCTCAAAATTTTTACATTGCACAGAGAGTGGTATTGTTCTTTCTATCCATATAACTTGCAAACCCGCTTTGTAGGGTGTTTGTTCTTTAAGGAAGAATAGTGTTCTTTTGTGCTGGTTCTCTTAATTTGTAAATATAACAACTTTAATAGTTTAAGTGAAGATACAGTATTTTCAATTTATTGTTATTTATACTACTTGACAAATTCTCCAACTTCCAAAATGTTACTAATAATAATTTACTGAAATTTTAATGATTAATTATTTTTTTATTTTCATATCTTTAACCCATTTATATTTAAATAAAAATGAACTAAATCGTTAATATTTATTTGTGTATGGAAATACATAAAATCATTGTAGAAAAGTGGTAACACATATTTTAAGAATTCGTGTTTATATGTGTTCCCTAGACTATCAGGAACATTCATCATTCATGACTATGAAAATTGAAAAAATTAAGGTAGTTTTTCCATCCAAAATAGTAATAGTGGCAAAAAAAAAATTTAAAATTTCAACACGTTTTTGGGGTCACTGATCACGCATCCAAGGTTTAAGATCAATTGAGTACAGCTGCGGCCCCATGAAAACCAGAAGTCAGTAGACAATAAAATCGTTTTTAAATTAAAATTTTGTTTCGCGTGACTACAAATCAGAGGCTAACAATTTACTGAGGAATGTTTCAATCCAAATAAAACCTCCTCTAAAAGTTACAGAAAAAAATTTTTAATTCAAAATTTCACATCAAAAATTATCTTTGTTTTCACAATCGTTGATTATTGAATCCAAGATCAAAAAGAAACTGAGGATGGTTGCCAACCTCAAAAAACAACCGAAGTGCCAGTTATAAAAAAATTTCTCTATAACTTCACCTCAAAAAATCGTCTTTCGGTGTGTTTTCGAGGTTGTTGATCACTAATTTGAAGTGATAAAGCAACAAAAGATTGTTTCAACCCCAATAAAACCACCCCTTTAAGTGACAGAGATAAAAATTGTGCGATACTTCTAAGGGTGATTTTATTGAGGTTAAAACTAGTTGCTCTTAACCTAAGATTCGTGATCAAGGACCCAAAAAACCCCGGAGTCGAAGTCGAGATGAAATTCTGAGTATAAAAATTATTATCTCTGTCACTTCTGCATTGCGATTTTGGTGGTGAAATTTGGAAATTTTGTAATTTTTTTTTTATCACTATTACTATCTGGGGTCGAAATTATCCTAATTTTCAATTTTGACAGTCAGATAAAGGTTAGTGGTGATGAATGTTCCTGAAAGTCAGAGGAACACGTACAAAAACGATTTTTAAAATCAAAGCTGTTCCAACTTTTGTCCTCATTTAAACGTTTTTTTAGAAATAAATCAAGTGCATACTTAAAAAAAATAATGTAGGAATATTGTGAAATTATTTAAGTTCATATAATATAACATAATTCATAGAGATAGAATAGATTTCGATAAAGATATAACGATCCACTATTTATTGACAAATTATTTTGATATTAATGTTTTTGGTTTGGTATAGAAAACAACAACACTAAATATTGATATCCGTGTTTAATAATAACATACACTTCATATGCTACCTAATAAACAATTTACACATGTCTAGACTCTTATATGCCATCAGATCTCATGTTTCACTTTACTGCTACACACTTAATATACTACATGCTATACTATTTTATATCTCTATCCTTGTTTGATGTTTCTATTGATAGTAATATATGAGGTGTTTTTATACTTTAGTATTTTATGCAAATTGAAATGGAAATTACGTTTTCCGTTTATACTATTCAATCTGAATAGATTTATAAAATCAAATACCTAATAAATTTAGATATTTTATTCAGACTTTGGTGGAATTTAAAGATGTTTAGGAAATATAAAGAGAAATAAAATTAAATACAAAAAAAAGACGCATCTGCACCACCTGTTCGCAATAAAAACAAACGTTCCGATGACAGATTTCATTCCCTCAAGCCTCGATCATACTCATCAACAGAATTAATAAGGAGGTGGTAAAACGTCTTTCATCAAATCGACTCGGCTTCAAAAGCGATCAACAACTCTAACGTATACAAATTAATAAAAAATTAAATACACCAGCAGTAATTTATGCATACGGAAAAATATTTCAGAAGACAATGCAATAACATGGAACAAATCCTTTATATTTAAACTTGCAAAAATTACAGCAACAATAAGATCCAAGATACTTGGTTAAAGCTAATACTTTAACAGAAAACCAAAGACAATTATTTGGTAGAAAAAAAACTGTAAGTCAAATTGGGAAATTGGTCAATTAAGGATACTTCAATATACTATCGCCTATGTTTACATGTGTGGACAGGTTTTGCAAGTCGTACATGATTAAAAAAATCCATTTAAAGAAAAAATAAGATATTACGCTTTTAGTTCAGATGCAATTATTTGATATTTTTATAGAACAAAAGCGTAAAATAACATTCCCAGTTATTTAAACAAAAATTATTTTGAATTGCCTAGAGTTACTAAATTTAAATATTTGTTTGTAGGCCCAATTTTCTTTTTGTTCTAGTTATTATTATGATAATGAAAAAACATTAAATAGAAAATTTATTTGATAGGTTGTACAATCCAATAACCAAACATATTTAGCCTAAAGCAAGTTTGGAATTAATATGAAATAATGGACGATAAAAACAAACAATTTAAATGGTTTGATAAATTGTTTATACACAAATAATATTTCTTTGATACTTTTTTAACGTCATTGAATTGGAACATTTATAAATTCTAAATCAGTGTATAGATTATATATCTGCAAAATTATTATTAAATTGTTAGTTTTAATGAATAGTTTGTTGAGTGGAGCAAAAATTTTTGGTTTAAAAGATGAGTAGTCAGTTAAATCTAGTAATCAAGTTGGCTGAAAGGCCAATAAAACTTTGTTACTTCTGAATGAGATATAACAAACCGAAAATTTCCATAGTGTTCTTTTTTATTGTTGGGGAAAATATATTTTATATTCAATACGTTTCCTATTTTCTACGATTAAAAGCTATGCTCATATCCTATTTTGTATGCTTATTTTGTTCTTTATCTCGTAATTAATGATACACGGTTGCAAGCTATATATTATAAGCAATATAGTAACTTCTCATAGTATTTAAGACATTTTTTAACAACAAAAATATAATTATTATTAGATTACAATAATAAATTTCAAAAAACTGTTTATCTGATCTATATGAAATACTTTTTGTTAGCTGCTCGTCAAAATCATTTTGTCAGCAATTTTTACAGTAAGTCACAAATTTAATAATTTTATGTACAAATTAATCCATGGGAACTAAGCCGTAAAAATCAATTTATTTTATTTTTTTTTCATAGTAAATATTTACGTTAAATTTTGTCCTTCATATTTCATATCTCTGCCCTGACATTATAATAATCGAAAAAAAATTGTGTATACGATCTTGTTATTTCCATATTATACCTTATCGCTTAATACTGGCTTTAAAACTAATAACCAACGTTCCAAAAATGATATTTCTTCCACATTTTGTGAGTCATGTTGATCACGACATCTGTAATTATAAGTGCAGTACGCAAACATGGTCTCTCCCCTGAATTTGAATACGTTATGATTGATCTAAGTATTCAATAGTATTTTGCAACTTAGCTATAATTAATGCATAGATTATAGATATACTTTATTTTATTCATTAACTATTAATACTTTTAATGTTTTCTGCTTTCACCTGAAAAAGGAGCACCCCTGGCCTCTATCCCTTGGTGCATAATTCGCCAAAATATTCAGTAGAGTTTTAAATACTTATTTAAATGGACTATTCTTGAATTTTTTAGATCTATTACATTTTGAATTGTTCAGATCTCTTCGATTACCAGTAAATTTGTTTTTGTTTTTGATGAGACTGGGGGAAAGACTAGATTTTATCAAATGGACACTATTGTTTGTGGGGAAAAAATTACAATTTTTTATTAATCGTAAGAAAATGCACATATACAATTGATAGTCATCAGATTCTAATATAGATTCACTATATGCACTTTTCCATAGGGACCTCACCCCTAACTTTCTCTAAAATGATAAAGAAATGTAAAATTGACTTTGTATCTTGCAAACATACAAAAATCAGTTATTTAATAAATCTGTTAAATAATTAGAATAAAATTCTAACATTTTTGTCTTGCGTCGTCTGAGTTTTATTAGAAAAGCGATCCCCAAACTGTGAATGACTTATATAATACTTGTTTCTAGAAATGCCATTACTATAACTTAGTATATTAGTATACGCGATGAGGATCAATTTCATCCTGAGATGGCTCTAGGAAGCCAGTCAGTAATACGCTGGAGGGGGGGGGCTTTATAATGATACGAGAACACTCAGTTTCAATTATTGATTGGGTGTCTGTGTATAATAAATACCATATTGTTATAACACTCCATATATATGTAAACACTATTCTTATACCAATAAATTAATGTCAAAGGTTCATGACCTTTAAACATAACAAATCAAACGAATGTATAGTAAATTAACAACTATATCCTTATGGTATGTAATTTTCTCAATATCACTTTATTGAATGTATTATTAATTTGCAACATAGTAGGAAAATTGTAACGAAAATTCAAATTGTCAAGTGTGGTAATTGCACGATAATTTTTTTAATGAAAGCTTCTTGTATAAAAATAATTGAAAGTTGTTTTATTATATATACAAAAAAAGTTTTGATCGACAAAAGTTTTCAAAAGAAAGGGGAAAGTTTGGCGTAGCAATCTGTCTCTCCTTTACCAACTGGAAAAATAAAATAACATCCAATTTAGTTCTGAAAACGGTATTCGTCGCAAAACTACAAAAACTTATCATGAAATACTTATATGGCACATTAGAAGTTCTTAATAGATCGACTTTCAAAACTATGCTTTTTTATTTTCTGAACTCGATGTCATCAAAGAAAACCTTATACAGAAAGAAAAATAAAGGAAGGATAAATTACATACATAGAAATGAACATTGGAAACGGAAACACAATTTTGTTTTTAAATTTTGAAGATTAATTTTTTTAATTTTCGGAAACAATGCGTTAATTTTTAATAAAATATACCAATGATGAATGTAAAATAAGTGAATGTTACAAAAATCATTTGATATGAATAACATGCTACTCAAATAGAAAATTGCACATACAAATAAATACATTAATAGAGTGTTGAAAGCTTCGTTCTAAGTTCACCAAACTCGATATTCTGTCTTCATTTTTTAATGGTACAAACGTGACACAATTAAATCTGATAAAATTTTACCTAATATCTAGCAAAATAGTTATTATAGCATCACATCAATGTTGAATGAAAGTGTAAACAAGTTGTGATCAGTTTTTATTTTAATTCTAAATTAAATATAGCATGTGTCATAAACTTCTGTTGTAAATTAATGAATGTAGTAAATAAACCCTTCGAATACTATTCTATATGAGAGAAGAAAATTATTTCATCTAAGAAAATATTATTATTTCTCTCACTCCATTGGTTTAAGGATCTTTATTATACAAAAAAAATCTAAGATACCAGACGTTTGTAGTAAATTGATAACAAGTTTCAAGTAAATTTCTAGAAATAATATTTGAAATTATCTTAAAATAACACTTCTATAGAGTATAAAATTATAAAATGCTGATGGAAAAAAATTTGTAGTTATGTTTAACGGTTACGATATAGACAAATCTTAATTTTTCTATGTGTATACAGGACGTGCGATTCATTTCAAAAGAAAATTATCAAAAATAAATATTTATAAAACGTTACTTTCAATATGTTTATATATTCTTGTTGCATAGTGGATAATAGAGGATAGAATCATTTTAATAAAAATGTATTCAAATTATTAATCCATTAATAACTACCCATTTGAGGTTTTATTAAAATCTCAAATATTATTTATATTTTAGATTGCTAAAATAAAATTTTCTACGGATTCATTATGTGGCCACATGAATGATAAAACTAACTGAAATTACAATAATACATAAGATCTCTTTTTCTGTATGGCACTTTTCTTAGAACGCGTGGTATTTCGGTCGATCTGAAGTTTGGAATATTCAGTGTTCCTATAATATGGAAAAAAAAGATGAAAAGCTGCAATCATTTTTGTTATCAAAAGAAAACTCACTGATGATTTGGTTATTCCCCTTCTTTTCCTGTAAATATTCCAAAACAGAAACATTTTTAGCGAAAATTATTATGTTTTAAGATAATACATCTTGGATATATTTTATCATTATTTTATCTTGGACATTTCATATCCATTATAAACTTGAAGCTAATAAATAGTAAATATATTTCAGTAATATCCTAATTTAAAAAAATATATATTACAAATTTTATTGCCAAATTTGGACATGAATACTGAAGAATTGCATGCTCGCGCAACAATTGGTGTTTTAAAATGTTACAAAATTTTTTTATCAGGATCATACTGAAGAAGTTGTAAAATGAATTACGGGTATGGGAATGCATCTTTACAGTGACAAAAGTATCACAATTAAAAATTGACAATTAATTCACTTTACGTCATCATTTAAACAATAAAACTACAAATATAATCTGTAAAGCCACAAAGCTGTAGTGTAAAACTATTAGTATAAAAAGATTTTTACACAAAAATTTATATTTATTAGCAAGATGATAGCAACTAAGAAATGAAAAAATGAAGTTTTATTTTCATGACCTTACCAACTTTTCCTGTTATATAGACATTCCTGTTATAACTTAGACGATACCAAGGAAAAGTTTTTTTTTTTAAATTCAACTCCAGTGGGGGAGGTGGAGAAGTGTTTCAAATTATTTAATTTCGATAAAGAAAGGTACAGTTAAAACTAACTTCAGTCCAAGCCGTCGAGTCAGAAAGTTTGATATTTTGAACCGATGATTCTGTTAAAGTGTAATTGAACGCTTTAATTTTTGAAAATTCATACTCTAAAGGGTTAACCAAAATTTTATAAAATTAAGCTTTAAAACTTGCTACATCCATTTTTTTGCTGTTTATTTTTTATTTTTTGTAATTCTTAGAACTACTAAACTCATTCTAAGAAGTATATGTTTTCATTTTGAAATTTCCATATGTAAAAGCTAAATCGGAAAAAAAGCACTGCTTGGCAATATATCTGCGTACACTGTCCAAATGGTTTGAGGTGTGTAAAAAATTCTACGTCTTTAGATATAATATTTGGATTATCAATATTCATTTTATTAAAGTTGACCAAAAAAGCCACAAAAATGATTATCTAGATTACCGATATTCATCACGTTATTGAAGTTGACGCTTTGAAAAATTATAATAATAGCAGATTTGTATATAGTAATTATATACAATTCAAAACTTTCAAAATAATTATTCTATTTTTTATATTTTTTACTATGACAAGAGAATATTTAAGGAAAGTCAAAACTGCCGAACGAAGCGGGTGGGTAAGAGTTAGTTATATATATTGAAACATTCAGAACTTCAAAATATTTTTAATAATTCTTTGTCATATGAAAGGAAAAACTAAAAATATACTTTTATTCAAAGTTAAAATAAACATCATGTAGTCAGCAATTCACGCATCTACCAATATATGCTGCTTAAGTATATGAAATCAGTCTGGTGGTATTACACCATATAAAATTGTGGAAATTATGTAGTTTTCCGAAGTATGCTGTCATTTCTAATGAGAACTACGATTTTACCAAAAAAAATTTTGTGGCATCATACTGCTATTTGGCATTTTTAGTTTTAGCCAAGAAACTCACTTATAGAAACGTAATTTAAACTAAATTTAACGAATGTTCAGCAAATAGTTATTATTAAATGAAATATACCCCTGGAAACGTCTTAAATACAATAATCGAAAATGAAACTATGTAAAAGATGCCAGTTCATATTAAATAATATTAGGGTTTAATCGATCAGATAAGTATAATTTAATTAATTTATTAAGCGTCATTCGAAAAACCATCCTTCGCCACTTGAGTAGAGTAATTTTCGCCATATGTTTACATAGGCTTATTAAAATCTATTTGGTCAATAACTATGCCATTTTTTTTAAGAATGAAAACTTAACGTCAAGCCAATAGTGTACTGTCTTTCATTTAATTGCCAGAAAACACAACAAGATTTGTAGACTATATTTAAGAACTACTATTTAGTGAAAACAAAATAATTATACACATGCCTCGTACTTATTGTCCATTAATACTCCAAAAATATTAAATAAAAATAATTCGTTTCCTTAATCCTACCATTCTGTACATAAATGATATAAATTATCAAGAGAAACTTTCCTCTGGTTATAACACAAATTGTGATTAAATAGGGATTTTATTTTGATAATAATAAAAACACCAATAAAAAGGAATGGAACACTTTGGAGACAAACAATTCAGAGGATTAAATAAATCTCTATATAAACATTACGTTTGAAACATATATATGTGTTATCTCGATAATAAGGAAATTTATGTAATAATTTATACAGAATTAAATATTTTCCGAGCTAATTATTATATTAAATTGTATGAAGCTTGTTGAATTTGTGTTTAAGATAAACATGTTTATAATAAGATGAAATCTATCATTTAGTGAATACTGATTGAAAATGCTTTGATGTTTTAACGAACATTTGAAAAATTCTGTAGAAAAAAGAAAAACCATAAATGAATAAAATTTTTAAAGTTGCAGATCAAATTTAGAAATGTGACCGTAAAATTTATGACCAGGTTGATTGTAAATATAAAGCTATATAGACAATTATAATTGAGACATTCTGAAGATGTAGAAAAGCATGAGAACGAAACATTTACTCACCTTTCTCCATATGAAAATTTCACTTTTTGTGATATACTAAACAATAATTTAAAAAATTAATATTTATTAAAAAATGAAAATGAATGAAAAATAATATATTTACTTTGCTGATATTATTTTTTAGGCAGTGGTGCCATCTGCATGTTGTTGTAAATATTAAATAAATAAATAAGAATCTACGTAATGACAGGCTTAGACCAATCAATAAAGTTAAGCAACAGCATTCACAATCTGTATTTGGATGGGTGACCACATAGCAATACTGTGTACTGTTGTTGTATAAATAATAATAATAATAATCCCCTTTGGTTAATGGCTATATAGCTGAAAGTAGCTGAAGCCAGAAATTTAAAAAAAAAAAATAATACTTTAAGAAAACATAACTAAATCTTGAACATATTTAAAATACTGAATTTAAACAATTTACGAATAAATGTTTCAAATTTAGTTGTGGATTTCAATTTCATTTGTTTTTTAATAATTAGTGTTTGAATTTTTTATGGTTTAAAAGTTGAGCCATGGATGAATTTTTCTCATTTACAAACTTCTTTTTTTGTCTTAAATATTTCGAAATTTTAACTGTCTACCTCTTTACGAGTTACCTTGAGTACGAATTGACCGATTATCGGACGGGATGACATACGAAAATAGGCTAAGTAGCCAATCCCATAATTTTCTTTGTTTCTTCAGTATTTTCTAGCGTTATACACTTTAGACAATAAATAATATGCATTAGCATTTTCTATAATATTGAATATAAAAATTTACCAACAAGTTTTTATACTCAATTAAAATACAATATTTCAGAGTATATTAGTTTTAGTCTAAAGTGTGTAAGGCTAGAAAATATTAATCGCAAAAGAAAAGTTTTGGTAAAGATGTTCAAAAAATCCACCAATAAATACATTTTCGTTTGTCCTCCCATCTGTCTGGCAGTCTGCCCGGCCGTCAGCCATCTTTAAGGTAGCTCAAAAACGAAAAGAGATATCGCGATGATAAAACATAATTATAATACATATTTTTACCATATACGTATATATAACTGTATGGCCTATATAATGACTCTGCTTTATAAATACCTTCTCAAAATGCAACAACTATTTTCCGTTTAAAAATTCATATTTTATGGACGAATTCTCGAGCTATTACAAAGTTGTACTTTTATACAGCATCCGTTATTGATGAATGTTTGTATATTCTGATATGAATAAGCTTTTTGAATACTAATGATTCCCGTTTGTCAAATCATAAAATTTTCTATAATTTTCAATATTTTTGCTGCATTACCTTATCTCAGGCATAATATAAGGCGTAAAGTTTGGTTCGAAAGTTTTCATAAGATGTTAAAATTGGAGAACATTCGTTATAACTGTTTGTATAATACTAATTCATATTCTTCACCCGGCGTGTTTGTTATCACGATAAAAACAAATGTGTGAATCACTTTAAAAGCTGAAAATTATTATAAGAACTTTATTATTTCATTGTTAAAAACATGATAATTAGATTATTTAATGGAAAAACTCATGCCCTGATTTCTTTTTTGTCCTGTGTATGAAGAGCGTACTTATGTTTCTTGTATGAATCTTGAAACTATTAGAAAACAAAATTTTTTTACATCTATGGATTCATAGGAAGTTTCTTTCCACTTTTTAACCGACGAAAAACAAGATTCTAAGTCGAAGAATTTATTTTATTTTTTATATCTGACCACATATAATTTTTTACAGACTATTTGCATCATTATTGAAATTTTTTATTGGAAATCTTATACCACGAAGTTGGTCCCATATAAATTACGGAAAAACTTAAGGAAAACAGAGGATGATTGATTATTCATTCACTGATTTTTAAATGTTAAATTGTGTAAATCAAAAATGATGCATGTTGTAATTAGTAGACAATAGCTATAAAAAATATTGAAATAAAAATTTGTTAACAAATAAACTAAACGGCCGAAATAAATGAAAAACAAAACATAATAATACATTTTTATGTAAACTTAATAACTAAGTTTTTAAATTTGTATATCTAGGTATTATATTTTTGTTATTATTTTGCGTTTTTCATTCACCTTAATAACTTAGCTCTTCAGCTAATGTAAGTATACCTAAGTAATTTTGAGTCGGCGCCAAACAAGCAAATCTATTATTTAATTAAAGTGTGATGCGTGCCCGCCGATTCAAAATTATTAATCTATACTAACATGGCTGTTAGAATTAACTTATTAAGATTAGAGAAAAGCTCCGAATAATTACAAAAATATATGCTTAGCTATATTAACTTTAGGTCAAGAACTTGTTAAAGTTGAATAAAAATGTTAATTATTTTTTGCTTTTTAGTTTTTTAGGCGGTATAATTTTTTTGTAAAAACATTTTTATTATACCAGCACCAATGTATTTTAGTAATATTAAAATTATGTTCGAATATTTATGAGTTGTGTAAATGAAATTATTGTCAGAAAGATGGACAATCAACTAAAAAACGAAATGGCTGTTCGAATTGAACTCACAATTTTCAAACGTTTTTTGATTTAAAAAATCAAAAAACTATTTTTTACCGCGTTAAATTAACCCGGAAACATTTTAAGTTTATATTCCAAAAACAATCATCATTTGAATTAATTATTTATAAGTAATTAAATAATTATACAAAGAATTCGCCGAAATCTTTTTGCACACACAAAATTTGATGACTTAAAGATGTTCTTCAGACTTAGTACACGTTAATTTTTTATAATATTTATGAAATATGTTTTTGTTCGAGGCATGTGCCTTTCAAAACCTTTGTACAAAGCCCTGTTTTCTCCACTCCATCAATTACAATTGACAATTAATTTTTTGTGGTGTATATTTTAAAAATTAGCACTATTACTTGTTATATTCACTTGTTAAATATAATTTTCACGGTGCAAATATCCCAAGCAAATCGTACAAGTAATACACACTTCGATTTATTTTTCGAGGTGAAAGGAATTATTTTCTATCAGACAGTCAGGTCTATTGTTTACTTTTTGCTTTTGATATTTAAAAATCGGTACTATTTATCTATCTATACACAAAGAGAACAAAAACAAAATGAACATATTTAAAAAAATAAATTAGTCTTCTTACATAATATTTTATACCCTAAAAAAAAATTAGGTAGAATCTCCTCCATTGTTTGTCCGCTATATCAAAACAATAGTAATTTTTTAAGTTTATTGTAACAAATTTTAATTAAGTTCTTTTCTGCAAAAAATAAAATTTTATGTATTGAAAAAACAAAAACAAAGAATTATTTATTTACAGATTCTGGGTGTGGAGTTCAAGTTAAAAGGTCAAATGTTATAAATTGATGTTGAAATACTCTAATTATTCATTATCTAGAAATGAAAATACTTTGTATGTAAACGACGTATCATCCCTTAAAGGGAACGGAAAATAAAATGAAAAAAATTTATTAATTAAAATTTAATTTGGTCTCTACGAAAATTCACGAATTTACAATGAACGGTATATAATTTTTGTGAAAAATCTACTCTGGATACCAAAATGTAAAGATTATAATAAATTTTTCCACTTTGTAATTTTCAATTATACTTTTTAAGTTTTCTATACAATGTAAATACGGAATGTTACAATTAGTTCGATTTACAAGAATAATTAAATATCAGTTTTGCTTCTAAACTATTGCAGAAGCTTTTGCCTGAAGTGTTTATAATCACAATAAAAAATTTATTTTTCCACATAACCTCATTTGTTTAAAAATGTTTCTATCATATTTTCCATTTTTTATATTATATCAAAATTTTGACAATTGCTATTATTATATGTGCTTCAAGTAAAGTGCGTGAAAACATTTTACAAACGTGACAACTATAATACAATGGCGGTTTTTTTAAATATCAGAATTAATTTGTTTAGATTTAAAAGTAAAGAAGACGTTATAAAGAAAAGTTACCTATCATGATTAAAAGTTTTCTTTTTCAATTACCTTGTTAAAGCAATCGAACGTTTGAGGCGATGAACATTACCAGGATGGAGCTTCAAAAAATAAGCCACAAAAACAAAGTATACGACTTAAAAAAAAAAAGCGATATTACTTAAAGCTTTTATCTAGCAATGAATTTGAAGCAGATATCGTCAACCGCTTGAATTTAATTTTTTTATACACGTTCAGTGTGGATGACAATGTAACTGTGTGAAGTCATTCTAAATACAACATGGCAGCATACCCAAGTTAGCCGACTAGTTATTTTTATTGCTACAATATGGGTATTAAATGAAAGAAATTGCTAAGTATAACTCGAAAAGAAAAGTGACGTCACTCTAAATCCAATATGGTGTACTTCTAAAGCTTGAAACTCAATTATTCTTCAACTAAATGTTTTGAAATGCTGAATGGCATACATTAGTGATAGTTTAGCCTAGCGATAACTAAAAAGTTAAAAATTATTTAAAAGTAAAAAAATCTTTTTAAAACAAGCTTTTATTTAAATGCCTTAAGGAGAACAAGATAAACTTCTAGTTAACTAACTGTTACTCATAATAATATTATGTCTTGACTCAATTTATATGATATACTACCTTGTTGCGAGATTTACTTGAGTAGATAAACAATTAAATAACTTGATGTGATTGATTTTAACTATTAAAATTTTCAAACTGAGTATATACGATTATTTAAATCTCGCGACAAGCTTTTATTTCCTATAAATGGTGTAATTACGTTATAAGTACAGTTTTTATATTAAAAGTTTATTTTTTTCTTTTAAGGATATTTTTAAAAAATAAGCTTGTTTTAAGGTTTTTCACTTTAAACTTATTTTGTCTTACAAGTAGATATTATATTAGCATGGATTCCATTCCACAGAATTGTCCATTCATGTCTAGTATAATATGTCTCAAGGGATCACTCTCAGCGCAAACACATTAAAAAAGACAATTTATATTTGAAATCAATGTTCGGTACATCACAAGAAAAACAATGACGATCATAAAATTAACTACGTATTATATAGTATTGTAAATGAAGTAAGTAAATTACAAAATTTCATCTGTGTGTATATTTCGAGATTGTTTATAAAGGAGGGTGCTTATATCTCGCACTCATACATCTTTTCCCTAATACTGGATAATACTAATAATATTATCGGTAATTTTTGCAAGTTTATTATTATTTATGATTTCCAAATAATTAATTTATTTACCGACTATCAAGGGAAGATATGTTTTTGACGTGTATATGTAATTTTAAAAATTTTCTTAGTACCTCGCTTGTTGGATTTCGACAGTAAAGGTATTGTTATATTCGTCTAAATAACGTAAACTCCTTTAGATGTGTTCGAAAAATTTTATCGAGTAGGATATCAAAATAATAAAAGGGGATTACACACACACAAATACACATATGTGGTCGTTTGTATGTGTGTGTCAAAAAGCACAACCAAGAATGTTTTGCAAGTTTTTCTCTTTTTACAGTTTCATTTACTACACTATCAACAACCTACACCATAATATTAATTGTAGCACAAACTATTGTTTTTCCTATTTTATATTGTATTGTTTTGAATGAATGAATGGATTACAAATAAAACCAAACAGAACCAAATAAAAACAAAGAAGAAAAATAAATATAGAAAAAAAGCAAATAGTATAAAAAATAATAGTTTATTGGCGAAGCACTAACAAAGAATGATTGAAACGGTGATGAACCAACTACTGTGAGATTTGAAAACCTTGCACTACGTAATGTATATACTACGCTTTCTTTTCGTAGAATATACAGTACTAGTGTTTTATATTCCATTCGTGTTGGTAGTTTAATAAAGGTCTAAAGAATAAAACAACAATAAGTTATATTTTTGACTTTTTAAATTTCGACTTGATATGACTTTTACGTATTTATTTCATTTCGGAAAATAGAGAAAAAAATTATTTAAAAAAAAATGAAAAGACCCAAATTTGTGTACAAAGGTTTAGAGTACCTAAGAAGAAAACGACAAATTTTAATTTTTCAAATTTCGGTTTTATTTGACTATAGTATCTTTTTATGCTCATACGTACAGGTTTTAAGTAGTAAAGGGTTAAAATGTTGCGTAATTGAATTAACACAATAACCTCACCAAGCAACATCTTTTGATGCGCTTCAAATTTATCGACAATTTGTGTGACGCGATGTTACATCGTCGCATATCAATACGATAGTGTTACGCGTTCACGCCCATGCAAAGGTTGTTCTTACACATAAAGGCTGCGTGACGGTGTTACGTTACACGCGAATGTGGCATGTGTTTACGTGGCTTAAAGATGCAATAAAATATTCTGACGCAAAGGAATCTAAGAAAACTTAGAACAATAATAATGTATTGTTGCAGGTATGCTTCATGACTAACAGCAATTTTGAAATTAATCTATAGAAAAGTTTGTTGATAAAAAATCTCATAAACTGTTCACATTTATTTCAGATAATCCAAAAAGCCAATACACTTATTTTTGTTCAATATTCAGAATGAAACTTCATGTATATCGTACTTACTTTATTGAATTTCCATATCAAAATCATATATTGAAACCATTATTGTAAATTATAAAACCATTCTTGTGTTTATAATAATACAAAATGTATAAGAATATAAAAATTTTCAGGTACCACTCCATATTGTAAACAAAAAATCATAAAAAAAACTAAATTGATTGATGTTAAGAGGTTTTTTGCTTTATGCTTTTATTATGAAAGACTGACTGCTGTTGTTTGTTAATAAAAAGAAACTTTCATCACAACATGAGCAGATCTATCAAAAACAAAATAAATAAATAAATAAATAAAAAATTAACAAAATGAGGTGAAAAATCCAACAAAAAAATTTCATTTCACAATAATATAATATTAAGTATTGTAAAGACTTTCGATTATGACACAGCAAATGATATTTTATGTATATGTGCGAATAATGTGAGAGATAATAAATTAAATAATATATAATCATAATATATAAAAAAACGCTTCGTTAAAAATTATCCTCTTTAGATCAACAGAAGGTAACGAAATCGTATATACAATGTGTCAAACTATATTAATTTTTTTTTTATGTTCACAGAATCACCAACTAGTCTATTTCCGTCATCAATAACTCAAAAACAAAAAGGGATTTCTAACAAAACTTTTCATATAGTGTATTTTAAACAAAAAATGTGAGATTAAGTACGTGAATGAGTAAAATTTATCCATTGAGTCCAATGCATCTGTGACTCGTTGGGCCCAAATCGGTCACCGTAAAATATATATTCCATCATAGGTGATATGTACCATAAAAAATATAAGAATATTTCAAATTCGAAATGTTTTTCTTAAAACAAAAACTTTTATTTGAAACATTTTTTCGTAAACTGTTCAGATTTTCCACAATTTTAGTATATATAATTTAATGCATTTAAAATTTAACTTCCTGTTAATCGATACTACTCTTAATGCTCTAAAATCAGTGAGGTAAAAAAACCAAATTTTTTACCATTCAAGATAGAAAGATGTGGTATTTTATCTTCGATGTGAAATGATAAGTGGAAAGTACAGGTTACATTTACAGGAAATTACAGAAACAACAATTTACAATAAATTTTTATATATAAAGTTATTATTTAAAAATTAATTTTTAAGGACTAATATAAAAATACTAAAAAACAAAATAATAACAATCAAATATTTTTTTTTTCAAAAAAAAAAAAAAAAATAAATAAATAAAATAAAGACTTAATTAAAAAAATAAATAAACACAACGAAAATGAAAAAATAAATTAACTAATTTACTATTACATGAAAATGCGTCTAAACGCTGACAGTACAGTAACAGTGTATTTTTATCTGGTAATAATTATTTTTAAATAATGTACATTATGTTATTAGAGTAAGATGTTATGTTAAATTTTTCACAGACATTTTAATTTAAATGTATATTGTCTTAGAAAGATTCAAGTTATTTATATAAAATTCATCCAAAAAAGAAGTAAGTACACATACAATATTATCATAATATAAAATAATAAATATAAAATTGTGTAAATGTTTATTTAAAAATCATACAAAATACTCGTTGAAAAATCAACGAGTTGCGTCATTCGTTTCTAAAGTAACTATGTTCACATCCATAAGTTATTATTTTATTGATTCCATAAGAGGTAAATTTAAGAGATAATTTTTGTATCACTGAGAGATCAATAAGACTGGAATTAGTAAAATTCCGTTTTACAAATATTATTTTATTATTTATATTACATAAATTCAGATTGGCAACACCTATGATTATCTACATAAAATCTACAAATGCCAAAAGGCAAATAAAACTAGAATATTTTCACAAAACAAAAACCAGGGTAGCAACAATTTTTTATTGTGTTTAAATATTCGAAAAAGTATATAGTTTAAAAAATTTTATTTTATTTTTAATTTTAGAGATTTTATTTAGTATAACGCTACCTCCAGCATAAATAACCCGCAGTGAACGGTACTTACTAAGTTGATTTTCTTTCTGAAATATATTCGGTGATGTCATATTTTTTTAATGTATTTAAAAGCGCGATATTCATTGTATAAAATAATTTAATTTCAATTATTCAACTATAAACTTATTATCGCTTATTCATTCAAAAAAAATTATTTTGGTAAACGTGTTTTATATATAAGCGTTTATTGATTTCAACTTTTATGAATCAACTCTACCAAACTCTTTCTTATAGCACTAAATTTAATAACAAAACAAGTGAACATAACTACTAACAGAGATAATTGCTTAGATAATTCGTATATGATTCAATGTAATTTGTTTGGACTATTTTTATAATATAATATCCACTCTAAAAAGTTATATGTATTTAATAGACAAATTTGAGATAAAATTTGGGTGAACTCAAATATATGAAACAATGTTTCAAACAAAAGTTGTTTGTTTCAAAAAAGTAAACATTTTTTTTTCTTAAACTTTTCGTTTGTCTTTTATAGTTTAAAAGTTGGGTCAAGGATTCAGTCGACACAATGGATCGATTTTGCTCATTCGCGAACTTTGCTCATTTTATGTTTAAAATACATAATGAGGAACAATTATTACTTATCGATTGAAATTTTTTGCTTTCTTCTAAAGTTTATTATTAATTATTCAAAAATTTATAGGGATTTTTATTCCTCCATGCCTATCATGCAGGCTTTGTTTTGTCTAATTGACCTTGCAAAGTTAATTTGATAGAATATTTTAGTGACCAAAACAGAAAACATAATATTATATTCATTGAGATTTAAACTTTATATTATATAGTATTTTACAAGGAAAGTTCTTCTTTCGCTTAAGGGAATCGTTTAAATTACTTTATACACAAGTAATTTGTGTTTATAAAATATTTGAAGTTATTTGGAAAGTGAATTTATTTTACCATTTTTAAATATTTACTCCTTAAAAATAAATACATGAAATAATATTATTGTATCGTTATATAAAAATACATTGAATCTGTGTTATTTAAAATTATAAAATAAACATTCTTTAAATTCACTTGAATGGTTTTATTTATGATACTTTTTTTACTTTTTAGTGAATCGTATTGTTTTATCAAGTAACTTATAAAACTTGAAAAAATAAAATTTAGACTAAATAAACTTATATTCTTTACATATTTTTGGCTTCAGGCTTAGGTAAGATAAAAGTAGCGTTCCCATAGTTTAGATAGAAATTTATCCAACACTTTGGCTCAGATAAACATTGTGATACCATTATTTTGATATAATTTGTATAGCCTATCTCATCAATTGGTCGCCTAATAGAATACAGTCGACGGACTGATTGGAACTTCAGTCCCTTGCTACGAAAGCCAATAATCATGGCTCCTTATATTAAGTCGTACAAATATTGGATTAAATTTAAATTCATTGAATTTTTTCCTTACTGAAATTTCTGTCAACCAATATGCAGCCCAGCTGTGAGAACATAAATTTTGTGCCAATATTGACAAATATTTTTTAGATTGTCCTAAGTGCGTCAACTTTCCCATTTTTATATTATTGCATCAGCTTTGGTTTTGAAGAAAGTTTCTTCTAGTGATGAGCAAAATTGTTCGTAGTCGTGCAGTCTTTTAACAATAGGAAGACCAAGACCATGATCGAACAAGGAAGACCAAGACTAGGACAGTCTTAGTCTTGGTCTTGTTTGGCTCAATACTTAGACAAACCAAAGCATGTCCAAATATTTGTAGTAAGAAGTACATCAACAGTATCTTTAAAAATTTAAGAATAATTTTGTACATCACGTCTAACCATTTATAATCAGATATTTATTTCTACAATGTTATTCATTAAGGAAAATGGTCTGCATTAACTTAAATAACCAAATAGGTATGAGTAATTTGGGTAGTAAAGCATTGTTAGAAAGAATATAAATATCATTCTTAACTCATTCAGAACGATGGTAATTTCGATTATACATTACTGACAGTAATCGTATTTTAGAAAATATATCTATGAATGAAGCAATATTTAAATTAAGGTATAATTCCTACTTGTGCTGGTTAATAAATAACCAGATTATATGTGAGTATGTTTACTAGTGAATTTTAATTATACCAACCAAGTGAATTTTAATTATAAATCATCTGATAAATGGGATAAATACTATACTTTTAATGAAAAAAATATTAACCTGATTTATAAATTCATTCCAAATTAAAACGCGAACTTGAGAATAATACTTTAATAGTCATATTAATTCTAACAATCTAACATGGTAAGTGATGAAAAATGAATGATAATTACAGACATATTATCTCGACGGGTTTACATTCCTCATTACGCTCCTGAAGTAAAAAAAACACACATATATATATCGATTAGAATTGTTTGAACTTTCTCTTGTTTCAAATTTTCTATTAAAATCGAATATTTATTTTTTTCTTTGCTTCCTTTATTTCCAAATTTTTGTTCATAAATAAAAAAAATTCTACTCATTAATCAAACATAAAAAGTGTTTTTTGGTTTTAAAAAATAAAAATATGTACCCAAAAAATAAGAGCTTAAGGAGCGTGGAAAAACGTATATTAATCAGTTTTCCTGTCATTTAGCCTCGCCGACTTTCGATAAGCTCGTATGTTAATTATTATGGTTATGGCTATGCCTGGCATGTACGCCTATCTAAATCTTTTTTACCGACTGCTATAATTACCTATCTATTATTTCAGCTCTGTCATTATTTCGACAGGTGTAGTGAACTTGCTTTGAATTAGTGAGTTGCTACGTCAGCCAACAGCAATAATTAATTTTGTGGCAACGATACGAATTTAATCTACAATCTTCGTAAACTCAGTTTATTTTAGTCGACATCATAGCCAAATGATCTACGGAGGTCGACCCGATAAGAATATCGTTAAATAGAATCAATTTTTGGACGATTCATATAATATAATAATTAATTATGCAGTTAAATTACTTTACTCGAAGTTGAAATTGAATCTTCATATACAATATATATATAACATTATCATATTATAAGTAATTTTATACGTGAACATCTGAAGTAAATTATTGGATTGAAAGGTATTATTAATATTAACATACTAAATAAATACACATAATTTAGTTTAGTAAAATTATATACCTTTATGATTAATGATTAAAACATTGCCATAATAATTTATCTTCATTTTAATGGATATTATGTTATTAATCTATAAATTTGTTATTTTTTAATATAAAAAAATGTAATGTTTTTGCTTTGTTACATGGGTTCTCATTGTGTTCCCAAAATAGATGCTAAAAAACCAGAGATGACTTAATTGAAAAAAGTGGATTTTAAATACAGATTGAAGATACAAAATACTAACGTATTTGAAATATTTTTCATGAAAAGTTTTTTGTATTTGTCTTTGAAAAGTATTTTAGTATTTTGAAATTAGTATTAGTTTTAATATTTTTAAATACACTTTTATAACTCGTGATAACTGATATTAAGTGTAAACGTATAAGATCATAATTACAAAATCTTAAAATAACAAAATTTTAGTTATAAAATCCATGGAGACAAAAATATACAAAATTACGGATATATTATGAGACAATAATAACCATGGTACTCACTGACTATAATACGTATATAGTAAAAGTTTTTGATACAGCTCCGAGTTAAAACATAATTTTGATGGTTATTGAAATCAGTATGATTTATTTTACAGTTCCGGGCACAAAAGAGGCATGATCGTGGGAATTTATTAACGTTATCTGACCCAAAAAAGCGACAGTACCCACATGAAAACCTCCTTTGTCCATTTTTTTTAATTGAATAATGCTTAGTAAAAAAAATAAAAATAAAATGTATTTAATTTTAATAATATTATTTTGAAAATATCTATTTTGTATTTTGAATTTCAAATATATTTTTCAAAAGACTTTAATCTTTAACTGTATCAAGTGTTTTATATTTAAAATATAATCTTCGCACATATTTGGTATCTTGTATACAAGATATATTTCATCGTCTGAACCAGGTTTGTTAATGTTGTACCTTCTGGATGTTGTTTTTCTAAATCTGGTGCAAAAATTTAAATTTCAGTTTCTGATAAATATTACTACAATTTGTGATAATTTACCAACCATGCCAGACCATACCAACAACCTATCCCGATCAAACTGGGTATATTTTATCTCAGGAATAATATGACATTAGCTTGTGCAGCGGAATATTTGAAGTATACGCCACGTTTTGTTTCTTTTAGTAAGTGGCAATTTTTAGATATTCTGAATTAAAAGATTTCTTTTCTTGTTTAAAATTCTTAGAAACACTAATCTTGGATAGAAAAATGACCGTGCTTGTGGTACAATAAAACTTTTTATCAATTTTTTTAAATTTAAGGAATTGTTTTTGCATTTTATAAGAAAAATTTTTGAATTTCTTTTGTTTGCTTATTTATGGTTTTTTAAATTGGCCTGAAATATTAGTCTCCAGATAAAATTTGTTTTAATTGCAAGCATTTGGTTTGTACCAAAGATTATATAATATCTAAGAATAAAAGAATACCTAAAATCTTTGGTAAAGAGCATGAGTCATCAATCTACTTTTGGCTCATTTTTATCAATGTTTCTTACCTTTTTGTTTTAATTTCTATTGCGATGCCAGACATAAGCAGTGTGCTCAATGCTTAAACTAAAAAACAAAAAAAGGATCTTAACGTTCGGCAGAGTGGTTAAAAATTCACTTTCCAGTGAGATAGAAGAAGTCTCTATACAATCCTTAATACTTTCAATTGGTATTTATTAAAATTCTAATTGAATTTAAATTAGAAAGTATGCAAACGAAAAGAAATTATAAAAATAATTATTGTTTTTTCAATAAATCATAGATTTGAGTATATTTAGTAATAATAAAAAAATAATTTTTATTTAGAAAGCAGATGAGCGGTGGATGTCCCTCATTTGTATCTTCTACTTTTATAAATACTACAGTAATAACATTTCACACAAGCTGGTATAGATAGGTACATTGTTGATAATCCCTGTGAATTGTAGATAATAATATAAATGGTATTAATCTGAAAAATAATATGTGATATATGATCACATTTGAAAATAACAACCCATATTGATTGCAGGTTGTTATTAGATATCACATTATCATCAATATCACAGTTTCACACAATACAAGTGCCTAATTAAATTTTAATAATGTGTTTATTAGTCAAATAATTAACTCATATACAAGCAATACAAAATACTTGTTGTAAAATGATTTAACCATACAATTACATATAATAAATAGTAATAAATTTTAGTATGATCAATATAATTTAACTCTCAACTAACTTGCGAGTGGTAGAGGAGAACGGGGTAATGCCGATCACTTACGTGAAAATGATAATATAATGAAATTCTTAAACGATATATTTATATAAATCTACAATACATTCTCACAAATAATTTTTATTTTTGGAAACTTTTTAATGGCCATAGTATAATTATGAAGAGGCATCTTAAATTTAAAAAAAAATTTAGTTTAACGGCGATCGCGTTGCTTGATGGCGGTCTTAGATTCTGAGAAAATTCTACATAAATAACCTCAATTGAGTCCCACCCGCTACACAATTGACCAAAAATCCGCCCAGACTGCTGCGGTATAGTTTTTATTTTTCAATCTAGTTTTAATCGTTGAAAATGGTATGGAGTTTCGCAAATTTTTTCTTAGCACCTTCTCAAATAAGTTTCCAAAGTAATAAAAAAAAAGATAAATTCAAATATGTAAATAGTTTAAAGCGAATGCATGTTGAGGGCAATCTGATGATAAAAAAAAAAGAAAAATTATCTACTTATATTGTACTTAAATGGTTTTCTGATTTCCAAGTATTGTTTAAGAATAATATAAGACTAAAAAAATTATCAAATCCATAATTAACCTTTGAGTCTTCTTTTTATAACAAAAGCGGCAAAAACCAATAAAGATGCACCGCTCTCCAATGTGTAGCAGCAATTGAACGGGCATTTATAAATATAAATAGTGTCATACAAATGCCTGTAACCTACTCTAGCACTATAACTTATTTTTGCTTTGGAGTAATGATGCTGACTGCATTTGTATACAAATCGCCATTATCCCAGTCTCTCCTATAACAATAATTTTGTTGCATTCTTCAATTACAAAATATAAGACAAATTTTTTTCAAAAATATGAGTGTGTACGTTTTTGGCCCGTAAACCCATAAACATATGGAATTAAATATCCATTTGAATAGTACATTCTGACTTATCATTAATACCCGTAATTTTTTACAGATGAGCAGATATTAAATTTCATTATTGCTGAATCTAGGACTACATGCTGAAAATAAATTGGACAAAAATATGAAGAAATTAATAAATTTGATTAAACAAAGAAATATTTCGTATATTTTTATTTGGAATCAAAACCTTCGCTATGATAGGCTTAAGATACATTTTTACTTTGAAATTATTTTCGAGTAAAAAAAAAAATTTTAATATGCAAGCAGACTTTGCTCTAGGATCTAGGTATTACCTGCTCCAACTTTATTCGTTTATCTTATGATCTCATATTATACATTTAGTCAAAATTATGTGACGACACTGTTTCATAACTAGCAATGTAGGTACTCTTTTCACAATATTTTATTTTTCACACTTGTAATATGGTGGTAAAATATTTAAATTTATTCATTATATCAATTTAACATTATCATCAATATATAAGTACAAATTTTAAAACAGAGCATGTAAATTTGTGAATGATTCCTGTGGACATTTAAAAACACCAATAACGGTATTTATTAAAAAGGCGGCCTCTCATGTGCTAATTCATACATCATTCTCATTTTAAAAAACAAAGGGTTTGTAGGTGTACCTAATTTATTTGACTCTCTATTATTTTATTTAATACAGTATTAGCAAAAATATTGGCTTTATTTTTACATTTATATTTTAATGGGCGTATTTATTTACACCGAAAATGTATCGTTTATAATAAATAACAAAAAATAGATTTATAATTATTGATAAAAAATAAGGTACTATGTTGACGGTACTCAAGAGTACCATCAAGATCCTGCATATTTTCTTCAACAAATCGTAACTATCCGAGAGGTTTTCTTTAAGAAAAAGGCAAAATAAGTTTGTTTATTGTCTCTATATGTGTTTAGAACATCCATTAATCTAAATGAACCATTTTTCTAATTATTTTTTGAGAGCTTAATTAACATAAAAATTATTGAAAAAAGGTATTTTTGTCGCTATAATTTGGGACTCTTCAGTACCGCAGGATGGGTTATAAGAAATTGAAATCATTAAATTTTTGCACACCATAAAATTTTATAAAAATCAAGGATATTTATGAAAGATCAAAGATACCACAGATAAGAGAAACATTGTTTTAGTAAGCTAGTTAACGAAATATCTCATTACCAAAACTTGTGTAGTGGACAATGTAATTCAACTGTAATTGAACTTTCTCAATAAGAGAGACACCCAGAGTAGTAAATAGTTTTATCAGGCAGGATGCCAAATAACTAGCCTGCAATTAAATAATAGCACAAGTATCTCTACAAAGGATCCTGGTAAGGTAACAGCAAGAAAATTGGTATATATCTGGTAAACCTCTGAAAAGTATTTTAAAAGTCAATATTTACGAAATCGCGAGAATAATCATAGCAAATAACAAGCTATTAAGGTGTGATAACATTAGAATGAAGTGAATAATGCATTTGATAAAAGTTAAGTTTACTTGGCTATAAAATTGATAGATCGCTCATTTAAAGTTCTAATAAGAGGTGCAATGGGGAATGAGGAATAGCAAATTTCTGAAGCTATGTTAGGCACATATACGTGACGGAATTTCGAATTTTTTTTTAAAGAAATTTCATTTTTATTTTTTTATATTTTTTTTTTATTTTTTATATTATGATTATAATAAAGTATTTGTTAATATTTTTACCGGTATTATATGGTTGTATTGTTTTAACTATTCAGAACTTAAGCATTGCTAGTTATGGCAACTATAAGTGAATCTCTTATGTGCCAAATTTGATGACACCTAAGAACTCAAACTCGTCCAAATAGTTTTAAAAAAAAATTAGAATACAGTGATTAAAAACATATTACATTTTCGATAAAGATATTAATAAATAACTCACCCAATTTGATGTAGAATGGAATGAATATGTTTCACAAAGCGTCACTTACCTACAAAAAAAAAAGAAGAATCATAGTTAAAATAATATTTACAAATAAAGATGTATTATTCTGTTTAATATGTTTTATAAGATTTAAACATTTTTAACGCTATTTTAATTTAATTAGGAGTTATTAGATCTATCCATTATTAGTATATCTATTTCGACCAAACAATCAAACTTACAAATATAACACAGTAATTTAGTGATGGTGAAAAAGTGCCTCTATAACGGACATACAATAATTCGATTTTATTTTACTTAAAATTTTCTAATTCATAATCAGTTTGTTCTACTAAAATTTAACTGAAGTAAAGCTAAATAACGCACGCGCATACATAATTTCATTAAAATTGGATTTATGGATCACGAGAACCACATTTACATAAAAAATTTGCGGTTACTTTCGAGCGCTTTGTTCATACGAGAGATATTTATAAAATGGTACCACCACGAACGCGTACCCTATTGTTTACTTAAAATCTGCAAGTTTTGAAGCTTTCTACATTTGCCTGAATGGTTTTTGTCAACCCTACACACCTACAAGCACAAAGATCCATACCGACAGACAAGCTTACAAAAAGCTGTTCAGCAGACTTCAAAACATCGATAGATATATATAAAAACAAAGTAAATAAATTTTTTGTTTTTCAAAAAAACAAAATATTTCCGATATCGGTACTAAAAAAGTAAGTTAGTAAGTAATAAAAAATTATTTTATTACATTTTACATTCATATGCTATTAACGTTTTCTTTCGTTATTCGTGTCTAGTAAATGAAATAAATTGAATGAACAATTTTTTTTTTAAATTTTTCTCACATTACACAATAATTTGAAGTGATGACTATAAAACTAAAATTATAAATTACTGTTATGTATTACCATTAGGAAGCAAAGGTAAATCTCATATTACTGAATAAAATACATTCTACCTAATTGGAGGATTCGGTTCTAGAGAGTCCTTCAAGTGCAAAATAATATTGTTATGATTTCAGTGCATGGATAAAATGATTATTTAACATATATACAGAATACATAGTTGAATGAGAAGTACTTTTTAAGCAAGTATAAAGTCGCAAGTTATTTATTCTTATTGTCATTATTATGTGCATAATTTTAACGGATAACAAATTGCCAGATATTTATCATACCGATCATTTGGTACGTTATTATTGACACCATAAATTTATTTTATAGTCGATTTTATTTTTGTCTTAATGAACAATAAAATATATAATAGAGGAAATTTTATAATGATTACATTTTCCTTTTAATAGAAATCTGATATTTTATTGTGAAAATAATAATGAAGAGAAAATAAATTTTAAAGAAAAAGCAATTATTAGAAACTTCTGCTTGAAACTTTTAAATTTAAATTGACAGTTAATACAATACGAACAAATTTGTATTGTGAAAAATCTTTAAAATAATTGACAACGAATTGTGTAATTAGATTGCATTGGTGTTTATTTGAAATCATTTCTTTAAATAAATAATAAAAATAGTGTACATTAATTTTTGCATGGTTAGAAAATCAATTCAATTATTACGCCCGAAGCCCAATTTCTGTATCAATAATTATCGTTTATCCTACGGTCTAACAAACAAAAAATTTTTCGAAAACCGTGTGAAATTTTAGGCATATCTCATATTTCGAACTTTTATGCTTTAATCAATTAAAAGAACTGTAATGTTTTTAGTTTATTAATGCTATCTAATAACCGATAAAATTTGTTTATTTAACAAACGGTATATGTAAAATTTCGAGTAAGCGAAGTGATTTTAAACTTTCATACATATTTCGCAGTATATCAGGAAAATTAATTTGCTTTGTATAATCAAGAAACTAATATAAAAATAGGATACCTAGCCAATGCATAGATAATCATATATAATAAATATAATATTAACTATTTTAATGAACACCATTTTTGTGTCCATTAGTTATGTTAACAATCACAATAATTTGATAATTTTCAACTAATCTCTAGGTACATAATATTACAATATAATTTGTACTGTAAGAATCTTTTATAAAATATTATAATGCTGTAAACCCTTTTTGCGTGATTGATTCATCAAGTCACATGAAAAACTATAAATGCTAGAACTAGCAAATTTGTACAATTTTATATCTGACCTTTGTTAGAATTAAATAGTTTTCTGGAAATCCAACCTCTAAGAGTGTAAAATTGGACTTAAAGGTTCCACGAAACTAGTAAAAACTTTCAATTCTCATATACAGCATTCATCAAAATTCGGCAGTTAAGGGAATAAAATAGAGAAATAAAATGATTATTATATGACCATTATGAAAATGTATCAGTTTAGAAATGAAACAATGAATAATATCTTGTTTCAGAAAACGTTTTTGTTTGGTTTTTCTCTTATAATTATGCACAAAAAACAATGTGTCTATTTATCTTGCGTCTTATGAAAATTCATCAGCGAGATGCAATTTGTGTTGTAAGCGGTATAGGTGATATATAAATGTGATTTTTTTCACACACAACAATCTTAATAAGAAAAATGAAAAAATTAAAATGAATGAATGTCTAAAATTTAGAAAAATTGAAACTCTTGAAATTGTCGAATTAGTTTTCCAAATATTGAAACTGGTTGAACAATCTTCTTATGGATGAAATCGATAAATTTCCTGGAAAAGTTCTAAAATCCTTACTATACGATATAGTTCAGAACAATTTATAAAAAAAAATCGAATATTGTTTTAAAAATTTGAAAAATGTTTTTGGTAAAGTGCGGAGGGGTCGAGCAACATATAGTGTTTAATGTACACAGTCTCTATTTGAATTGCAAAGAAGCTTAAACTTTATGTATACATAAATTGTTTTGTATTAGAAAATTATCTGCTTTAGACCTTTCAAAACGTTTGTAATTACTAATGCAAAGATATCAAATGTGAAACATCACAATAAATAATTTAATTTTGCTCAAAATAAATAAGTTAATCTACATTAATACAAATTAAATGCTGTGTAGGTTCGCGCATCACTTGAGAACGGCTGAATCGACTTCGATATTGTTTATTTCAAAATATTCCTAATAGTCTAAATTAGGATTTGTAAAAATTAAATATTTTTTCAGACACTATAAAACTGGGAAAACTACAATTTCTCTATACGCTTGCAAATAACTCAAATTAGAAATACGAGTGATACTTTAGTTTACTCTATTTTTGTTTCGTTTTGCACATAAAGCATAATGCAAGCCAATTTTGACATTTATAAAACATTTTTTAACTCAAATGTTTAAAATGGCTTAAATTGCGGTTACGTACGACATACGTCCATGTAGAATGTTTTCTTTTGGTAATTATCTCTTTGCGAGCAAAATACCACGTTCCCAGTCTGACGGGACAAAGAACATTAATGTTACGTATAAGGGTGGTATTATTTAGGTAAAGTAAGGAGTTTGGAGAGTTCCAAGCTCCTGAATTTATGTAATTTATTAATATTATATGGTTATGTATATTCAATCCCATTTTAAGCATAACATTTATTTACAAAACAACCTTTGAAAAACGTTGATATGTTCCTTAACTCGATCCAATCTGTATATTACATATAAATATGCTGAGTATTTAAAAAAATAAATTTCTTTGCTAAATGCTATTATATAGGATACATAATATATTATCAATAAATCAAACATTAATTTCATTATACGTACATGCAGACAATTACATTTATTTATAAACATAAATTTTGGATTCAGTACAAAAATCTATTCAATAATATTTTTAAATACATGGCATTTTTTTTTTCGAACGGGTCATAATCATATTTTAAATTCGTACAAACATAAACAAATTTGGACATTATAATTTGTTTTTATTTATTTATGTTGGTAAAGAATGCATACATGTATGTTTGTGGTATTGAATCCTGACCCGTTGAAATATCTACGGGTTACTAATTGCGTTTTAACAAACAAAATTTCTTTGTTTTGTTATTTCTCTTCTCTCTTTTATGGATTAAAAGTTGGGTCATGGATGCGTTGGATTCACTGAATCGATTAAGAACTTAAGCTTTATTTTTATTGAATACGCGACCAAAATTTCCGCTGGATATCTCTCTTCGTTTGTGCGTATTATTGAAGATGGGTGGACTGATATACGAACAGGTGGACGGGCGGACCAACGTATACGAACTACTTAAGTAATTAAATGAACATTTATAACAAATTTGAAATATCTACGAGATACTAGTTGTTTTCGCAAATACGTATTTCTTTTACTATGTGAAAATTTATTCAGTAAAAACTCATATTGGCTCTTTTATGGTAAAAGTTTCATCAATATTACATATTATATACTTAGAATGGTCTCTGAACAGAGCGCATAGTATACTCAATATGTACATAAACGTTTAAGGTAATACGTGTACATAATATTGCACGTATTATTGTAGTGGCATTGTTCTAATTTTTGACAATTTGCCAAAATTCATTTTTTGTATTAAATACCTAGATATAGATATACACATATTTAATTGTTTATAGTTATCTATTTACAAATATTGTTATAGTCATACACATGGATATTAAAACTTTTACCTATTATTAGAGTAAATAGATTTTTAATCTATTCTATTAAAATGTAAGCTTTATTTATTAAATTATTTTCACCCTTATTCAAATTGAATTTTATATTGATAAATGGTTCATTCATTTCCAATTTAATGTTCTCTATATTTTAACAAATGTCACGTAGTTTTCAAATTATATAAATTAAAATTTATGAAGAAATTCTTACTAAATCACGCTAATATGCATGAACTTAAACCACAAGTTAACACATTTTAAACTACCTTGATATATTTTTATACTCGATATAATAAATAGAATATACCAGAATATTTTATATTCAAAAATTTGGTGTTCATTAAATCGCCATAAAGCAAGTAGTCCATGTACATTGATCTGCCCGTATGCCCTACCACGCCCTACCGTCATTAAAGTTACTCAAAACGAAAATAGATAGCTAGCTGAAATTTTGATAGTGTATTCAAGAAACAGAGAACTTTTGTAAATTCGGATAATCGATTCATTGTGTCCAACGGATCCATGGCCAAACTTACCAATCGTAAAATTACCAATAAGAAGAGATATTTAGAAACAAAAAGAAAGATAGAAAGATTTTTCGTAAAACATTTAGATTCGATCTAAATTACCCAATAAAAAAAAAAAGATAATACATAAATATTTGTAAATGAATGAACTAAGTATTGAGTGTGTTTTATTAATACTTATGAGTGAAAATAGTTGACCATATGTAGAGTATCTAAACAATTAACACTGTAAGTTATAATATTTATTTATAAATAATATATATAATATATATATAAATATATAAAATTTACAATAGCTTTTTCGCAGCAGCTAATTAAATCAAACGGATGGATGATCGATATAAACAGTAAAGTGTAAAATGTTGAATTAATTTCCTTTAAAAGTAATGATTTTCCATTAATGTGCATATATTTGTAAAAATTTTATGGGGGAAATTGAACACATTCACTCATTGTATAATACATAGTATTTACACAATTTTAAAACCGTATGAAATCAGAACTATTCGTATTTTGTTTTTAAAATAACGTTAAAACATACAAAACTTTTGTTTATATGGATATGAAATTTGTGAACGAATAGATTTAAATATGCAAATTATTTGTGAACATAGTAAAATAATTAGTTTCTGTTTGATGTGTACATATAGCTAAGGTCGTATAAGTAGCATACAGTTAGTGATTTGAGGATAATTTGCCATAGTTTAAGAAATTATTTGAAATTTTTATATTGTCAACTATGGAACATTCTGCTAAGGTATGTCGCTTATTATTTACTATCCTTACTCAAATGAAAAATTTATTCAATTTGATTGAAGTAGAGGTTTTATAAGAGAGAAAAAAATTAACGGTTGGACGATTCCATTTGGTCTCTGAATTCGCTATTTTTATAAGTAGCGGCAGTTAATTTGCCACTCTAAAAGTTATTGTTGATAACATCCTTCGGAGATTCAAAGCTATTATTAATCTGCAAGTTATTCATGATGCTTATTCATTTTATTTATGTGTAAATTGAATTCCAAAACAAAATTTTAGTTAAGGTGATAACTTAATTAACCCATTCCGCATGGCCGCTTGTTGTCAAGATAACTCAAAACCGAGAATAGATCAAAGAGGTCAAATTTTGGTATTGTGTTCTAGGCAAAATAGTAAGATCAAGTTTGTGAATGAGCAAAATTGGTCCATTGGTCTATTGTGTGTAAGATGTAAGCACATATAGGATTATTGTAAGATGTAAGGTAGGTGAAACATATAATTATAAACTTAATTTAGAAGTAAATAATACATAATAATGTAATAGATATATTTTTAATATTTCTTGCCGAAAACGAAACAAAAAAACAACAGAAATAAGTAATTAAATGTGTCATATTCTAGTTTTTTATTAGTGTTACTACTTACCCCAATAATTACTATAAATCCCAAGGACGTGGCAAGTTGTAACGTCACCCTTTTTTTAGAAAAAATTTAATTTTGAAATAGTTATCTATATTTTTAGTATTTTTTCAATTTCATATAAAAAAAGAATAGTTAAGGTATCTAAAGATATATTTATTTTTCTAAAAATTGTTACCACAAGCCCCTCGCTCCCCAAAACAATGAATGTATGTTAGAACAATCGAAAATTATTTTGCAATATGGTACATTCGCATAATAGTCAATTACTTATCAATTATCGAAATTATATCATTAAATCTATATATTCATCATTATAAGTTTAATTTAGTAAGACTGTAAAATGGTTTAAATGTGGTAACAACAAACAGAATTTATCGTTTTAATATTCAATATACCTATGCCTGAGTATCAATATTTGAACTGTTTGAATTTGAATTGGGAATAATCTAAAACTGTTTATAACAAAATATTTTGAACACAAGTTATTTGTTTTGTAAATTAAAACAGACAGACAAACGTAAAGGTACTAAAAGCGTGATTCAATAAACACATAAACCAAAATTTTGTTACTAGCTTCAATATTGAAATTATAAATTAAAACTGGATAAAGCTACCTATAGATTTAGATAAAAAAAAAACTAAATAATAATAATTGTTTCTATTTTTTGAGTCACTTTATAATAAATATTTTGAACTTTCCAATATAAAGTTCTTGTTTATTTTTGGATTGGACTAATTTGACACCTACTAAAACTATTAATTGAACTACAAAGTTTGACTATTAATTATTTTTATTTTACGTTATATATTTCGAATGATTATTCCTTCGTTATCAATAGTTTTTACTTCATAATTTAAAAATATTATATTGTTTGTAACAAGTTTTCCTGTTGTTAATGAAACTTTTATATTTGGTTTGGAAATTATAATTTTGAAAATGATAATAAAAATCTGACAACGATCAATTATTCTTTGTTACAAAATCATTTCTATCACATTTCAATCATTTTTTTTTTCATCGTAAAAAGTTAATATTGTTTATTTTTAAGGTAAGATGTCAATTGTTACATATAATTAAAGTAATTATATATAATTACATAATAATTATATATCATTATTGTACAAATATTTATCCAAAGTAAGAACTTAAAATTAATTATTTTCGTTTTATTTAATAAAATCTGATATTTAAAAGTATATATTTTCGAATAACCATAAATAAATTTTGATCCTTAAATTATATTTTTCAACTCTAAGGCATCATTTGTCAATCGAAAAAAAAAACTTAAATGTCCAGGTTACAGTGCGTTTATATTTAACCTTCACTGCACATATATTTTCGTTTTAATCTTGGCTCATTTTAAATTCAATAGCGTATAATATTGCAGTGGATAGGGTCATATAAAGAGTTGATCTTGTCTACATAGAACAGTTTTTGTTTATCACAAACCATTTTATTTGTTATACAGATATTTTAAAGTATCTTCCCTCACTAATTCCCTTTATAAGTAGGTAGATAAATATTACTAGATTCTATACATAGAGTAAACGTTTTACTTTGATACTTGTAATTATTTTCAGTTATACTAGATAGATAATGAATCTATCTATACGGCTGGAAATATTTATTGATTCACGTAAATAACAAACATTTTACGAAATATTATCTTTTAAATCTATAATGTCCCTGGGGTTGTATACACACACTATCGTAATATTTATAGATACGTATAAACTGAAATAATCACGTCAGTTAAGTTTAGAATATTTTTATATTATCATTCATATTTATCTCCTGAAAAATTATTTACGAAATTTTATTTATATTACTCGTTTTAAACAAGTTATTAATTAATTTTTTAAAAATATTATTTACAATACCAGCTATTATGGTAGGTATTAAAAGTTAAAAGAGCTATCAAAATAAATTGATTGCTGAATTATTATTATAAAAATTAAAGTTATAAAATTGAAGCTTTTATGTTTTTCTACGTGTTTATCAGACGTTTTAAAAGCAACGAAATTAAAAATAACTAAGTTTTTCATGGTACCATGTATAACTATTATAACTGTTATATCATATTATTGTATTGACATCCGATTTACATATATAAATTAACGACTTGAAATATTTGATTACAGACAAAGAGGCATATGACTTTAAACTACCATATTAAACTTGCTTTATATTATATCATAATATTTTATTGACATCCGATTAACATATAAATGCTCAACTTCAACTCACTCGAGTCGTGAAGTGAGTAAAATTTACTTGCAAGGTTTAATTGCAGTCAGATCTCACTGAGGCAGATGAATAAATAATTCAAATATTAAAATATTTGCACACACATCGAATTTGGATAATTAAGCATGTTAGTCCTTGTTAGAATCCCGGCCATTAGATTTTAGGGAAATCGGTCATTTGGATACTATGCCATGTT
This sequence comes from Chrysopa pallens, assembly GCA_020423425.1. NCBI lineage: Eukaryota > Metazoa > Arthropoda > Insecta > Neuroptera > Chrysopidae > Chrysopa > Chrysopa pallens. The sequence goes on from CM035591.1 coordinate 54,293,649, forward strand.
TCTTTTTAGGGCTAAGCACCTAAAAGGTACAACGGTGTTGCAAAACTACAACACAACGCTGTCTGTCCGTCTGTCACCAGTCTGTGTCTCATGTACCGTAATAGAAATTTTCACAGATTATGTATTTCTGTTGCCGCTATAACAAAACATTCAAAAACAGAATAAAATAAAACACATTTAAGGGAAGGGGGGTTATAGATAATGGGACCCTTCTTGCGCGAGACCGACTCATACCTGGCCGGTTCTTTTTAAAAACAAACTACTTTTTTCTTAAACTTTTTGGTTTAACCACAATCTCAGCTCAAGTATAATTAAATAATACATTATAAAGTAGTTCTAGTAACAATAACGATTTGTTTAAGATAATTTTATTGTAATTCATGCGAATGTGAATTATCATCTGATGGTGCTGTTATAATAACTCTCCCTGTCTCGAATGTGATAAGTAATTAATTAATTATTCAATTCTAATTTAAACAACTTCTTAGAGAAAGTAAAATAAAATCTATCTATCTTTTTGAATTGAGAAAACTATTAGATTTTATAAACAGAAAAATAAAGAAACAAATAAATGTAGCTAGAGGTGTATATAAATAGACGGACTGATATAATCTAGAAAATAATATTTCAAATTCTATTATGAAAAACAATGGAAAAAGTTTTGTTTAGATAGGTAAGTATGCATACAGCTAAGGCCATCTATTAGTGTAGTTGTGAACTATACATATACGAGTGTATATATTTACTAAATAAACTTGAGCGGCGCGCATTTCTCTTAAAACGTTAAAAATAGCAGTATTATCGTAATTAGTCAATGTCATTATGTATAAAGTTACATATAGAATAAAAAATTGATGTAATTATTCTCACTAGAGTCCTAGTCCATGGATGAAATGAGGGCTTTTATGATAGTTTTATACTCAATGATAAATTACATTTTTTTCGTGTCCGTTATTGTACGCTAAAACTTTAAATAGAGCTATAACAAAAATGTAATGTTAGTTTTACTCTTTTTACCATTAGAAAATTTCAATGTTTTTATTTTTATTCAATTTGCTTTTAACAGACATTGTAGTTTTTAATGATTTAATTTTCTTTTAAAACACATATTTGATTGCATTTTAAATAAACTTCGCTGGATAACAGTTTAAATCAATTTATCATTAAACAAGAATAGATGAATAGAAAAAGACCATGAGCTTCATTATAATATATCTCAATTCTAGTTATACGGTATAGGTATAACGTTACATACATCAACTTTGAATTTTCATCTCATTTATTTGTTTCAGGATGAAATGTATATATTTCAGAAGGTGATAGTATTTGGATGATTCTAAATTCGTTATATTTCACATCAAAATGTGAAACTAATCTCAGTACCATAAGAAAACTTAAAAATAAAATTGTAATTGATAAAAATTTCCATCTCTTACTTGAAAATGATGTTTAAGATTTTATGTTAATGAAGATACTAGCAAGTGACGCCATAAGCTACTATGTCCCTCTTTTTTTATTAGGATTTTTCAATTTCCATATCTTCGTGTTTTTTAAGGATGAAAAAAAATATCTTCAGATCTATCTTTGTGAAAAAAAGTATGAAGTATGAAGTAGTAAAAAGTCTCAGTTAAATAACCCATAAAATTTAGGCAAATACTGTAGTTAAACCAAAAAGTGTAAAAAAAAAGTAGTTTGTTTTTAAAAAGAACTGGCCAGGTATGAGTCGGTCTCGCGCACGAAGGGTTCCATTGTCTATAATCCCCCTTCCCTTAAATGTGTTTTATTTTATTCCTCGGTGAAATCTGACTGCAATTAAACCTTGCAAGTAAATTTTACTCACTTCACGACTCGAGTGAATTGAAGTTGAGCATTTATATGTTAATCGGATGACAATAAAATATTATAGAACACTGAAGGACACATTTGTATTTTTGGATGTAACGAATAGATTTAAAAATTACTGGAGCGATTTGAAAAAATCTCATCGTTGGAAAGCTATATTATCCCCGGGTGACATATGCTACTTTTTATCCCTATATCCCCACGGGAAAGGACACACCGCGCTTAAAACCGCTTGACACCTGCTAGTATTAGATATGTTTCTATGTTTTCGATTTGTGTTATCATCATAAAACATTTTGATATAATTTTTCTTTGGAATTAAACTATTTTGTTTGATGTTGTTATGCATCTAAATAATTGATAAGATGTTTGCTGCAATTCAACTATAGAATAAATAACAATAGCGAAAAAATATAAAGAAGCTTGTCTCCACCACTGAAAACGCGTCGAAAAAATTCCAGTAGATGCTATAGCGTAGGTCTGGCGGGCCCTGGCTTTTCATCCTGTAAAATCTAATATCCATGAGTCATAACTTATAGGGTATTTGACAAAAATATTTTTATTACTCAAATTGAAGCATACTTTATGAACATAAATATTAAATTATTATTTAAGAATCTAAAAAAATCAGTAAGATATTTACATTCAAAATTCCTTATTCAACATACTTGCTTATGGCGAGGGAAATACTTGCTTATGGCGTCACGTGCTAGTATATCCATATAAATTTCAATTTGATCATCTGTTCACACTTGTAATTTAATTTTTGTTTGTTTATGAATCAATTTTAATTTTCAAGTTTTGTTATGGTATTGAGTTATAACTTGAGTGGTACGGTACTTCCAGATTTTGATGTGAAATATAGCAAATTTAGATTCAATCAATTACCACCTATTATAACGTACAGCAACAAATACAATTATAAAATTATGAAATACTTAGACAAGTGTAAAATTGTTTTTATATCAGAGTGTTTATTATTTCATATCAGTATGTTGAAATAACCACCTGTTGCTTACTTCTAGAAACATTACACGTACACTTATTAAATAAAGAGTGAATTCTAGATGTTATTAAAAACATGTTAAAATGTTATTTAAAAAGATCGTGTTGGAAACAAAAAGACTTCAAGTGTGTGGACCATTAAGAAAGGAAATTAATATGAAAAAACTAAATGGTTGTAATTCGATTACGGTTTTAGATTGTAGAATTTTTTATTTCGGAATATGAAACGGAAATATCTTTTTAATTTTTAAAATAAAAAATAAAAAATTATCAGACTATAAATAATAGTTTTAATTATATTCTCTTTCTGTCTACATTTTATTAAAATTCTCTTTAGAATATACATTTCTAAAAATTTTCCAAAATTAATAATATTCAATAATTATAATATTGTTGAGCAAGGGCGGAATCAGGCAACAAATTATAGAACTTTCTAACATCGTTTCTACTTTGAATGCTTCGTTTATGCTTTATACCACCAAATGGATTCTATTTTTTTACTATAATTACAACATAATGTTCGAAAGTTGCACAATTTACCTGAAAAGATTTTTGGTTAGCCTATAAAGTTAGCCTATCATTCTCTTGATAGGTTTTAGTGCATTGCACTACGCTATTGAATCTTTTGAACCAAATTGCTTTGGGCTTGTGCTAGTAGAGCATGGTATTCAAAATTTATTTCAAATATGCTCAAAATTAGTTGCTTTTTAGGTAATGTTAGAATGTTGAGATATAAATTTACATGCTTAAAATTTTAATTAAAAAAATTTCGCCATAAAGACGAACCGAAGCCCAAATATCAAGCTAGTAGAGTTGGAAGAAAAATGGTTAAACCAATAAAAAATATAAGTAAGTATGTATTATCAAAAATTATTCAAATATTATCATTCATTGAAATTTGAAAGGCTCGATGAAGATATTACTACTGAGTATATTTCCCAGAAGCACAAAAGAAGCAATAACAAGAAATTGTGAATGTCTCATCAAATTATCGATAAACAATTAAGCTTTCTGAAATCCAAAAGTCAAGTTAAATATTGTCAAATTAAAACAATAAAAAAGTAAGAAGTGTCCACACTAGGTAAGGGGATTTGTTGATTATTTAGTATCCATCAAATTTTGTTTGAATGTGGGTCCCTATTTTATTGGTTTTATTGTCGGGCTTACGAATAAATATTCTTCGCAATAGCATAAAATATGACAAGCTATAAGAACCCTTGCAAATGTATCCAATTCGGATTGTACAAAATTCAGATAACTGTTTCATTAAGTGTAGAAGTTCAATGCCGTTTACTTATTCTCTTTATCTATTTATTCATTAGTAGCTTCAAATATTATTCGTTTTAGAGAAAATTTGAATTAAAAATTACTAATTAAAAACGAATGGTAAAAAGTGTATTTTGTAAGGTAAAAGAGCACTTTTTTACTTCTTAATTTAAATAAAAATTATATAAGAGAAATGAGTCAATTGTGCAAAGCTGCGATATATAGATCCCAGTTTCTCTAATTATAAAGTGTGGCAGTTATCATAGTTTGGAACAAGTGAAGACAATGGTTGCCTATATTGTCGTTACATTGGTCTATTTTGTATGGTGGATCATTCTCTATGGTTAGAGTCTACCCATCTACAGTATGGCGAAGACTTTGGTTTTAACAGGCTTTGTACGAAAAAACTGAGGGTCTTGATATTTCTTTTAATTGAAACGTCGTGTTGGAGTAAACTAAAAATATTTTAAATAAAATGTTATTAGCTTCAAAGTCTTATTTTTCTAAAGTTTAGGAATGAAGACCCTACTAATCAAATGTGTCCGAAATTAGATAAAGTGATGCTCTGAGAGTAACCGAGATCGCATCTTACTTCGTTGCATGATTAAAAATTTACTAAATATCAAAAAAGCGTAAAAATGAAATTTGGAAATAAATTGAACAGCATTAGTAAGTTCAACGTTTCTGCAATACAAAGTTCTTGTGAAAGCATGTCACAGTGGTTATTCCTGCGAGACATAGTTCAATGTGCGTCTAGACTTAAAGTGATTTCGATAGGTCGAACGCCCTAGCCCTATGTTTGAAGCATATCTTATCCAAAGTAGAGTATTGCACTACACCAGCTCAACGCTGCAATTAATATTGGTAGCGATGCTGTGAATCGAATGACCAACCTAGATTGCATAGATTACAGTCGATGACACTGATGAGCAATGACACAAAGACTTGTTTTTTTTGTTTTTGTACTTCGAAATTTATTTTCAATTTTTAATATAATGTAAGTTCATTTGTAATTTAGTGTAAATATGTTTTTAGAAATATCATTATACTTAGTAAATATACGATACTCCGAATATAAGATAAATTTTAATATTAACAATAATTCTATTTTATGTAGAATGTTAAACATAACAATGAACCACACCTTTCTGATAATTTCTAAACATATTTATACATATTTTTCTATAACACAAGAAATCGTTAAAATTACGAATATCAACAATTTGGTTTGAATCTATACTAACAGTGTTAGTAAACTAAATATAGATGGTGTTGTAACATTTAAAAATAAACGGAAAAAAAAAGTTTTTCCTTACCTCTTCTTGTGGATCTTTCTTATTTACACTGCCACCATGACCACCAGTACTTTGCACAGTGTTCATATTTTTGTATTTATATCTTGTTTATTTCTATTACGAATAACTTATCACCGTATTATTACTATTATTACACGTTCAAATGTTTATTATAGTTAATTATTGGTAGTATTGTTGTTGCATTTGAATTGTTTTTCTTTTTCTTTTAATTTTGTTTTATTATTAATCCATTATTTTAAGTAGTATTTTGCGTGATTATTTTTATTTTATAAAGCTCTATAGTTAATAACAGAAAAAAAATACACAAGGACTTTTAATTAGTAAATAAAAATGATTTATGTTATGCATTTCTATTGCTAGTTTTATATTTGCATATTTAATTATACAGAAGAAAAATAAATTAGACATTATTTATTATTGTACAGGTTGAGTTGATAGGCATGACCCAAATTTCGGGATTCAATAATAGTAAGAAAATAGTTTTATATGAGTCTTCATAGAATCATCTTATTTGTCCATTCAAAATAATACAGGCAGTCCATTCGTCTATCAGCCATTATTATAATGCAAGAGCGTAAAGATAGAGCGAGCTTTAAGTTAAATGCCGTAGTCAAGAGTTAGAGTAAGTTTCAGTTCATGAATGAACAAAATCGTTCAATTGGGTTCCATGGAACCATCGCTATTTCTTAAACTGTTAAGACTTTAAAAGCTCAAATTTAGCTGATAATCATGTATAATCATAATACATTGAATTATATAACACACTATTATAACTGTATGGCCTTAATATAACGTATATTTTATGAATGCAAATAATTAAAAATAGGTGAACTATTGACACTCATAATCTCCACTTGTTTAGTGGGTGTAACAATATGTCATTGTTACAATGGTACAGAATATAAACTGTTGTGGCATTGTATGGATATGTATTCAGTTGAAGTTAGCTATGGAATAAATTCATTTCGTTGTTATGGAAGAATTTATGTTTCTTTTTAGACAAAATTTATAAACTCTTTTTTTGTTAGTTTATGATATGTGACGTTCGAAAAAATTAAAAGGATTTTATTTTTGTGCAATTTACGTTCAATAAATCACATAACTATTATCATTGATATATTACAAGAATATACCAACATCGACTTAATCCGATTTTCATTTGTTAAATGTTAAAATAGATGGTTGTAAAAATCGAAAAAAATGTATTGGCTGGAAACCGGTTTTTTAACATTGGTTTTCTGTGATAAATTCAATTTATTTTTATTAAAGAATAATTTTTTTACATACTAATTTCAAACGTGAAAACGTACTTTTAAATAAGTGAAGCAAACAACTAACAGAATTAAATGCTTAGATGCTCGATACATAATTGAATTTCATTGTGTGGACTATTCTTAATTTGCATTCATAAGATACTATTTATAGTATCTTTTCTACATACTAATTTAAAACGTGAAAACGTACTTTTAAATAAGTGAAGCAAACAACTAACATAATTAAATGCTTCGATGCTCGACACATAATTGAATTTCATTGTGTGGACTATTCTTAATTTGCATTCATAAGATACTATAAATATCCAGTCTATACAGTTATAAATGTATACATGTATAATAATAAGTATTGTTATTACCTATTTGTGTTGACTATCTAAATTTGATAAATATATATATATATATATATATATATATATATATATATATATATATATATATATATATATATATATATATATATATATATATATATATATATTTATTTATTTATTTATATATATATATATATATATATATATATATATATATACATATATATATATATATATATATATATATATATAAATTAATATATATATATATATATATATATATATTTATTTATTTTTTTTTTTTGTAATATTTATATTTTGTATCTTTTTATTTTATTTTGTATAATTTGAGTCAAGGATCGATTAGACCCAATGAAACGATTTTTCGTATTGACAAACTTAAAGTCACTTTTTATGTTAAGATTGCGTGACCAAAATTTGAGCTCGTTGTCTCTTTTTGTTTCTGAGTTATCGTGATGATGGACAGACGGGCAACCGGCAATGGACTAATTAGGTATTATTTCTATGAATCAAGTTGTTAAAGGGATATACAAACCATGATTTGTAATAAAGACCTTTAAATAATTCAATAGCTTTCTTACTGATATACGGAGTTTATTCAGTCTTTTTTGTTGCCTAACTTTTATGAGGTTTATCTGCAGTTTGGTTTTTAATGTAATTTTTTTGTAAATTTTTCTTAAGCATTATCTGTCGAAGTCCGGTTAAAGTTTTTATTCTAAACAGTTCAATCCTTTATTCAAAGTACAAAATACAGGCCCACGGATAAAGATACGGATCTTAACTTATTGAATCGGTATAATTTTTTAAATTGCCTTTAAATGTCATTGTAATTTGTGGTATCACTTAGCAGTTTTATTTTATTTGAATAGTAATAAATTTGAATTTAAATAGTGTAATTATTAATTATTATCTTATGATAAGGTAGTTCGCTATAATAATTACACTTAGCTTACTAGAATAACAGTTGAAATATTTGCCAAATATGTAATTTTTAAGAAATAAAAATTATTTTAATGAAATTTAACAGTATTTTATTGCTACCTATACTTTTAAATTCATATAAGTAAGGAAACTAAATAATGCAAAAGCTTTATTTATGATTCGTTGAAAAAGATACGGTAACAGATATCAACATGGATCATTTTTCTTTTCGGATATCCGTGGGTATGGATATTGATACGTATATCCGGCACATATCTTAATAATCCTTCAATTTAATGTAATAATTTTAATTTTTAAAATAATTATTTTCCGAGTAATGACAGTTCAAGCTACTTACACAATTTTAACCTTAATGACATTTAGGATTGATTTTAGTGTCGGATAGCTGAAAATATATTTCAAAAAAAGTTTGACGTTTTCAATACTTTTCGAGGTATTCGGATTCTTTTTTATTTGTTTTGCACATGGTATGTTCATTAAATCCTAAGGACTGTCACCCTTTCTCATTGATTTCAACATGTATTATATCTTCTGTAATTTGTAACCGATAAAAAAATTTAAAAAGTATCAGCCATATAGATATTTATAAACATATTCGCAATATAATTACTTATTAAAACAAAATAAAACTTTTATGGGCTATTTATTTATAACATTAAAAAAAACTTATTTATGTAGTTGTAATAACATATTTACTATAGAGTTTTCCATAAATATTTTACCATAATTAAAAAGTTTTCTTCAATGTATTATTATTAATGATCAACAATTTTTTTTGTACATCTCAAAGGATTGACAATATTTTATTTTTATTTTTTCTTATTTACATTATTTAAATTTTCTAAAACGTACTGTCGGAGTAATTATAAAACTTTCAATAACATTGTTTGAATGAGTTAAAACTACAGGCTTGCTAAGTATTTTTTCGCACCCATTTTCAAAAAACCTACCAATAATTTTTTACGATGAACAAAATAAATTTAAAATTTATTGAAATATGGTATTGCACATTATGATGGAGCCAGAAATTTTTTCAGCAAGAGGTTTGTTTTCGCATTTCCATTACCTATAGCATATGTCTTTTTCAATTCGAAATTTTGTTTACTGACTGCCAAGGAAGGTGTATGTTTTTTGCGCGTAAATGTATGTTTGTAACTTTGTTTATTATCACTTATCTCAAAAACGGCGAATGGATGGAGCGATAGCTAAATTGTCGTTATATTTATTTTAAAAACGTTATATTTATATGTTCGTAGGTTTTAAAAATTTATTTTGTATTTAATAAATATGTATTTCACCTACAAAGTTGTCATAATCAGCCTGCATTAGCTTTTCGTATTAATTCTCTGAGGAGATGTTACTCGTTGCTAATTTGGTGGCCGTTTGTAGATTTTGTGATATGCCTGAAGACCATCACCAAATTAGAAATGAATAACATGTTTTTGGAGAATTATAACGATTAACAAATTGATGCTGATGATGAATACTTTGTAGTCGAAATACGTATTTATAAAAAACAAAAAATTTTGATCCAGGACTTTGATGCAAAAAAGCGAAATTTATTTAATTAATTATTGGTCAACCAATGACAAGAAGTTATATTTAATTTAATAAAATTTAATCGATTAAAAAATAAATTTTGAAAAGAAAATGTTTAATTTTAATATTCAGCAAAGGGGAGTCATATCAAAAGGGGTCTAAGGTGGCACCATGGCTAAATCCAGCTCTTTTATCAAATTGTAGATCATATAGATCTGATTCATATCTATTTGAGTCATCACATACTAAGGAAATCTATAGTATGTGATATTATTAGGCAATTATGATCTAATTTTGACTGATTGGTGCCATTTTGAGCCATTTTTTATAGAATAAATGCCCGTCATAATATCAATAACAAATGCATTTGTAAAAATAAGTTTTGATATGGCAAATCTTAGTAATGCTTAGCCAAATAATCTTTTTTTCCACAAAAATGTTTATGAGTGAAGCGATCTCTGTAACAAAAAAATTAAAATGTAACAATCAATTTTAATTGGGGAATCAATTATCCCAGGATATCCTGGGTTTATTTGTTAGATCCTGGTATTTTATCAGAATCGTAGGAGTTTGTTGAAAAAATTTTTTGTAGTATTGCTAAACATATTAATTATTAATAGGTGATTTAAGTTCATTTACATTCACAACGCAATTTTACTATTTATAGTCAGTGGTTAAAAATTCTAAAATTGAAAAATCGGTTTGTTTTTCGAAGTTTTAAACTGTAAAATACCTTGGACTTGAACAAGAATTCAAAATAGAAATATTGTATATACAATCTCATTGCTATAATTGTATGGTTTTGAAATAAAGCAATTATTTTATAGGCAAAAAATTATTTTTTCTAGAATCACATTCTATAAAATCTGTGTATCATTTCAATAAAATATTTTTATTATGACATCCATAAAAATAAAAAAAGTTAAATTGTAGCAAAATAAAAATTGTATTGTGTATAAAAATTATTCCATTTCTATCACAGCATTATATAATTATAGATGTTATTATTTTTCATATTTAAAAATATAATTTATTGATGAAAAAAGTTTTTAAAGTTAAAAAATAAAAATTATTTTTTATAACCGAATTAATTTAAATTAAATTTTGTATTACCTATATTCTGTAATTAGTTCCAGTATATATTATTCGTATAGATTCAACGTCAAAAATAAAACAAATTAAATAATTTTTCTTAAATATTTTATGGGTTTTCTTATTATATATTTAGAGTACACAAGTTATATAGCTTTTAGAAAAAAATGCTAAGATATTTAAAATTTAATATTGTTTTAAGTGCTAGAATCACTATCCTTATTTACTTACTATCATTATTGTTCCATTTATTTTTCTAAAAATTTTAAATGTGGTATAAATATTGTATTAAAATTCTTTAGAACTTTATTTAATTTACAATCAAAAATCGGAAAAGGAAATAACTATATCATTCTTTAAAAAAAAGAAATGAAATAAAAAGGTGGTAAGTTAAAGAAATTTGCAATTGGAGGAATCCCTTCAATTGTAATCCGTTGCTGTAAAATATGTTTAAAAAAACATTACAGTAAATTTTATCGCATATGGCATTTATATTTGTAAAAATCGAAGAAAACCACTCTATAAAACTTATATCTATATATTCTAGTCAATTCCCAATTGCAAACTCCAAGCTAGGAGTGTCCAAGGTAGTTGATCTTGATTAATAGAATTTAAATACATACATTTTCTTGAACATTACATTGTTAATTTTTTTTTAATTTTATTAATTTTAAACCCAACTCAACCCAACAAAACAACACAATAAAGTGAATAATATTTTTCAAATAAGATTTTGTTATTATAATTGTATAATTTATTATAATGTAATGATATATTTGTTTAATATTTAAAGTCATTGGAGTGGCTAAGTGTTAGCGTGCTGGACTCGTCTTCCGCCCCGACGTAATATAATTTTCAAAAAACACCATTTATAAAAAAAAAAAAAAAAAAATACCGAGCAAAGCTCGGTCATCCAGATATTCATACTTAAATAAACTAGACCAAACTAAAACTGTATGTACAAAATTGTTTATAATTTCGGATGAATTTTTATTTAATTTTTGTTTCATCTCCTGTGAAACAATTAGGTCGTTTGATAAACCATTTAAGCTTCGAGGTTTTATTAAAACTCAGCTAAATAGAAGACATTTCAACGAAAAAAATGAGATTCAAAATGCTCATGTTTAGATAATTGTGGTCCTCACCTTACTATAAATTCATATGGTTTAACTTTCAATTTTTCATTCTTGAAAACGATGTTTAACGTGTAATTTCTATGGAAATAATAATAGTTAGCGTCATAAGCTCATATTTTTTTCTCTCTTGAATAAGGAATTATGTCCATTAAAGCAGTTGTAAATTCAGTTTTGGATGTGCGGTACATTCACCAGATCTGGCCCTGAGTGACTTATGTTAATCATTAAATTAAAAAAATAGCTCAGTTGATAGCGACTATATCATATGACGGTTATAGATCCATGTGACATTTCATTTTGGTAGTTACGCAACATTAACATTATACCTTAAAAAAAAAAGATTTTTCTTAACGAAGAATAATTATATTTTATTGAATTAACGCTAATAATATAATTTTTTCTGTTTTTGAACACCGTTAATTTTGTTCAAGATAGATTTTGTCAATATGTATCCTAAAATCTTATTGACCTGTCCTCGTATCAATCGAAGTTTGTTAGTTTCGCTTCGAGTTTTAATCTTTTACAGATGTTGCTTCATTCCCACCTATGTTATACTGTTCTCTAATTTAATTATATTTATTTGAAATATTGATGATACACGTCCTGAGTAAGAGTATTGTAGTAGAAAGGTTAATAGGTATAGTGGACAATATTGGGTAAGTTAATGAAAAAGCCCATTATGATATTATCAACTATACAGGTGTGAAACTGTGAATTCTACAAGTGTAAAATAAATTCAGGAATAAAATAAAAATAAATATAATTTTACGATTTCTATAAAATATAAATTTATTTCTTATATCTATTTTTTGCACAAAACAAGAAACATGCATCATAATAATTTTTCATAAAAATAATATCAAATATTATACCTGCTGTAATATATGAGCACAAATATATCTTTTTTTCGTTTTTCCAATAGATAAATGATGAATAGATATTTCTAACATTGAAAATTTCAATTCTTATATGTTTTCATATAATATGTCATAAAAAACCTACTAACATAATATATGTCAATATTTATATAATTTGGTAAATGGTTTGAAGTACAGAACCCAATGGGAAATCTATTCTCTAATGGATTTCATCTAAAGTTTATATTGAATAAATAAGTGTTTACATTGATCAAATAAAGATGTCACAATGGAGCATGTATACTTATGTGTACAAAATGTCTTAGGAAATGTGTTACATTGTTAAAACTTCATTCTTAGTTTGAAGTTTTAACAATGCAACACATGGCCACACAAAAACTCCAAACAGTCAGTCAACAAATCGATTGAAATACATTGATTATCATATTATAAATTTTAAAAACAAGATTTATATATAACTATTATTCTAGTCGCTATTTTCACTTAGATATTTGGGTACACAAAATTATAACTGTCAGTATACATTATACTCATTTTTTATTCCATACAAAATGAATAATTGAAGGATTAAATATAATGGAAAATCTGCCGGAGGTGTGGCTTTTCCTACCGGCAGAAGCAGGTACTCCTCTAAAACGAATTTTTAAATTTACATGACATCGTGTTTAATTAATAACTTGTTTTAATTTAAAAAAATAAAAGTTTTCGCTGAATAATGAACGTAAATTAAAATACATATCCCCATCGAAGTCCATAAGTCCACATTTGATGTGTTCAAAAACTTTTAGTATTTACCCTGACCACTAGTCTGATATAGTATTTATTTTAGGCTATATTCGGTATAATTATATCGATTACCATTTATGACCAACAGATGGCTATAGCTTCCCAATGCCGGTAAACAATGGAGGTCAGAAATCTTTGTTAAAACGAATACAATAATGAAGTGTTTAATGGATTATATGTTAATTGTTTCATGTATATATCAATTGAAAAAATTTTATTTTGTGAGACAATAATAAATAATATTATTTATTTATTACTTTCAAAAACTATAAATATGTGTGAATTTTATCGATGAAAGAAAAAACACATATGGATACACAAAACAATTCAACAATACATAAAATACAACTGATAGTCAATTGTAAATTCAATATAACATTCTTTTTATGAAAGATTTCAAACGTCCATTCTTTCCGATATTGAATTACTATATCCATCCATTGATTATTAGTGGTAATCACATGAAATACCACGAAACCCTTAATTAACAACTATAGCTAATTAGTGGTTAGGGTTAGGACTACCAACTTAAACTCCAGTATGGGCAAAACTGCAGCTGTTATGTAGTTATTTTGCTTAGGAGAATTCATAATTTATCCGTCAGATAGCATTTTTAAATGGAAAACTTCCCAATACTCTCAATAAAAATATGCGACCTTCTGAATTTAGATACGGCTCAAATGCGTTCATTTTTCATTGTTCAATACCCTCAATTATAATTCCTTACAAAATCAATAATTGCAGGATAATAAAATAGCCAGCCAGACTTCATTCAAAATACCACAGATATAACACTCAAAAGAAATCAGTACGTTTTTCGACCACCAGGTATAATTATTCGTAAATTTTTCAAAAGATATGCCCCGGTGTAAAAATTAATAAAATTTTTTGAAACAACCTGTAAACAATAATTTGAGTATTGTTTTCCTTAGTAACTATTTACATTATTACATGTAGGTACTATTGTTTGTTTAAAGACGATATATGATGCTGTATAAATGATGATGTGGATACCCAGAGTAATAACATCATATGGTAAACTCATAGCAGGATGTATATTATTTAACAATATTGTATAAGAGGCAATAATAATGATTATAATGTAAACATTGAAATTAGTTCAAATGTAAACATATATTTGTCTAGGATATGTATGTTTTTGTTTTAAGAACTATGTATGCAATGCAGCAGTAGTTCACAGAATCCTTTTAAATCGTCCATAGATGAAGAAAATTCATACATGTAATTTCTTTGTATAATTTATTGTTGTTTTCAGTTTTATGAAACTGTATATGCAAAGATTCAATAACCCTCTAAGGATCCAACAAAAAAATTGAATGGTTTGGTAAATCAAATTTAGAGATTGTGTATGAATATTATTTGTTTTTGTGTTTAGTTGGACAGATAAAAATTACCTTCGTTATATTTTTGATATTACCACTAGAGTAATACTTTAATGTTACTTTTAATGTTAATATTAGGCTTATTAAAGAAATTAGTCAGCGATAAATTGTAGAAAAATTATTTTCTGCCCACACCCGAATGTCATTAATTTTCATAAGTTGTTATATAGCCACGACATTGGACTTCGTTAATCATATGTTATATAGCGAATAGTTTAATAAACAAACCGCAACAACAAAAAGTGAATATAATTATGCAGATTTAAATTGAATACGGAATATTTGGAAATAATTACTTCCAGTTATATCACTTATAAATTGTAAGCTATTCGTGAACGAAACCATCCTTAAAAAAGCCATAAATAGGAGTGCAGAGAAGCTTTCAGAATTGCGAATCGCACACACTTTTAAGAGAAGCATAAACGAATTTTTTTTACCGATTTTAAAAATAAAATATTGAGAAAAACTGAATCGTTAGTTGAAGTAAACAACTTTTGATTGTTTAAACAAATAGAAAAAGTGAGTTTTCAGGTTTTTATTTTAATATTTTATGGTAAAAATTTTTTATTAATTCAATATATAATGTTAAAAAGCGATTATTCTATGCAAATTCATGCAAAAACTATATTAAACGAACAACGTTAGGCAACGATTTTGTATTACGTTTATCAGTATTTACCTCTTCGTCACTCTATTTATATTTGTTACGCTGCAATCTTTAAAAGATTCGCCTGATTTTGGTAGAAAAATATGGTAGACACTGTCATAAAATTCACTATACAACTATTTTTGGGCTTCGTTGGGCCAACTGGTCGTCATTTAGCTTTATTTCCACCATAATTAAAATCTCTAAATTTTAAATTCAAACAAATTTTTAACTTGTTCAAAACTACAAAATTATAACGCTTCAAATACCATTTATTTACTTCAGGGTGCAGTAAAAAATTCAAGACATCCAATTATAAAACTAATTTTCAACTAAAAATAATAACGAATGGTATTTCTTTGACTTTAATAAATATCTTGTACAAGAAAACATTCTTATTTCAAAAAATACAAAAAAATTTTCAAGTGTAAAATGAATAGTAAATTTCATATAACGTTGTTACAAAACAAAATTACAAAAAAAAAAACAATTAATATATTACGTATACTTCGATGGCTATGGCAACGTTAAGAAATTGGAATTACCCTGCACAGAAGCCGGATAATATCTTGTATATTTACTAACAAAATATAAACGAATCTTTGAATTCAAAGTGAACGACATATTGCATTATTACTTGTAATAATTTTCATTTTGAAATTACAATTTTCATAGAATGCCATGTGTAAAATTGACTTCCAATCCTTAGTATTAAACATTATTATATGTGAGTATATCTTTTGTATAATACTATTACTAGAACAGTCAAGATTCACACATGATCATAAATAGATAGCTTTACAATGGATAGCTATTAAACATTATTGCATGAATATTATTTTACAATAACAATTCTACTTATAGCGTCTTAAAATCAAATTTTCAAATAAATACAATTAGGTGTATTTAATATGGACGGATTATTATGTACGAGAAAATAATAAATGTTTTATTAAATACAAACTCAACGAAAAAGTACAAGAAGAGAAAATTCAAATCTCTGAAAAATTGTTCGCGGAAATTTATAATCGTGAATTTTTTTAAGTAGCTATAGAAATATTTTTATAATTTGAAAGGAAAAACTCGAGACGTAATAAAAAGATATTTTTTCAGTTCGAAAATTTGTGTGGACTAGTAAGGAGGTGAAAAGTTTCCACCCATAGCCATTCTTTCGCGGGACGGGATGCCGGGGGGAGCAAAATCAATATATGAAATTTGTATCATTATTTCAAGGAAAATTTGCTTTATAAAATTATTATACATAAAATCATCATCGTTTTTTTTTTTAATTTTTGAATTGTTAAATATTTTTAATTCATTTGAAGGAAAATAGATAAAATAGAAAAATAATATATATTATTGAAGGTAATTGAATGTTCTACCATTTTTTGACTGAAATGTATATTTTGGGTGATACTGCTGGATTATTAAATTAATTAATCCGAATTATCCATCAGCTAGACGATAAGCTTAAAATTATTGATAACTATCTATTATCCTGGCGCATCACCCTGTACAAATAAAAAATAAGCTACTTCCATGGTTTATCTATATATCTATATATCTATATATATATATATATATATATATATATATATATATATATATATATATATATATCTATATATATAAATCAATTGCTGTTCGTTAGTCTCCCAAAAACTCGAGAGTGGCTGGACCGATTTTGCTAATTTTGATCTTGAAATATTTGTGGAAGTTCAGGCAGGGAAGTTTTAAACGGTCAGAAACATAAATAATAAGTAACAGAAAATACTATAAACGACAATTTAATTTTCGAATACAAAATGTTCCTAGCTGTGAAACATCTTTTATCTTTTTTTTATCACATGTTACAAATCCTATTAGCATCATTCCCATAGAAATCAAAATTCAAAATAAAACTTCTTTATCTCCTCCCACTAGCAGTATGTCGAACTGTAAACTATATAAAGTGTGCATACCGCATTGTTGAAGTATTACCACAGCACAAATTATCGGGTGAACGCGGTACCGGATGTACCCTACCAAATGCCAGGCAAATACCGGGTGCACACTAAATGCCGATAAGAAAGGATTTTTTGAAATTCTACCCCTAAGGGTAAAATTGCATTCGCATAAAATCGATATATTATCATTTAATAAAATGGAAAAATTAATACAGCAACACGTGAACCGGGTGGGTCTGCTTTAAAATATAAATTAATATCATTATTTATTCTGATTTGACTCAGCTTCATTATTTAGAGAGTTGAGAGTAGAGAGTAGAAAATGTTAATGTTGATTAGAAATATATGGCAAAACGATGTGTGTCGGGCCAGCTAGTATTTATAATAAATTTTAATTTTTTATTCACTATGGTTAAAGTTATATCTAACGAAATTTAGTTTGAAAATATCAACAGTTTCAAAGTTTTAATTAATAGGAAAATAAAAATAAATAATATGAAGCGAAACTAATAACTAATAAGTTTGAATAGCGATGGAATGGTTTGCATATAAATTTAGTTTTTTAGTTTGAATGATATTTATAGTTCAAAACAAAATGAGTATGCTACAAATCTATTAAAATCTAATAAATATAATTTATTTAAAAAACAAATTCAACTGTACACAATTTGCGATGGCCACTCTGATCCATTCTCTGAAAGCTTTGATATTCAGGAGCGAAGACTTTTATTTAAATAAACAACGAATTGGGCATAATAATTTACATATATACAATACAAAGAATGTATTGAATTAAAAACCTTTAAATTTCAAAGATTCCTTTTTCTTGAAAACTAAACAAAAAGATACATTTCAGTACTTAAAAGTATAAATAAATACTAAGTTACTGGACAAACTCTAGATGTTTATAGTGCTTATCTTAATTGCCCTTTTCTGTTATGATTCACCTTTGCCATGGTTTACTTCTGTGGTTCACCATCAAAGTGCTTATTTTTACGTTTATACTGTTTTTATTCATAATGATTATTCTTTATTCTAAAAGTCCAATTATTTGTAATAGTATGGCTCTTAAACAAGTATTTGTTATGTTAACAACAAGATCGCGAATAATAGTTCTCCAGTTACCTTCGATGGTTAAATTATTATATCATACAAACAGAATAGTTGAAAAGAGTCAAAATATGTCAGAATTGCATATCGATTCGTTATTTTCAATGGATAAATTGTAATGAATAAAAAGAAATAACACACTAAATTTCGGTTTAGTATCGCATAATATTTTTTTTTTTTTTATACCCACTTCAATCGAATATAATATGCTAGGTGATCTTTAATAGTTTTAATAATAATTAATTTAGAATATTATAACTCAATTATTTTTATTTATTTATTTATTTATTTTTTTGGTAAAACCATTTTTTAATTAATCAAAACGTTAAAACATTTTTCATTTAACGTAAGTAATGGACAATTTTCTTAGGAAATAGTTGGTTTCATTCAATAAATTGTATTTGGAAGTATTTCACTTCATGCACTATTAGATAAATATCTATCATTACTTATTATTTCTTTAAACTATAATTATAATATTATAATATAAGACATATAGTCATCCTTGATTCTTAATTTAATGATTATTCCTCTGGATTTAATAATGATATAATTGGACAAATATTAGTTATCCCTGTTTCTTAAGTTATTGATTATCTGTCCAGATTATATCTTATGCTTTAGCCTTAATTTTATGCATTCCTTTAAGTCGGATTGTAGGATATTAAGTAAAGTAATTGTAGGATGATATAGCGAAGTAAAATGTTATTCAATTATATTTAAGTTTATCGCTTAAAATATTGTATAGTAATTGAAGTATTTATTAATTGAGTGTTATATTTTTGAAATTTTTATATCAAATTAATTGTACGATATTTTAATTTAATAATTAAATAATTATTCAGAAGTAGTAAACAAATTATCATTCGTTATTTATTTCGTATTTAACTTTCAGCGTTTAAACCAATAAAGAACATAGTAATGGTTGGCTCTCCTTGAATAAGGGAATTGGTTTATGAAATTGTTGGGGCCAACGTGAAGTTTATTATCCGTTAGTAATGAACCAACTCGCAAACTGCACAGCACAAGACCAACATGGCTTACCAATGCTTGAGTATTGAAATGAAAATTTATAAGTGTTGTTTATGCACTATATCATCACTTTAGTAACTATTTTGGTATCTATCTAAAATGTACCAAAAACCATTGACATTCTACAATTTCATTAAATACACCTAATTCTGAATATTAAGACTATATACAATTTTGTTTTTTGTTGCAGATCTTACATTAAGAAAATTTAAAAAAAGAAAACAAACACACTTTCTTATGTATAGTAATAAAATGTGAGATTTTTAATACAAAGTGTGCGTGTCTCCGTATTTTTTTTTTTTTTTTTGTAACACAAGCACAAAGTGTAAATCAAAAACTAAGTATATGAATTTGAGATATGTAGAGTCTATTCTATGTTTACTAAAAGATCTAAGATAAAAATCGAAAAATGTTTTATACAAATGTACAATTTTTACAGCATGGTATTAAGTAGGATTTTAGTAAATCGATATTAGGTAGGAGTATTTATGATAGAACACCATTTTGCTGCTTCTTGGATAGTAAAAGCTTAAAGTTTGCATAGCAGGGAACTGATTCTTAACAAATACATACGTAAATAGAAACAAAGGATTACATTGACTAGCACTACAATTATCAGCAATTTATAAATAAATAAAGGTTTTAAAGGTCAAGTGGAAAATAAGAATATACTACAAAAAATTCCTGTTGTCAAATGTCAAGTTTCGGAATACAAAAATTTTTGTTAAATTGAAAAATAAAAATGTTCCCAATTATGAGAAAATTATGGGCTGTCCAAAAGTTTTTGTGCCTCCTTTTGAAATTAGAATACATTCAGAAATAGGCAAAAAGCAATATTTGCAGTTCTGCTAACAAATTTACTAGAGAACAATAATTAATTGTATAAAATTATTGAATAAACACCAAGAAACGTTAAAGATAATTCAACTTAAATAAGATTAGAACAGTAAATTTAATAGAAATTGTTTTACAGAAAACTCACTAATTTCCAGCAGAATGTTACGTACTCTTGTTGGATTACTATGGTTGGATTAACTTATCTTAACCGAATATAACAAAAAGCTTTAAAACACGTTCTATATGCAAACAAAATAAAAAGAATGTAAATAAAACCATTTAACATTGTCACAAAATTCTAGTAACACAATTTAAAATATAGTAGAAGTGTTTTGTGTGTTGTTATTATGAAGGATCCATATACAGAAAATGTGAAACAGAAAAACCAAAATGCACATAATATATGATATGGAAAATTTACTTGATTTATTATACAGTGTTTATGTAAGGTAAATGACACTTTAAATGAAATTATTAAACAGGTCATTTTTTTAAATTGAATAGGTACCAATATCTGAACAGTGCATATGGAGGGTATAACTTCATCGATTGAACCATACAGAAGTTGATTTTTGCTTTGGTCACGGGTGAATTCCGGGCCTAGAGGTGTTAAACTAATTTAGGGGCAGCAAAATTATGAAATCTTTAAAATTTAGAAGCCAAAAATGCCAAGAAGAGTTAAAATTTAAAGTTTTTTTGCGAATATAATAATATCACATATATACTGCATTGTTAATTAAAAATAAGAATTTTACCACGAAAAGATTCATTAAAGTTCTTACTAACTACCGCATGATATAATTATCGATATATAATTGTTATATCTTCAATTATGTATATACCTTTTGATATCGTTCGTTTCAATATCGACCAGAATAGACTGGAACCACGTGTTATACAAGTTTTAATAGGCAATTGTTCAATGATTATTTATGTCAAGTGTGACAAAAAAAATTGCATTTAGAGGACACTTCGAAGTATGTGTATTTAAATATTATTTGAAGTATATTTCTAATTTATTCTAAGAAAACTGATTTTATTAGGAAAGTCCTTAAAATCAATAGAATGTTGGTGTAATTGAATATACTGATATAATTAATTTAAAATTTATAAAAATCACTTTCGTAAAGCAAAAAAGGCACATTGGATCAGGTCTAGGGCGGCGCATAGCCAAATCCACGTCTCCGCCCGGAGTTATTTACTCTTTTTTTTTTAACTTCCTGGTAAGGGAAGTTATTGGAATCGCCCTAAAAATTATCCGGAAATAACATGACCAAAAGTAATATTGCATGCTTCGTTCAAATAATCCAAGTTTTTTTCGCGATATTTAAAATAAAATGTCTACGTATGAGTGTTAATTAAAAATAAACTCTTCCGTTATCCTGCAGTGATTGCGAATCGTTTTTAATTTCCCCGTGGAAGTTCCTTTAATGAGTTCGGTTCTGGGAACCTCAAATTTTGATATTTCATTATGTTTCACCGTCTCTAGGACCTAAATCAAACGATTTAATAAAAAATACTTGTGTGTGTTAACTCGTGTATTCGTTTTTATCGTCTCGATAATCTTAAGAACAAATAATGATATCGAGGTGGAACCACTTTCATACGACATGTAATTATGTAACTTATAATTTAATAACTTTTAAGCCAAACAGGTCCAATCGTTTAAGTCAAGGATTTAAAAAAATCTATAAAATGGATAAAACACATATTCTTAACAAGAAAGAGCAGAATGACTCTTCATTTAAAGTCGTTTTTTGTTAAAAAATAAAAAAGGATAAAACACCATCATTCGTAATAATTACTAATATATTATTTTTTTATTATCCGGATTGGGAATTACGCCGTGTGGATATTACGGGTTGCATCTAGATCACTCATTTTTACTCATTATTTGAGTATCATGCTAGCTAATTAAATGGTATCACTTCAAAGTGAACAAAAATTCAATCTACTTTTAATTTATTCATAGATCATAAAATACATAGTTCTAATGTATTTTATGTGCTATAAATTGCATAAATGATAAAATGACATTCTCACTAGCTATTGACCATTCTATATGATACACATTTAACAAATTTAAATTATAAAAATGGTCCAGTAGAACTATTTTACAACTTTAATCCAGATGTCTCTCATAAAATGTTTTTTTTCTATCCCATTAATACATATATATTTATAGAATTTTTAACCCTAATAATGTTATTTTGTATGTTATGTGAAAATCCGCTTTTAAGAAAAAGTCGTTACATAAAAAGGACTTCAACGAAAAAAATAGAAAACAGCTGTTATTTTATGTTTACGTCTACTTGAATATTCTAATAAATATATTAGGATTAGTAACATTATACAGACAGATGCAACAGGTTTTAATAAATTTCGTATCCGATTGAATCATTGCGGAATGAAAAATTTCAATTTCGGAACTAATGTATGTAGTTGTTACTACTTTGATGATTTCTATCTTTCTTTCTATTTATTTGTAAATTGTCTACCTTTTGAACTCAACTCAAATATAAGTACCTCCGTTGAAAAGTGGATTTCACAAACGATGAAACGCCATTCTTATAAAGTGTTCAAAATATCGACCACACCACTTTGGTGTGATTGGTATATTGGGCTTCGTTAATTAGAATTAGTGATAATTTTTTTTGAAAATTTGTTATTACAAAGCTCCTGATGGCCCAATGGTGTTCAATATACACAATAAATTTCGTGTGCGTCCAATTTCAAAAGACCAAAAAACACGTTCGAAAGTTGTAGAGGAACAAACTTAGATATATCCAAGTTTATCCAAGAATAGATAAATATGTTAGATATAATCGCACTTCGTTCGGTCAATTAATATAAGAGAGGTTCTTATGTTAAATATGAAGTTAAAGTTAAACGCTAAAAAATTTAGAAGGCACTGCCAGTACAAGTTTTGGTTGAGGTATTGTTAGAATCGCGTAATTAGTTTATTTTTAATGAGTTTAGTTAAGATTCAGAAAGTTCTGATAGTTTACACAAATTATTTTTAATAAGTAAAGATTACAACTAACAGATTTAATTTTTTAGATACTTGACATATGATTGAATCATTCTGTGCACTATTCATTATTAGCAGTTATAAAATACTATAAATATCCAATCTATGCAGTTATATATGAAAAATAATATCATGTGTTGTTATAACCTATATGATAGAATCTAAATCCTAACAAAAATTGTTTGTTTTCAAACAAACGTTGTTTGGGTCAAAGAAATAAACATTTTTTGTATATTAATTTTTCTTCTATCTTTTCTAGTTTAAAAGTTGGGTTAATGATCTATTGAAACCAATGGACCGATTTGGCTCATTCATGAAGTTTTTATGTTTAGAATACGTCACCAGAATTTTAACTCGTTTTCTTTATTATGTTTGAGTTATCATTATGACGGACGGACAAACGTATGGACAACCAGATATTGCATAATTAGGTGTTCCTATGAACACCTATATCAAAATTTTGTTTGCTCGCTCAATATTAGGTAGCATTACAAAGTTTAGACTAAAATTAATATATTCTGACATATTATGTATGTCGTGTAAAAAAATCAACATACTATTCACAATTGTATGGATCCATGTTATTAATTATAAATAGTACAATAATCGACAATATTAATTTGAAAAAGAAAAATTAATTGATTGTTTTGTATCTCCAGTAAAAGGAAACCAAGTCTTAAGGCCTCTTTTAAAAATCGTAATGAGCCATAAAAAAAAAAAGAAAATTTTGGTTTTCTTGAAAACGATTGAATGATTCTTTTTGTTGAGTTTGTGGTATAAATGTTGCTACACGACACTTCGTTTATAAATAAACATCTTGCAGACGATCACAATTCGTAAAGACGTATGTAAAAATGGCATGCTTTAATAATTATTTTTTTGCGATCATAATACTTCCTTTACTTTGTACAAGGAAGTGCAAATATTTATTAAATATAAAATTATATAATGAATACAAAAATATTATTATAATTCTGAATAATATTTTATTAAATAACATTATATACAATGATTAAAAATAAATATTAATTAAAATTTTTTGTTATTATTATCATTTTTTTAGCATCCATATAAGGAAAGTAATTGGAATCGCCCCGAAATTCAAAATCGGAGATGTTTGAGATACCCAAAATCTACTTCGCAATATTTCATAGAAAAAATTAAGAATAATATGATCAATTGTAAGAAATTTTATTGAATGTAGATAGAGATTGAATCATGTTTACATTCTGAGAATGAGATAAATTTCTTAAATGGAAGTTCTTCGCACGACTTTAAGTTGTAACCATCACAGCTTGATGTATATATACTTATTATCTCATTTTTAGATATTTTATTTTTAAATATGCAATAACCTATTTTGTTTTCAAAATAATACGAAAGGTTTATTTTAATTAAAATTGTAGTTTTCTTTTAATTAATAGTATTTATATTTATCATCAGTAATAAGTTCATGTGATCTATTTACTGGCATTGGATGATACAGAGTATAGAAAGAAAATATTTCAATGATTAAAGCAATAAATTTGAAGTTTCAAATATTAAAATAATGTTTTTTATCTTTATTTGCCTTGCAATACTTAGTATGTTTTCTCATTTCCAACAAAATTTCAATTTAAATGTATAGTTTCAATGACTACGGATTTTATTGTAAAACAGGTCCTAATTGTACATTGTGAGTTGGTCCCATGTTACATATCACATCTATGAGCGAAAGTACATACCCGAAATTTTGAGTAATGTTTTAATTATGATGACACTGTTTGAATTATGTTACTGCACTCAGGTTTGGCTTCCGAAGAAGTAATTGCTCAACGGTTAATAGCACAGATAAGATAAGAAATTCAGTTGTGCACTTTGATTTGCTTCCTTACATAACTTGCCTTTGATTTGCTTGTAACTTGCCTTGAAGCTTTCTTCAGATTAATCAAGTAATTTAGTTAAGTAGCAAGTAGTTTAGTTGACATGTGTGAACCACAACATTTTAGTCAAATGTGTTATAAAGTTGTTAAGTCAAGTAGTTTAGCACAATTCTATGTTTAGTGTACAAGGGTAGTACTTCCACCACTTTTCAATCACAAACAAATAACAATAAGCAAATGAAGGAATTTGTTTTACACGTATTTGGTATTCCAATATCCATTCATTTTTAAGTTTATCCATAGTTTCACAGTCATATAATATAAACATTTTTGTAATATAAAATTATATGACTATGACTGTTTATATAGCCTTATTTTTTCTGTACAAATTTGTTTATAAAAAAATACAAAACTCATTGCATTATTTGTATCTAGATATAATTAATTATATTACCATTTATATCATACAAAATTGTACAATGTAATAAAATTATGAGTATTAGATTTACTTCAATGTTTATTTTATAGATCATTAAATACAGGTTTGTTTGTTTATTTGCTTTTATTTTTATTTATTTTTAATGAATTGTAAATCTTTTTCATTATTGGCGTGGCATTTAAAAAATTTGCTAATAATTCATACATTAGTCAATAATAGCATTTTTTCATTAACCACTTTGTTATATTAAGTGTATAACGTAATACTAATGTCAATAAAAACAATTACAAATATGTAAATAAGTTTTGCGCATCGTTAAAACATACTAATAAATTTATAACTGGTAATAAATCTGGTAGAAATGTTAATTTTAGCCTTTATATTATATAAAACTATGTTAACAGATAAAAATTACTTCCATTGTTTTGAATTCAAGTGCTGATCTTATAATATAATAAGTGCTGATCGTATAAACTACGCTCGTTGTAACAGACATTAATAAGTCGTATTTAAGTATTTAAGAAAGACCGAATGACATTAATAAGTCGTATTTAAGTATTTAAGAAGGTTTTTATTTAAGTTTCAGAAAAGTAATTTCATTAAAATAATTGTCGTAATAGCTATAAGTATTAAGCTACCAGTTTGTTTAGAAAATGACGACATCTATGATGAACAATTTCTTCGGAACACACTGTAGATATCCTATACGACAATAATGCAGATATATATTACTGTTATATTTTATTCAAAATAAATATAATTATTTCATGAAAAAAATGATTTTAAACACACCCAAAAATTTTAGTTTTGATTTATAATGACTATTTTTTCTAGAATATAATTAATATTTTTCTGAATAAATAAAAAAACACGCTATTCTGTTTTACTGTGTATACGCAGCATATTTTTCGTTGTTTTACATTTAATATAAAAATAATTTTTCACACATTATGTTGAATTACGTTGCAATAGAAATTAAAGCAAAAGAAAATAACAGCAGTGTTAATTGATCTTTCCATATATATATAGTTTTGTAAAATTAGATATTGGATTGGGCGATTTATCTCATAATTAGCGAAATAAAATAACGAACACTTATTACTGCTATTAATTAAATTAATCAAGGTAACAAGTGTATTCATAAAATATAGCATGAGAAACAATCTTCCACCTAGGTTTTGTAAATTCCCCAGGGTTTTACTTGAGTCTGCCCAAATTCTTTTTTCTTACGTATTACGCATATTTTCTATAGTTTGAGAACATCTTAAGAACACTTATTTTTTTATTTTAGTTTTTATTAATCTGCTACTAGCCTAGGATATACTTATATACAAAAAAAAACCATCTATTCATCTTAGTTCTTTATTTGGGTTACACCATTTTAGGATACAACAAAAAAATTCAGTTTAAATATACAAACAATATACAACAGTAAAATTTCAGTATAAATTCAGTAGACTGAATAAACCAGGAGCCATTTTAATTCAAAAATATTTTCACTTGACAGTACTTTTTAAATATTTACTAACAGAAAACAGAACAAGACCTGTGGCTTAAAATGACAGCAACTGTACAATCATTAAGCTCGTACTAACGAAAACAAAGCGATCGTTAAAAACTGTTTGAAATACTCATTTAGATAAATTTTCGTTAATAACGCAAATGTTTATTTACATTTAAACAGACTTTGAAAACAAAAGCTTTGTTAGTCTACGCATTATATATTATTATTCAATGCTTTAGGCATTTTATTCTGATAACAAATTATATAGTTAACAAAATATTAAGGATGAAGCTTTAATTTACTTCTGTTTCATAGGATTCCGTAGGTGAAATAAATAATCTCTATGCATAAATACATGTTATGTATGAAAATAAACAATGTGAGTAATCGAGTAATCTTATATAATAAAATCAAATAAGACAAACGATAGACTGTACCTGCCAGTAAAAGTTACCCAGATATATGAAAAATAACCATTAGCATCTGCTTGAAATTCATACTTAAACAAATGTAAATCTTCACATATTCCGGCTTATCGATTAGTCTGGTAGTTACGTAAATTTACATTTTTCCCTACTCTTTAATATTTGCTCATCAGGATAAATCCCTTTTGAAGTATATTTACACCAAGCTATAGAAATTTTAACCCAGCCTTTGTATAAATATGCCAGTATGTTATTAGTATAAACGTCTGAAGAAGCTAAACCTAAAATGAATGAAGGCTGTTTTTTGCAATATTTTAGTTTGATTTTAACGAACAATTCACTCATTATTTTCTTATTATTATTATGATTATTATAAGTACATAGAACTACTTGAGCGCAACAGTATTAGTATGCACTACACTTAAGTCATCCCTTAAAACTAGCTTGGGGTTTTAACGGTTGACGAATTCGATCAATCAAATAAAAAGGAACTGAGGATGGTAAAATATGATAAAAAACCACCCCTCTGATGTGACTGGTGTGACTGTTTTTCATTTCGAAAATATTGAATATGAAAAAATCACAAATTGCTTTTCAGAAGTTTTTGAGGCGCTGATACAAATCTGAGGTAAAAAATGCATGTGAGAATGGTTTCAACCCCATTAAAACCTCCCTTAGAATTGAAATTATCAAATTGATTATGTCTCTGTCACTTCTCGGTGTAATTTTATTGGAATTGAAACAATTTTCATTTGCTTTTTCAACTCTGATTTGTGATTTGCGACCCCAAGAACCTCGGAGAGATGATTTGTGAGGCGATATTTTGAATTAAAATTAAAAAATTTATCATTTTCATTTCTAGTGGTGGTTTTAATGGGTTTTTCTATCCTCGGTTACTATTAAACTTTGGAAAACCCCCGTGAGACAATTTCCGAGTTAAAATTTGGAATTTTATTTATGTTGTATCTATTTGACTTCCAGGAGGTTTTCATGGGGTTAAAACTACGCTTCTTTACTTTTTAAACTCGGATTCATGTTTATCGACCTCACAAACTTTCAAGAGACGATTTTCGTGGTGAAATTAGCAGTTTATTAAATTTTTGTTTATCACTGTTGCTATTTGGGTTTAACAAACTACTCTAATTTTCTTAATTTTCAAAGTGAGGCAATGTTTAAGCAAAACGTATAAACATATATTTTTAAAATCGCAGTTCCACCACATTTTTATATTCTTCAGCTTTCTTTATTGACTGTGGTATGTTTTGCATTTTTGTAAATATATTGTTTTAAGCAGATTTTAAATACTGTGTAATGTCATTTAATCTTGTTAAATAAATTATGGAATTTAATTTTGAGACCTATAAGTGTCTATAACATGAAACATTTTAACATAATCTGATGTTTATGTACATTTACACTCTTTGAAATGGCGTTAAAATAATAAAATAAACATTATTATTATTTTTTTTTTTTTAATTCACAGTATAATAAATATACTGTTATGTTTTTGTATACATATCTATTTAAGTAATAGTAAATATTTTAATATTTCACATCCGATAATCAACGACACAGAATTTCGGTGATAATTATCATTTTAATGAAAAAACACAACAACAAAAAAACGTTTTATCTAATAGTTTTACCGTAAACTGATTTGTTACTGCACTAAATGATTTAATAGACAATTGAAAGTAAGAAGTAAGTTAATTGTTTAAATTCTCAAAATATAACAGAGTATCAATGCTTGAATTATTTTTAAATATTGGAATTCAAAAAATTCTGTAAATATGCAGTCAATCCATACAGTAATAAAAATATCTTCTAAACAATACTTGTTATGTGTGTTATAATTACATAATGTGTTTATTAGCTAAATTTGAGGTAAAATTGTGGCAAATCTAAACAGTTTACGAAAAAATGTATTGTATTACTCTTTTTCAAAAACGAATGCATTCAAAGTACTTAATTGACCGATATAACCTAACTTTACCTAACTTTAAGCGTGTTCTAGGCTGCTTTAAAACAGAACGGAGAAAACATTTAAATATAAATGTTAATAATGTTGTTATAATAAATATAATAATAATAACATCTTTTTGTAGTTTAAACACGAATAGATTTTTTAATTTTTTAAATAATTTTAAACTTTTATGGTTTTATTTAGAATGAAAATCACTTGTAAATATGAAAAAAAAAAAATTTATCAAAATATGTTGGGGGCGCACAAAAGTAATAAGTTTTAACATCTTCACATTGAATTAATTTGAAAACTTTTCGATCATTGATTCCATTTATACGATATAGATTTATTAACTCTTGTACGCCAACTTTTGATGATATGGTAATGAATTTCCTTTAAAAACTTTCTTATAAATACTCTTAAAATATACAAAATATATTAGTTAATAAATATAAAGTTTTTGCTATATATGTATATGTTTACTATCTGTAAGAGTTATCTGTTATTATGATGGTTTAGATGATGAACGGATTTGCAGATTAAATTCTGGTATATCATAACAGCTTATAAAAAGCTTTTTCAAACAAAGTTTGTTTGTTATTCAAAACGACCTTTTTTTAGACTGTAATGCAAAATTTCTGTTAAGAGCACGCTACAATGAACGAATACTTATACATAAGCTTCGTACGTGCTCATAATATTTTTGGGCAGTATAAGCTTAAGGCTGGATTTTATTTGCCCACACATATTTAAAAACCGCCCAGCATATAAAATTATTAAATTTTTTAATAATCAACTTCAGTTTAAGATATTCTTCATAGACTAGATTCGTCACAATTTAAAGATTTTTAAAACAAATACAGGTACAATTTCTAACATATCTCTATTTTGAACAAATTTTTATTGATAGACTCGTGAAAAGTACGAGGCACAGAGCGCGAGATATTGTGCCTCGAGATCGTGCCTAACGGTTCTTGCCAATTATTGCTGCGTAGCGTCATGTCGTCCAATTGTGCTGACTGATTCATTAGTGTATATTACAAAAAACACACTTACTACACTTAATATTCGAGCTTCATACGATAGTGTGACATCGACTAAAAGGACATTGTTATTTATTTCGGTTCCAAATCATTAAGACAGGCAGAAAATTTAAATACCATTATTGATCAAAGCATATCTGATTATACCCACGATAGTTATGTTGGAATAAGCCATTGAGTTATGCGAGATACGAACATAAATTTTGATGTAGTGCTAAAAAGACATACGTGTGTCGAAAACTTAAGAGATTTATTCGTGTTTATTACTATTATGTTTTTGTGCAACAAATTCAAACAAAAAGATACGAATTTATTAAAATTCAGAGGAAAAATATTCTTGAAACATTGAATTCAGGTGATCTTGGTACACACACACTCAACCACACACACAATTAAATTGTTTATAGAATGTTTGTCGGTATTGTTCGTAAAATTATCTAAGATGTCAAAACTAAATATTAAATACGCACACTCAATAATAAAGTCTTAATTAAGATATTTAGTTTATTTTTTGTATAAGTATTTAATATACGGATGATTCTATGCCAAATTAACACTGTTTAGAAAGAAATTCTGCCTCACCTTTTCAGAATTTCATAAAATTTGGTATACAAGATATTAAGACTAAACATTAGTGATATTTATATAAAATGTAAATATTTGAAATAATTTTTCATGTAACTTTTAATACTATATAGTTTATAATTTTTTTTTTATTTACTTGTAATTAAATCTAGATTACCTGAAGAAGTAAATAAAACAACGAAACGTTGTTAAATAATTTTAAAAGAATTTTTCATCATTAACTTATAAAAATGTTCTTGAGGTTCATAACATATAAAATTAATAATTTTTAAATTTTTATCTCATTCCGTTTCCAAGATATGGCTATGTAAATTTTTTAAAAACTATCCAAAAAGTGCAAAGGAATACTTTAAAATAGCTCTGGAAGCTATCGAAATTAAGATTCAGAGGAAGGTATGCGATTTTGTTGCATTTTAAACGCTCTTTCAAATGATTTACGACAAATTCATATTTAAATATATTTTCCAAAAAGTACATAATTTAAAATTTTCAAAATATTTATAACTGTTGTGAATCATACAGTTAAATATAAATGTGGAGTCCTAATGGGTTTGTTGTTTAAAACTTTTATATTTTTTATGCCATTATTTGTCACATTATGTTAATGGAGTGTTATAATATATTTAATTATAAATTTATTACATCTGTATCGAATAAACTTGGTGGACTTACATACATTTTGGTAACTAGTTTAATAAAAATTAAAACTATACAAATTGAGATTTGTTTAAAGTAATTTTTTGTCAAGGTGGAGCATAGTACGGTAAGAACGAATTGTTCTACTTGGTCCATTATTTTTACTTTCTTTACTACATGTAAACTACCTAATCATAGAGCCAAAGGTCATTTGTGGAAATAATCAAAATATCCAGTTAGGAATCTTTCTTAGCTTTTTGTATCTTTAAAAAAATGATTAGGTTTTTTTCAGTAGATTATCCGTACCGTGTATAGTAATTGGAAGAGACTTAAATTTGTAATAATTTGTATTTGTTCAATTGTTTGTATGTAAATTTTATAGCAAATGTCACAGAAAAATTATTGAATAATTACACAAAATGACATTAAATTGTAGTTACCGGGTTGAAAATTGTAAGAATGATTGAAGAAATTCCTTTAATTGCAAAAATAAATAGTTATTCTTTTCAATAAGTTTTAAGAAATTTCCCAATGTTAACTCATTAACTATATTTACAGAGTTATATATCGTTTGATTGATATATTAGTATTCCGTAACCATACAAACGAATCAAAACATTTTGATGCATAGTACCAATAATTGTACTGCTACAATTACTAAGCTACATCTTGGTTTTAATTTTAAATAAATTTTAAATAGTTAATACAGTTAAATAGTTAAGTCCACCAAGTTTATTCGATTCAGATTTAATAAATTAATTATAATTAAGTAAATATAAAATATCACTATACTAACATGATGTGACTAATAAGGTCTTAAAACAATGAAAAAGCTCTTTGTTTATTCAAATGGAATGTTTATTCAAAGTTATCTGTTTTCGTTTTTGAGTTATCGTAATGACGGACATGCGAAAATTGACTGATTTAGATGATTTTATGAACATCTATACCAAAATTTTGTTTGTGTGGTTAATATTTTCTAGCGTTACAAACGTTAGATAAATTAATGTGCTATAGTATATTGTATATGTCGAGTAAAAATAATATGCGTGACCTATTTATGAATAAACATGAAATAATTTAACTAAAATTTATTTCTATGCTGAAATGAATGGATAATATTTATACTATATAATTTTTGTAGTACTTATCAAAATGGTCATTTCATAGGTTTTTACTGCTTAAAGATATTTCAGTAATGATAATAAATAGTATATTATTTCAAGGATGAATTATTATCGAAAAATTTAACAAAAATGAATTAATTAGTCTGAGATACAAATTATTGAGGATACAATATTTTTAAAAAAATTATTAGATATACATTTTTTAAAATCAATATGTTAAAATCAATACTAATTCAATTACATTTATTATAAGTCCAACGTAAACGCCAATTTAGGCCAATTAAACTATTAATATGTTGCAGATAACTCCCTGCCAATGATAATTCGAACTTTAATATTCGTTGATACTAGAAATGTTCATGCTTCAAAATTTATTTCCTCTAAAATTAATTAATTTGAAGAATTTGGTCCAAACTTTGCTTTGTCATCAACGAACTCGAATAAGAAGAATTTTTGAATGTGAAAATTATCTTAGTCTTTCATATAGTTCTTTGAAGGATTTAACGATTTTTTTAGTACTATCTTCGATATTAGAATGTATCCCAAATATTCCTCCCAAGATGATTTAAAATCGCCTTCATAGTCATTCATAATTTTGATGAGCCCCAGTTACCTATGTTAGTAGTAACAAAATCAGTTTTTGGTATGCTCTTCAAATTTTCAAATTCAAATTAATAATTCTTTATTTCATCAAAAATATATACAAAATACAAATCGGTTTATAACTATAGCACCTAGCCTAAGCTTTATCTATAATACATCATCTTATATACTAGTTACATCGAGATTACAATTTTTCATTACATCGTTTTAATAAAATGGAAAATTTAAAAAAAAAAAACCATTTGAAAATACTTAACCTATGTGGATGGATAGGCCACCCCTAAAACTAGCTTAACCTGTAAATTAAGAAAAGAAAAGAAAAAGAAACTATATACAATTAAGATTACACCGGAACTAGGTGCAACCGACATCGTGTGGCAGGTATGCTCTTCTTGCAGAGTCTGTGTTTTATAGTTAAGTTGTATATCAAAGAGTATATATAAAACATAGTCTGAAGATTTGCTAAAATTTCCTTTGTAATAAAATAACTCTTACACTGTGATAAAGGATGCTGAAAGTATTTCATCGTGTTTAAGTTAATAAATATACATAAATATGTTCCGTACACCTGGATGCGTTAAATATTAATGTTATTTCTTTCATTTTTAGTACATCGAAAATTGGAATTACTTCACATAAAATCTATTCGATCGATAAATTAAATAAATTTAAATTTATCATTGTATAAAATAAACGTATCATAAAAACTTTGTTGAATAAATTATCCCCGCATGTAAACTAGATTTTTTTCATCACCATATCAAATCATCCACTGAAATTAAAAACACTTGCCTGTGAAGTCAAAAATTCTTTTATTAATTTTGATTCTTTTATTAAAATCCGCAAAAGAAAACTTATTGTAATCATCTAAAAAATATAAAGAGAGAATGCCATCATAATTTTATGTTTCGAGTCAGCAAAATTCGCGACATTTCTCACAAATATATTGGTGGATATGTGTGTGCGTTCGTGTGTTTAAGATTTTTTTTAACAAAATTACTCGAAACATTAATGCAATCAATTATAATTTTTGACCGTAGTTGAATAGCTATCACAACTATTGGGATATATACCCCAATGTGCAAAATTAGTCAAATCGATCCCATGGATTCATAACCCATGGGAGAAGTTTTAGGCCATGGGAGATCAATAAAAAGTTCAAATAAAAAAAAGTTTGGTGTTAAAGAACAAATAATTGTATTTTTCGAATAACTTCAGCTCAAAATATCTATAATACGTGTTGACATTAATTAAAAAATTAAATAATGTGTTACTTCCGAGAGAACGAGGTTTCTTTTTTTATAAGAAAGTTTTGGCATGATTTAATTGTCATATCCGTTACAGTTTGTTTCAAATAATAATATTATTTGTTTTTATAAATAAACCTCGAAGCATAAGTTTTATCATTGTCCCATGTAAATACAATTCGAATATTTGTTCTAGTTTAAATTCTAGCATATAACAATTAGTTTTAGTTTTAAATTTTCCTTTGAAATGAAACATTTTAAACAGTACGCTATAATTTTAATTAGATACAAATAGCAGCAGCATACAATTACTTTCGGTTAATTAATTTTAAACAGTGATGTCTTTTACGTATGATGAGCATTTGAGCATTGCTAACTAACAATCGTTATTTCAAATGCAGGTTGAAAATTATAATTTCTGTATGCAGAGAATTATTTGTACTGTTTAATGTTTAATTTTCCAGCTAAATATTTTGAATATATAACGAAAAAAAGAAACAATTAACATTAAAGTGTAGTTAATTCAAAATCGCCTTAAAATATAAATTATTTTACACTTTTAATTTAAATGAATTTTTATTTTATGACAAGGATTCATACAAGTTATTTTATTATTATTATTATTAAAAGATTTTGTTATGTTTATGAGATTACTGCGTCGATGTCCAAGCGTGCATGTTGCACGCAACATAAGTAGGTTTATGAATTGTAAAAATATATTAATACTAATAATTTTTATGCTTTCTGGTTAATACTTTTTAGGGTTGTGTACCTGTATGTTTCCACTATTTTTTTTCACTTCCCAGTCATGGCCGATTTAATGTATCTCACACTTTGGCATATTTTTACGTTTTTAGGTTTAAGAGAGATATCTATGTATGAGCATTTGGTAGCTTAATAACGTAGATAAAACTGAAGACTGTTCATTTCAGCAAAATCAGTCCAATTTACATAGCTTCGGAAAGAGATCACTGCTTTAATTTATCCCAAACTGAAACAGTCCGTTGCTTCCATCATAATTATAAAATTTAATTTCATTGATTATACTTCTTTATTACTTCTTTATTTTTTATTGATTACACGATATGTTAGCAAGTTCAAAAGCTCTAGAAAGTTAATATATTACTTGCTGGTACCCGATGCCCCTTGAATCTTGTAGCAGGCTGTAGCCTTTTCCAAACAAACCTCTTATTATTAAACATTGAAATCACAAAAGAAAAATGTGATTAGTGAATAATGTACTCTGTACAATCTCCAACTCATCCAATTTACGTGTTTAATAGCTCAAATGATAGGTCTTCTGAGTTTTTATAAAGCAAAATCATCTATCAATCTTAGAACTGGTGATATTGAAATACAAAACTATCACAACATCGTGTTTAAGTGTAGCTTGAGAAAGGCAAATGATCTTTTATAATTGGAAATGATCCTTCATTTATCAATTTTTTTAACATATAGGAATGCATAAAATAACATATATATTATTAACTTACTATTTATAAAATAAAAAAATTTGTCAAATATCAGATGCATGTCAGGGATTCATTGAACGTAATGAATTTTACGAATTTAAACCCACCTTTAGGTCAGTTTCAAATTTTCCTCAAAAAGCAACCTATATTCAAGTGTTCAAACCTTTAATACATTTCAGTTTTATTTGTTAAGATGTCACTTAGGATTTAAGTTTATAAAGTAACTTATAAAGTAAAGCGAATTTATAAATAGTTAATGATTATTAATCGAAACTCAAATTGCAATTGACAACAAAACACACAAAAGATTGCTCTACGTAACACTAGTTGACTGATTTTGACTCACACTTACTCATTATATTTTTATGAGAAATATAATTCCGGAGTATATTTTTATGTCGAGGTATACATATTATTATGAAGAGTTGAAAAAATATAATAAAAATGTATTTTCGGTGTTGTTAGGCATGTATGTTTAATTAGGAAAATATTTTGTCGAAAGTTTTTTTTTCTTTATGTCAAGAGTTATATTTTGTTTAGGGGTTGCAAGAAGCATGATGATTTTAGTAAGTACATATTCATTCATAAAAAATGTACTATTTTGCAAACTTTTTATCAAATAAATGGATCATGTTTCGTTATAGAAGCGATCTTTACTTGATTTGAGTTCATCAGATTTTGCTCTTCTCTAATAGTACACTTATTTACTCACTGGTAGATATTTTAAATTCCTTTAGTCCTTACACAAACCTGCAGACCACTGTTTGTCATTTCTGACCATACTCACTTCATTTGTTACGTTTTATGGAAACAAAATATATAAGAACTTAAGAATTTTAAAAGTAATGCAATAATTTCAATTCTATAACATAGCCCGGATTAAAATAGTTTAAAGCAAATATTGCATCGTTAAATCGTGAGTTTTGAGTTTCATTTCACTGAATAGTTCGATTAAAAAACACTTTAAGGTTTTCTAAAATTTGTGCAATTTTATCTTAATATATCTTTCTATATAAAATTTCCCAGACCTACTAAAAAACTTTCAAAATAAATTTTTCCAAATCAGTCTAGGCATTCTCAAGTTTTGTGATTACAAAGAAATAATATAATAAAATAATAATAATAAAATTTAAAAACAAAAAAACAAAAATATCGCCAAATTTTTTTCATCGGATTAGTCAGAAAAACGTTACTACGTTTGTTGTAAGAATGTTGAATTAGGTTATTTGTAAGGATTTTTCTAATGTATAAAACTATAACTTTTTCTGGACTGTTAACTAAAATCTCTCTTGTGACACCTTATTGAAAACGTTTGACATCTTTTATACGTTAGCAAAGAACAGCGTGATATTTGACAGTAACATTTGTAGGAATTGAGCAATTAACTATCAGTTTTTGAGTCAGTTAAAATATCAAGTAACACTTCTACTTTAAGTCTCAAACTTTGTTGTTTAATCAAGCATAACTTACCTTAGTAAGGGAAATATTTGACTTTTTGACGCATAAAAGCAGGTAAAATATACAAAATATACCCTTCAAACTTTAATTTTTCCATTCAAAAAGAACTTGCAAGATTAGTTTGTGCGCAACACTTTCATCATAGCGTTTTCTATCGAAATGTTGTTCTTGTCAAACGATTTTTCTTGTCTGCGTATTTCAGCTATTAAAATAATATTATAGACATGTGATTTAAACAAAATAAAAGCTAATTGAAAAAAAAATCTTTGTGGACTAAATTGACATTTAATTTAAATACCAAAAAAAATCATGTATTTTTTTCAAATGTATTTATTTTGAACCAGAGTATACATCATTTGCAATATATGTCATATAGTAAGTGGTTTATATACTTGATAAATATATTTCTACGATGATTTAAGAGATAAGCACTTCGTCAGTATTTTTTTTCCGAACAAGTAATATATATTGTAACCTAGATTAATTGTATTGTTTGAAAAATGAATACGACATATGGGTTGAGTAGTTTTTGATATCTATACAACTAAAAGACGAAGTTTTCAAAGTTATATCACAATGACAACGATGACAAGGGCTTATCGACCTAAACTAAAAAGGATATTGTTCGGTTTCTGTATCGTAGATACTTATTAATTATATCTATAAAAGCTTTGAATGGAACTTATTCTAATTACCTATAATAATGTTCTTTTAGGTGAATCAAGATTGCAAAACATATCACTGGACAAAAATAGCGATTAAAAACCTATAAATCAATTATTTTTAAATGCATTCATGGAAGTAGTAAATTTTATTAGAGATATATTTCGTGCTAAAATAATTCAAGATATCATTTTCATGGCCTTTATTTTACCCTGTTAAACCAAGAACAAAGATCAAAACATCATAGAAATGAAGATTTCTTTTAAATACAAGTTTTTCCGTTAAGAAAAGCATTTTTTGTACATTTTTTTCTTTTATCTCTAATGGTTCAACGGATCCATTTCGTTGGGTAAAGGCTTTGAGCTCATTCACGAACTTTTCTCATTCACGAAATTGAATTAACTTTTAACGTGTACATTACGTCGCGTTTTTATTTTTAAGTTATGTTGATGACGGACGGATTGACGGGCCGAAAAACGGAAATGTTCAAATTATTCTATGATTCGATGAACATCTTTATTAAAATTTTGTAAATGCTCTTAATATAATTTTCTCATTTGATTTATATATGTTGTGTTTATCAATACAAATTTTCATTTTTCTTATTGTGTTAATATTTCTAAAATAAACAGAAGATTGATTGATTTTCATTTTTATATTATATATTTGTACAAACCTATGTATGACTCGCCTAAATAAGCCTATACGGTTTGAAAAAAGTTTCTGTATCATTCGAAAGCTTATATCAAATAATATAAAGTATAAATTAATGATTGACTATCGTACTTTCGTCCAAATTGGCTTTACTCAATTTGTCACAATATAAGGAGTATTTTTAATATCGTAATACACAATTAAAATAAACCCTCATTTTTTATATTTAAGTTACCAGCTTATTCCAAATTCTAATTCAAAGACAATGAAGGAAACTGGAAACATAAAAATAAAATCATATCAACTTTCATCAACTTTCCACCCAATTATGCAATATTAATTGAAATGACCGTTTGTGAGTTCATAATAGTATTTAAAGAAAGAATATTGTCTTTAAAATATAATCTAAAATTGTTGCATATTAAAGGAGAGAAGGAGGTTCAATACACATTTCCTTGTTTGTAATTTCCCTTGGGTTAGCAGAAAAAAACTTGTGTTTTTTTCCCAAAAAGTATTGTGTTTTCTAAGAGAAACGAGGCAAATCAAACTTAAAAATGATAATTTCTCTTACAATAACGAAAGAAAATAATTAATTTAATATGGTCAAAGCAAAGATATGGATTTCACGTCGTTAACGCATATGGGTATCATCACGTGGCGTGTATGATTTCCAACGACATTATAAATTTATTCTGGAATATTTTCAATGGAAATAGAACAATAATCTAATCGTACATATTTTAATTCTTGGAAATATTCTAGAAGCAATTTGATAAATAAAAGTATGCAAATAAATGGACACCTCCAGATAAACTTCTGGTAACAATATCTGCGAATCATTAATGTTACATCATTTTCTTGGATTTTATTGAATATAGAACCACGAACTAAACGATTTTACGCTTTTAAAAGTTTAAATAGATGTCAATGCTCTACTTGTTCTACCTTTGCCAAGGATTCTGTAGACCTTTCAAGTACATTTGTGGTTATCCTATCGAGATGAGATCAAATAGAGGATCCACGCATATTTATAGTGGGCCTTATTAGCCGGAAGACTAAATCTTAGAAAAATCCGAAAATAACAGAGTATTAATCTAAATGTAAATTAACACAATTATCGTGTCCGACAGTTCCATATTCTCAACATAAACAAATATTTTTATGTTAAGATTCGAATTAAAATTTAAAAGATACGGCGTTAATTTATTAAAAGTCATAAAACGGAGCAATTATTGCCTAGAGCTATTAATGACAAATCGTTCGTTACTAATAAGATGAAGTCACCAACGGCTTCGAAATTATTTCATTGAGTTTATACCGACTGAGTTGAAATTAAAAGAAATTAAAAAAAAAAATTATTTAGGTATGGAATTTTCATTGTTCGCCTTATTATCTCCTGGGTTTTATTTGCATCAAGTTCCTCATTTTTGGGTTCATTTCGAAGTGTTTTGTCCAATTTTTAAAAAAATAAAAAGTGGAAGTTAAAAGGAACTTTATGAGAGGTTTCAGTAATTTCTTTGACACACATAAAAGGGGAGCTCAAGTACAAAGTTACAGTTCTTACTTTCAATACAAAATCCGAGGAAGCTTAAAGATGCTACTACTGTCATATATTCG
Organism: Chrysopa pallens; assembly: GCA_020423425.1. NCBI lineage: Eukaryota > Metazoa > Arthropoda > Insecta > Neuroptera > Chrysopidae > Chrysopa > Chrysopa pallens. The sequence goes on from CM035591.1 coordinate 54,334,363, forward strand.
GCTTATTATTGATACATTTTTATTAGCAGCTCTGGGAATACAATTATTAAATATAATTGATTGAATATAATATAAAGGTTAAAATTCCCTGGCGAGTAGTATGCGGTTGTAAATTTAATAGTTTTAAATAAATGGAATAATTTGAAAAAATTCTGAATAATTTTTCCAATTATAAAAGCATATTATTGAAATTAAAATCAAATATATATTCATTTCCTATGGGATATATGATTATAAAAGAGATTATTTCCAATTGATATTGATGACGTATATAATCATCGTTGTGGTTAAACAATTTTCAACGTAACAAAAAATCTATTTCAAATAATATTATAAATACTACAATCTAAAAACCGAATTTTAATATTATCTGAATTTTTGTCCACAACGCACATTGATTTTTCAATTTATTAAAATATAATAATGGATATTTTTTTATAGTTTTTATATTATGGTTCAAGATCATAGTACAATAAATATCCAGATTTGATATAACTAGCAATATTTTATTCTAAAGCGAAAAATGCTGAATAATATTAGTAGTGCAACCCCTATAATACAATATTATTGTACAATAATATTCCCAATATGTGGAATAATAAAAAGGCCGCGAGTTGTATTGTCATTGCATTAGTTTAATGAGATCTTCTGTAGCTCCTTTCTAAATAAATATTTTTACTAATACTAAGTCTTAAAATACAATTAAAAAATACCATAATATGTATACAAATTTTTAAATCAATAAATATAAAAGTTTTCTCAGAAAAAATTCTGAAAAATTCGCTTTTTTCGGCCATCTAACTGTATATAACCCCTTAACAAAAACAAAAAAAAAACAAAAACGATAATCGTGGTTGGATGAAGAAATGGTTAAAAAAAGGAATTACTATACCCACCAAAACTTGTCAACTTAATTACTTGATAAAAACAATGAACTATTAAAAAACGGTTTTCCTTAAATTAAAATGTTCGTGCTACCCCAGAAGAAACTTCATGTCATCAAAACCCCATAACGTTGATTCTATTATTTTGTCTGTTTCAGCATCACTTTTTTCCAAATCTGTAATTAGGCGGTATTTTTACAAAGTTGGTTGTCAGAGAATTGAATAGTATTCAATTCTCTGCGTACTAGTGGCCAACTGCCACTCTGCGTACAGTGGCCAACTGCTACTTCTCCGCATCTGGATAGTATTCTCTATATTTTAACAACCACTGTTCGTGTTGCCCTTTTTTTTATTCTGTGGGTAAGGTCTTCACATTTAATGTTCCACAAAGCAAGTCCGTATACTCTAATGCCCATAAAAAGAAATTTTCGTTCATAATACTTCCCATTTGTAAACATTATTATTAATTTTGTATTGTAAATTGCATAGCGTCAATAAAGAAATGAAAAAACACACGTTGATAACATTTAATTAGACTAATTTGTTTATGTTATACATGACAAATATTTATTTCCTACATGAAAATCGAATTCGGATTAAAAACATGCATATACCGAGTTGACCATTATTACCTATTACAAAATATACCAGTATTGTGCAATGTTGCCCACAGTCAATGCAATAAACTGTTTTTTATAGTCTCAATATATTTCACAATCTTTCAGTACGTTCTACAAATAGTCAATATAATTTCACAGTATCAACCATTGAGTAATAATATATTGATGATCATTATGAACGCCTAGGGCCGCCTTATGATTACTTGAAATCGTTTATGAGTTATAAGAAATGAAATAACTTCGGTATACCTTATTATTTCTTTATAGATCATACTTTATTGTATTCATCGCTTGCTTTGAGTAAGAAATTCGGAAAACAGACTATTTTCTACCATTGCGAATAAACATTTAATATGAATGTCAACAAAGTCATGAAAATAATAATTATGTCAATCATTTTTCAAAAAATATAAAAATAAAACAAATTATATTGAATTATTGAATTATTAAATATGATGATTGAATTTTCCATATGAGAAAACTAGTTGAGATGAGTTAAAGTTTTCATTAACTTTTGCTACGAAATTATTCTGAAATCATTACATGAATTCTGAAAAGCATTATAAATAATGTACACTATATTTAATATAAGATTTGTCAACAGTTAACTAGATTATAATTTCTGTAGAATTCAAAATAAAATTGTCTCAGCCTTAATATAAAATTGGGTATATTCGCAAAAATAGATATAAAAAAATTTTAATGCTTATTGTTCGATTAGACATCATGAATTATTGGGTCACGAAATTTTATTGTAGTTTAAATTACAGAGTTATTTCTCAAAGAAAAGTATGAAAGAAATTCGGACAAAAATTGTTGTTAGTTATACCAAGTAAAGATAGCACCTCATAAGTTTTAAAAAATTTTTTATTTTCGCTCCGAATATTTCTAAGCGTTACAAACCATGGACCTAATACGTTTTGTATTCCACATACAAAACTCAGCCGAGAATAATAATTTTAAAAAATAAAATTGTTTTTTTTTTCAAATATTTTCAATTCACTCTTCAAAAACTTTGCTATGATACCAACATCTACCATTTTCAGACAGAAAGTTTTAAACATAAATATATTAGTCATAAGCTATTATTTTTGATGCAAGAGAAGAAACGGAACAGTGAACAGAGTATAATCAACAAAACCAAATGACAAACAAGTAGATTTATTTTTAAAACTTATTTGAATTTCTTCAAAAGGGATGATAGGCGGTAGTAAAATCATGTGGGTGGGAAGTTATTCATTTTATTTGATTAACTTTAATAATCTTAAAGTTTTTTCACTCCGGGTTTTTCTTAAATTTTTTTTCTTGGTTTCTAGGTGAAAAACAAACACATTTCATTAACTTATAAACAATGTTCAAATAACATATTAATTGATTTTTTAAAATCGTAGAATAGTTCAATCGAAATAATGAAGACGACATTTAACTGTTTAGTAATAATTATTCTGAGGTTAATAATAATTATTACCTATATCAAATGGAAGAAACAGTTACAGAAAAAAACTTCCTTTAAAAATTATAAAAATTTAGAAAAAGTTTACTCAAAAAAGCTTGTTTTACTTATTATTAAAGATAACGGAGCTAAAGCGATTTGAAACTGTTATTCCTTGTATATGATGCATTTTTTTCATGTATATATGAATGTGTCTGTGCTCTTCAAATCACAACTTTTGGATGAGCTCGTTCTGTTATCATAAACAATAAATAGACAAAGGATTTTAGATTTTTAATGTAAAATTTAAGGCTGTATTATTTTCTGTTACTGAAGTAATCAAACTTTCATCACCTAAATAACTTTTTTGTTGAAACATATATGAAAATAACTAGAAGGAAAAAATTAAATAAGATAATGCTGCAATACACTAAAATATATATCCGATTAAATTAATAATATTAAATTAATTACAGTTGTTTTATATTTATTTAAGTGATATAATACAATAGATCACTAAATATTTGAACAATTATGATTTATACTTTAAATGTGATAAAATTAATAAATACTGTGTTTGAAGTTATAAATTTATTTATCCAATTCAGAAATGGGAAGTTAAACAGAATGACTTTAAGGCATATTTTTTATTCTGAGAGAATTTCTTTTATGAACTGATCAATTACATCTTATATGGTGAAAACCGTGGCTTCAAAAACTATATCGCCCTTCAAACGGCAAGACGGAGTAAGAAACATTTTTCATCAAATATTACTGACAATATGAGTGATTTTGCTTAATAAGAATCTAAATAACTTCTTACAGATTTATGAACGCCTTTATAGTTTTCCAACTCATCATTTGTTTAAGGGTTATAAGGCGTTTTGGTCTAAAATCTTCTACCATACAAAGTATGGTAGAGTACCACGACATTAATTGTGTTTTTGTAAAATAAATTGTTAAACTGAGGACTGGGAAAATCTTAGTTTGGGCATGATGATCGATATATACAACACGATATGCGACTGTGCCAAATATTAGTAATATTATATAATACAACACTTAGTCAAAAGTTGCTATTTCAAGAAACTAAATAAATTAATATACGGAATATGATATATTGAAAATACTAGTGGACGTCACGTGGTTTTACCCGCGTAGTTACTCGGCGTAGTTTCATCCGGAGATAGTGTAGGAGTAATTCGTTACATACAAACATACATACATACAAATGTTTCCTCTTTTTTATATTATTTTCTAGATCGTAAGCTTTTTTGCTGATGTCATCACATAAAGAGTTCCATCCCCTATTTTACCCTCTTTAGGATAAAATTGCTACAAACTTTGAATGTTGTATTTATTTATAACTAATCAAAAGCCAAAAATATAAGTTTCAAGCTTCTAGCTTTTAAAATGACATAATTTCAATACAAAATTGCATCTACTATTTCACCTTCTTACAGCTCTTTTTTCGCATAAAAAATGGCATATACACTTCCTCGGAGTCTCTCTGTTGCCAAATTTCATTTAAATCGGTTCAATAGTTTCGATGTGATTGGGTAATATACAGAGTTACTTTGAAATTTATAATATTAGTTATAAAAAATAAATAAACCTACATCTACTTTCCATATTTTCAGAGCAAAGTTATTTGATTGAAACTAAAATTATTATTTTTAGTTTTTTTTGCTGTGAAATAATGCGAATCATACAAACAAAATATAAAAATGAACATTAAAAAATTTCATACTCGACAAGTTGTCATTTCACATTGAAAAGTCGTGTATGAAAATTTTTATATTTTTTTTAAATTACGTCCTTCAAAATACACAGAAGAGTGAAAAATAAAAAATGAATGTTACTTTTGTTGCTTAAAAATTAAATCAGTTTTTAATAAAATCTCGACATGTATAGAATATGTCACACTACTATATTAGTGTAAGTTTAGTTTGTACCATTAAAAAATATTGACCGTTCAAGCAAATTTCAGTGCATTCATGACGACCTTTGCAACCACAAAATATAGAAGATCAATTTTAAAATAAAAAACGTTAGTTTTTGTTTCAAAACAAGCAAGTTTTCTTGGAAACATTCGTAACAATTTCACATTAAATTTAACTAATAAACCATGTATAAGTTTAATACATGTTATTTAGATATGTTTTTTAGCTGGATGTACTAAGTTTTGCGTGTATTTTATAAATGCTAATGATTAGAAATAGGTCAAACACAGGTACTCAGTTATGGAGTATCTATAAAATTAACTCTGTTAGCTGTTGCAGTTCTCACATCGCAAAGTGTTAAGAACAAAGATAAAAATGGCATTTTATTTAGTTCCATATTTTAAATTTACCTATAAGTTTTTTTCTTATCAAATTTTTAAATTAAAAAAAATAATTATTTATTATCCCCAAAGATTATAAACACCCACCAATTTTTATAAGCAAATAAAAACTGTAAATATAATTGTATTTGATAGAAATCCAATTTATTTTTTTATCACTGCTTGGCAAAAATATATTTCGATAAAGTAACTTATTTTATCGACTATTCAAAAATTACAAAAAATTTACTTCTGCTCAGACGAACCTGTGGGTACTTAAATCTTTTCCAGAATACATATACTAAGTCTACACACCTATTTAAAATTATGAAATAAGATTTGCTTGGAAACAAATATTCAGTTGTAGGTTTGACTTTCGTGGCTTTTCCACTCTGTCATAAACATACATGCAAAATGGTTACGCAGTGGTTTCCACAATGAATGACTTTGAATATAATATGTAAAATATATCCATAAATGTTTATACAAAAATTGTAGATTATTTAATTACCTAGAACTTTGCCATTTAATTACCTACATCTTTTTTCCATTAGACTTGTAGCTTTGCCGAAAATCGAGATAAACCGTGTTAAAAAATCACCTCTTTTCACTTCCTATCCTCAAATTGCCCGTAAATTATTTGTACTTCCATTTTTGTTATATTCTCTTCCGTTTCCAATGGGCTTTCATCCTAATATAATTTTTTTTTAGTTTAAAAATATATCGACCCTGGTCTAATAGGATTATACACGATACGAGACAATATGAGTTTCTGAGACATCTCCTATCGATCTCGAAACAATTTTCACACTATCGTCTCGATCTCGTCTTAATTGATCTCATATCGTCTTGATCTCGTATTGTATAGTATCGGTTGTTAAAAAGATATAAATAACATAAAAATTAAATTAAAAAATTAAAAACAAATTTTCACGGATGACGGACAAGAAATGACAGTTGATTAATAATTTTGAAAACATCGATATATGTAGCATTTGTTTTGAAATCAAAGAAATGAAATTTTTTTAATACCCAATAAAATACCCAATATCGATAGATAAAATTCGACATGCTGCAAAGGGTAAAAAACAATTTTTTTTTTTTTTTTTTTTGTAAATTATGAATATTTTTTTTTAAATTGATTATTAAATAAAATCATAAACGTTGTTTTTTTGAACAAGGTCATATCTACATTCAATTGACAAATGACTAGATTCAACAAATTTTAGTTATATAATTTATTTATTTCAATTTCTTTATTAAAAAGGCTGGTTCATAGTTATGTGTTTTTTGTTCATACATACTACAAATTAATTTGATATTTATTTCGGAAATTATTGAAAAAATTTATTTAATTTAAATATTTTAAATATTATTAATTAATATTTAACGCACACGTAAAAATACGTCAACTTAATATAGACGTGTATTTTCATTTCCTGTCACCTGACGTTTTATTCTATGTATTTACAAGAAATTACATTCAAATGAAGATCACGAGATGGAGTTATTGAATTTCACTACTCAATGTGGGGGAAGGGGCAAGCATAATATGAAGAATAATTCTTTTAAATTAAAAAATAAAATACGTTTCGTGGAATCATTATTTCGTCATGACAGTTACTCAAATTTTAGAGACATCATAAAAGATAACAAATAGAGATGACAAATAAAAATTGTTTACGAAATTCGATCTGAAAAAAGAGATATTTAAACTCAAAAATATAATTTTAAGAAGTTGATATTTTAAATTATTCATGAAATTTCGTAAATGGGTAACGTTTTTCGTATCGTTTTCATTACGAGGCCTAAGTTTGATATAAAAACTAACGAAATTCAGGTGGAAATAAGAATCATTAATACGATCTGTAGATTTTGTTTTTGGGTATTATTATCAATATTGGTACTGTCGATGTAAATAAATCTGCAGCTGTATTTAAGCGCAAAAATATTCTGATAAATTGAAGAGATAATTTTTGAAGAGATAATTTTTTTCATGAATGTATTTCATTATTATTTTTTATTTTTGAAAATGAATGTTAATTTCATTAGCGATAATTAACAAATATTTCAGTTAAGTGTGTCGTCACACAAACGTTTAACTCTTGAAAATGACGTTCAATTTAAAATTTTGTTGTGTAAGAACCTGGAATCTCACAGGGAAATTAGATAGATTTTCTTTTTTAAAGCTATAACGACTGGTCTACGGCTGCTTAAAATGACATACGTTCATTCCAACGAACGTTAAAATAAACACTAGTGAGACGATTTCCATTTAAGAGTTAATAAAATAAAATAATTAATAAAACTAAAAAAACCGCGTCAATCGCCGCCAAGAACTTGAAAATCGGTTGATTGGTTCGAGAGATATCGTTAACGAAATATTCGGGTTTTTTTAACATCAAAGCTCAAAAAACAAAATTTTAAGCTCAAAAACAAATGTTTAACATTAAGTGCTTAGGTAAGGAATTAGCGGGAAGTTTCAGGGATGGCCTTCAGGCTCAACAGTTTTCCAAATTTTTTTATCTATATCTATTATATTTTGTTATGAAACAGAATGTAATAATGTTATTAGCTAAGGAATTCTAAATGTTATGAAATGCGGCACTGTATACACAGAATATATAATAAATTAACTCTATTACATGCTATATTGAATCAATTACATTTATATGGGTTAAACACGGTATGTGAAACTACCTTTATTGTAGTTGGTAAAAATAAAATTTTTAATAAATTGACGGGCTACTACAGGAAAGTTATGTAATTTATAATGTTGTTCGCAAGTATAAATTGTTTATACAGTTTAAGTTAGATAGTGACAATACCTTGTGTAAACAGCATAATTTTGTTTGTTCGATAATTAAAAATTTTTTTTTATCTAAAGCTATCTAATACAAATTTATGTATAAGGTAAGAACATTTAAATTTATTAGTTTCTGTATTCGATTGTCATCTTAATTTATTGATTACAATGATCAAATATTCATTTATTTATTTAAAATTCAATAATTTTAGTTTATATTTCAGGAGTAATTTTTATTCTATTTAAAATAATTGTCGTTTAATTGAAAATCATTTTCGGTGCAATAATTCGATTTTTAAATTCATTTAAAATTGCAACATTTTGATACATTATTTAAAAATTAAAACATTTATTATATGAAACTTTTAAAAAATTTATTTCACGGATTTTTGTAATTTTTTTTTCTTTAAAACTATACAAGTTTTAAGGCGTAACGATATTTGGTTTAATTCAAACACGAGTCAAGTCTTTTTAATAACGATCAAAGTTATACCAAAATCTGTCTTATTATACAGGTTTTTTATTACGAATGTTGTTGGCTCTTGATTGGCCTCATGTATTTTTTGAAAATTTTGGCTTCATAGAAAATATTAAAAATTTTGAATATTTTGGCGAAACTTTGACGGACTTTTTTTTAAGATTGATTTTTTAAATTAAAGTTTCTTTATCTCATAATTGTATCGTTAAACATTGATCTCTTCTGATTGAAAGTGTTTAATCATTTTCATTTCAATTTTCTATTATTTTAATAGAAATTCTTTTAGGGTTTTGAGATACATATACTGGTATATTTTGATTTCCATTTTTTTTTTCATATTTTATAGATTCAGATTAAAAGCTTTTATTAGGAGCAGATTAGGAAGGGGACGGCGATAACCAAGCCGGTGGGGTATGTTTGCTGCGTACAGTTTTGGGATATTGAGCTTTAATTTTTTAAAGTTTCTATATCACATAATTGTAACGTTAAACATTGATCTCTTCTGATTAAAAGGGTTTAATCATTTTCAATTCAATTTTCTATTATTTTAATAGATTTGCTACTAGCATTTTGAGATAAATAGTAGAGAATTTCGTTTTCAATTTTTTTCATACATTTTAGATCGGATTAATTACTTTTATTAGGAGCAGATTAGGAAGGGGACGGCGATAACCAAGCCGGTGGGGTATGTTTGTTGCGTACAGTTTTGGGATATTGAGCTTTTAAAGTTTCTTTATCTCATAATTGTATCGTTAAACATGATCTCTTCTGATAAAAATTGATTAATTTGTTTTGAAATGTATTTTTCATCATTTTTCTGTTTTCATTCACATTTCTGTTTAATTTTTTCCAAAATTTTCATAAATGAGTAAAAATGATTCTAGTTTTTGGGCTATCGATTTTAATTTTAGTGTAATTGATTTTGATGAAGGTTTTCTTAGTTTTCGAGATAATCTGTTAATTCTTAATGATTTATGAAGTCAGCTATATGTGAATTTGTTACGATGTTATTAGGTTTTCTTGGTGGTTAATTGGTGTTGCATTTATTTATTGCATGTTTGAGATTATTTTATTTGTGTGTGTGTATTTGGGATTAATTTATTTTTATTGCATGCTTGAGTCTAAAAGCATTGGATTAGTTATAATTATTAGAAACAAATTCACACATAACTATCAGTAAATATTTTTTTGATTTTATTACAGTATTTTTAATTTTAGAACTTTTTCAATATTTCGAAAACTAAGCTAGATATTAATCCTTTCGTTCTCATTTTAAATAGGAAAATTTTATTATTTTCGACCGAAATTCAAATTTTGTCTCGAAACTGGAATCATTTTCAATATAATTTTCTATTATTTTATTAGAAATGCTACTAACATTTTCAGATAAATATACCGGTATATTTAGATTTCCATTTTTTTTTCATATATTATAGATTCAGATTAAGTGCTTTCATTAGAAACAGATTAGGAAGGGGACGGCGATAACCAAGCCGGTGGGGTATGTTTTTTGCATACAATTTTGTTATATTAAGCTTTAATAATATAAATCGATTTGTAAATCTGAGAGTCAATATGTTTCCGCTTAAGTATTTCAAATATTTTATTATTTTCCTTGACAGCTAAAGTAATTGGAAAATTTCGGAAAATCTTTAACCAACATGATTCTATTTAAAATAAAAAACTTGTTTTAATATAATTCGGATTTTGAACGAAACTTGATTATGAAAATTAAACTGTTACTTGACATATGTTAAATTCTATGCCATTAATTGTGGCCTGAAATACGTTGATTTTGAAGAGAAAAAATCGAAATCTGTGAAATAAATTTAAAAAAATTTTAAATAGTAAATTTTTATTTTTAATTAATTCGAATCAAAATGGTTATGAATTTTAAATCTTGTTAATTATCAAATTAAAAAAGCATCCGAATTCGATTTTTATTTAAACTTCCAACATTTTAAGCAAAAATAAAAATTTCTCCAGAATTTATAAAAGAAAATTATTAAAAAATTTTAAAGAAATAAAATTGAATTATTTAATAATTGTAATACGAAATTATGATACTTCGCCCGTTATGAATTCTAGAATATATTTTGTTAATGAAATTAATTATCGAATAAAGAAATTTGCTTGTTGCCATTGGTTTTATTTTGAAATTAAGAGTGAATTTCGGACATTACAAAACGTGAAAATAGGCCTATTTTTCGATAAATACAAATTTTTATTCAGTGAAGTGTCGTTAGTGTAGTGTTTTGGAAGCTGTTTACATCGAAGTATCGAGGTTAGAGTATATATGGAGGTAAAAAGGTTTGTGGTTAGATTGTAAGTTATTTATGTTGATATTTTTTTATACAGCTTTTCACAAAACTCAACAGCCCCTAACTCCCCTCTTTAATTCAAAATTCAGATAAATTTTTTCACATAATTAATTGTATTTAAAGTACTTTTTTTTTTTAAATAATTAGTTTTCATGTTAGTTTTTAAATTTTGATTTTATATTTGAGTTCACAAATTTTACATTTTTTTAAAGTTAATTCAGATTATTCTTGTAATTTAACTTGATTTTCTTATTAATTTTGTTTTTGGCCGATTTAGATTATTTAAAGTTATTAATATTCTTGTAATTTAACTTGATTTTCGCAATAATTTTTTTTTTGCCGATTTAGATTATTTAAAGTTATTCGATTATTCTTGAAAATTATTTTCGAATTATTCATATTTTTAATATTGATTTTTGCAATAGTTATCTCAATCTATATTTTTTAAATTAACCCCCCTCCCCCTTAGCCGCCATCAAATTTACAACTGTTATAACATTTTACAATTTATTTTAATATATTTATATTTTATTTTTAAGGTTTTATTTATAAGGTTTAATTTATAAGGTTTGATTTAGAACGACTCCTCCAGCCTTCCCACTATCTTTTCAAATTCAATAACTTTTTTCACTTATAGTTTATTTTTTTTAATTTGATTAAGATTATTTGATTTTAATTTTTAGTAATTTTCATTAGTTTATATTTTAAATTTTGAATATTAAATTAGTTTATTATTTTTAATGCTATTAGATTTCAATTCTAATTATTTTTTGAATTCTCTTTTCAAATTAGATGACTTCAATTTTGAATATTTTAAGTTATTAGATAATTCTTAAAAAATTATTTCATTTCAAATTTTTTTATACTGATTTTCATTATTATTTAAATTTTTTGCAAAATCGCCCACCCTCGCCTTTGCCCAACTGATATAACATTTTACAATTTCTGCATTTATTTTATTTTTATATAGTTATATATATATATATATTTTTATATTTTTGATATATTTGATTTATATTTTTATACATATATATTTTATTTTTGATTATCGATTTAAATTTTTATTTCGGGATTTTAAAGTTTGTTTTGTGACGATTCGTAGTTTTGTGTAAATGAGCATTTTACAAGTGATTTTTGAAGAAGAAAATAAAAACAAGTAAGTACTATTTGACTTTTTATTTGTAAATTTTTAACAATTGTGACATAATTAATTTTTCTAAATATTATTCGTTTCAGATTATAAATTTATTAAGTATTTATTTCAGAGAAATTAATTATATTCAATTTTAGATTATGTGAGTTTGTGCGAGATGTTATAAAAAAATTTTGAAATTTTTCCATAATTTTATTTAAAACTTTTTTAGTAAAATTACTAAAAAAAAGTATTTTTTGGGAAAATTGTTTTCAAAAACTGTGCAGATTTTTGTAAATCTGACGTTCTTGTACCTTTTGAGTTCGCTAATTACAGATCTTAAATGATACTTGAAGAATAAAAAAAAATTGCGAAATTGTAGATAACATCTCGTATAATTCATCAACTGATGTCGACAAAGTTGATGAATTATTATAAACGTTTTCATATCGTATATGTCACCCAAACATTTTATTACCTTTATTTGCTATGATTCCATTTGTTATATTGATTAAAGTATTCCAAATTATAATATTATCGACTAGTTATTATGAAAACGTTCAATAATAATTTTTTTCTCCATTTTAAATGTGCTATGGTGTGTTTAAATCGGTGAAAAAATCGTGGATTAGGCCTAAAGGGGAGACCACGCTAAAAAAAACGCACTAGTGTACCTTACCCCTATGGTAGTGTGGAAACAGGTACAAAACATTGAAAATAAATCTGTTAAAAATTAATGATATAATTATGGAAAAATTGAAACTAGATTCAATTGATGTAAATGACTCCAATAACCAATTATTTATATCATCTAGAAAACTAATTTTCATAATTTTCAGATTCAAAAAGGAAATAAGAAAATTCTTTCTTACTGAAACAATTGAAATAATTTTTCAATCGAAACATAATATGATAAAAATGAAAGGAAAAATAAATTACGGGCGAGTTTTAAATGGTAAAACACGGTTTATCTCGATTTTCAGAAAACTTAAAATCCTATGGAAAAAAGTTAAATGGCAAAGTTGTAGATATAAAAAAAAAAATTTTAAACTTTTGTATTTACACTTTTTTTCACATAACATCAAAATTTATGAAAAAAATTTAAATAACCTACTTTTTGGTTTTTTATTTCTATCTATTAGAAAAACAATTTTTTTTCCACGAAAACTTACGTTTTTATATTCCAAATACACTGTATTCTTTTTTTTTTTTAGTTAAAATATTTATTTTGTAGTGTTTTTTTGAATAAATATCAAAAAATCACCCTAATTTTCAATCGAAAAATTTTGAAGTTATGTGAGAAAATGTGCATATTAAAACCCATATAAATGTTTTCAACGGGGTTCATCCTACTATAATTTTTAAGGTTTCTACCCTGGTAAAAGTTGTTTGTATAATTTTTTTCTAAATTGCATTGATAATAATTTTTATTTTAGTATTGTATAGTCAGAAATTGATTTGAATTTTTTTTTCTAGATTTTCCAACAATTTTTTTTACCGATTGGGACGTGTTTGGCCATGAGTAATAAATTATTATTGTACAAAATCATTTTATTTTGCATAAAAATTGTATTATTTTAGATCCACTTTTACTTTTTTATTATGGTGATTTCCATTAATTTTCATTTATTTTTGTTATGGGTTTTGATGAATTGTTAAAAAATTAGTAACAAATTTTGATAGACTGAAAGGGCTGAAAAATTGTTTTTTTTTTCGCTTATCTTGGCTGAGTACTGAACTTAGCCAAGCCCTCAAATTTTATATTTGGTACGAGCAATTAATTTTTAATTTGTGAAATAAACTAGTAATTAAATGGTCAGAAATTATGCTTTTTTCTTTGGTGAGCTAAAATGGCTGCATGAGATTCTAGGAGCTTTTAAAAATGGTAAACACAATTTGATTATCATATTCTTTAGAAAAGAAGGATAATATATTTTTTACGGAACATTATATTATTAGAATAGAAAGGAATTTATGGGCCATGAATTATTTACATTTTTTTTAGCTACAGATATTCTAAAAACATAGAAAAGTCAAATTAAGAATTGACAATATTAGTCTTGGTCTTATTAGTGTTAAAACACCGTTGCAGGATTAGTGCGTGCGCTCATCGGTTTTTTTCCTGAATCCAAATTTTTATTTTTATTTATAATTAGGAAAATATATTTTTACCAGGTTGTCCATCAAAATTTGGCCGCCAGTATTTTTAATTAAATTATTTTTAGTAAGACTAGATGGCTGTTAAAAAAATAAATATTTGTCAGACGAAAAACATCATTAATCAGACGAGGATAGCGATTGCCGGTTATTTTTTTGCGAATTTAATTAGGTATTCATATATATTATTTATAATATGTTGAGTATAAAAACATAAACTAAATTCAGTTATATATTTTTTATTTATTACTTTGCATTATTCCACCCTGAATTTAGTTTATACTTTTGTGTATAATACTATAAAACGGAGTCAAAGCTAAGCTAAGTCAATGAACTTATTTTCAATTTTTTTTTTTTCATCAATCGTTTCACGAAAAATATATATTCAAAAAAATTTCAAAACGACTGTCTACTATTCGATTAAATTATTAAAGTTATGTGTTGACAAGGATTTATTTTAAATTTTTCATGAACATTCATACGAAAAGTAGCCGAACTAAAACAGAAATTCTAAAATTTTATTTTTCAGCGTTAAATTCGTCCAGCACATTTATTATAACTATTATTGCCTATGATCGAAATTCGACCATCTCTCAAACATCTCTCAGAAAGTAACTATAATTATTAATAACATAGCAATACTATAAAAATGGTATATACATATTGTTATTAATTTATTATGATTATAGTTAATTTTAATGAAAATAAATAAATAAATATTTATTTTGAAATATTTCATTTGCACTGATAAATACCCGAAACATGCTACGTATTATTTTAGTAACAAAAAAGTGGAAACGCAAATAAAGTAGTTGAAAACTAAATATTTATTTATTTATTTTCATTAAAAATAATTATAATTATTATAAATTAATAACTAACTATGTGTATATTACTTTCAACAAATATGCCTGTCGACCTTCTTAAACTAATTTCTTTTTCATAGAAGAAAGAAATCCAATCAATACTTGTGAGTATTTTATTATTTATTATTTATTTCATTATGACAAATAAAATTCATTTTGACTAAAATAATGTTTTACTCGAAAATGTAAATCTTAATAATTTTTTGTTATCTTTGATACAACATCATTTCAATACATTGAAGTATCAAAGAAAATATTCACCCATATTCCTTAAAGTAGTCTTTCACAATTTTGTAAACTATGTTCTATCAAATATTTCTCTCTGTTGTTTGTTAGACATTGTTTTCATACTAGAGTGCGCATACTGTAATTCCCATAATTATTTTCAAATAACTTATATATAAAACAATACGATACTACCCACTTTTCTTTCTTCAAAATTACTTATATAGACGTTCTAGCTCAAAGGTTAGTTATATATTTTTTATATTAAATTGTTCGGTAACATGCAAGTTTATAAGATAATAATAAATGGTAGTTATAAGTCACTCAGAATATAAAATATAAGTAGAAACTGTCTGATATAACGCTTCAAACATTTAGTTTACTTTCAGAACATCAAATTGTAGTTTCTACTTGTAGTTGCACAGCTTTCGTTTCATAGATTCAAAATAATTTTTGATAAAACTACTGGATAATCGCTTCTTAAATTTTCAAGAAAAAAAACTGTTAAAAAATTATCAAGAAAACTCTGGTTTAAAAGTAGCCAGAAAATTTTCAAATTCACAACTAAATCCCTTAGAATAAAATAGTTTTCTTAAATTTATTGCAAAAGTAAACTTTTTTATTAAAAAATATTGTTATAAAAACAGTATGGTGAATTATAAAGCAATTTTTGAGACATAATAGATAGTACCTAGATGACCGAGCTTTGCTCGGTATTTTTTTTTTTTTAATATAAATTGTGTTTTTTGGAAATTATATTACGTCGAGGCGGAAGACGAGTCCAGCACGCTTAGCTACTCCAATGACTTTAAATATTAAACAAATATACATTACATTATAAAAAAATTATACAATTATAATAACAAAATCTTATTTGAAAAATATTATTCACTTTATTGTGTTGTTGGGTTAGGTTGGGTTGGGTTTAAAATGTTAAAAAAAATTAATTAAACTCGTCGGTCGAGCCGGGATTCGAACGCGGGATCTCTGTATAAGAGCCTCGCACGCTCTAATACTTCTTGATAGTCAGAAATTCTGGATAGTCAGAACATTTATCAAATTCCAATTCTTGCAGATATTATTTTTATTAACAGTAGTAACGAAAGCCAGAATAGAGTCTACGGATTATTTCGATAACTTTGACTGATATGTCAAAATATATATATATATATATATATATTAAACAAATATTAAACATCTATTTGAATGAAAAACATCGACATTTGAAAATTGTAGTGGAAAGTGTATGTCAGAATTTCGTAATTTAGTACCTTATTCTTCCACAAAGACTTATGATATCGAAACAATGTACCAACCTCCAAATTTAAAATACTAAAAATTTTCCTATAATATTATAGTGTTGTTTATATCAGAATTTTTAAACCTATAGGAAAAAAATGGAAAGCCGCTAAGTGGCGTTAGATTTTACTTTCACTGTACACTTTATATAAACTATAATAATAAATAATATTTTACGCAAACTAAATACAAAATATTTATCTAAAATGACAATCTGAAATAATGATAACAAAATATATCATTTATTGATAAATTATTTTATTGTAGGTATATTAAAAATTGTTTTACCTAGACACATAAATCATAGAATTGTTTTTAAAAGCAAGTTAAATTTATCTTCTTTTTAAAAGTATATAATATATTGTATATACAGGCAAGCTCTTTCAAAGTTTTTATGGGTCATATTTGTTTTTATTTAAGTTGATTTCTGGATATTTTTACATTAAACAGGTGGAATAAATGCAATAAAAAATTATTTTAAATGTTTTGAATGTATTGTATAATTTATTCAGTATTTGACTACACACAAATGGCCATTTTTACTTAAAATAAAAATTAAATACTTACATCTTTTTAAAACACTTACTTACATATCAAGTGATCAAGGGCCCTGAATCTTGATAAATATTTATTGTTTTTTTCAATTTATCCTGGTTTTAAAATTCCAAAGAGAATGGTCTAAGCTAAACACGTACAGCCACTTTCTAATGTTACATACATTCAGTCAAATTATTTAACTTATTACTCGAATCTTTTTTCGTAAATTACGTAACTTGCTTATTTCATTTTCCATTTCAAATCGTTTAATAATTCTGCGATAATTGTATTGCCATAATTTTTTTAATTTAAATTTTTTTATAATTTCAATATTATGAAAATAGAATTTAATATTTTGACATTTTACAAGCGTCGATGAATGTAAATGGATACCGTCTACTGAACAACCAAAATGACCATATTTTGGCACCATATCTTTTTATAGTATGAGAGTAACTATGATAGCATTGTGTTTGAATTCACGCGAATAAAACATTTATAAGTAAAACATAAGACACTAGATAAAATTTTGAGAAGTAAATTGATCTTATTTTTAAATGAATTTGAACAATTCAGCATTTTTTTAATTTAAAAACTCGATCGATTGAAAACCAAACCACTTTGCATTTTTATTTTGAAAAAAATTTCATTATAAATCTTTATAGTTAGATAGATCTTTCATCCCACAATATTGTTTTAAAATCAAAATCTTTTGAGATAAATCTAATGTACTTTCAAAAACATTTTTCGCTGTGGCCATCGGATGATTATTATTCAGATATTATACAAATATGATATATTCAAAGAAAATTTTTGATTTGAAATGAAAGTACACGGGACTTGAATACACAGTTAAATAAATGATGTTTAAAAATCCAAATCTTTTGAGATAAATTAATATTCATTCAAATATCTATATCATGCTATGGCCATTGGACATTGGATTAACAACACCAGATATTTTATAAATACGATATAATCAAAGCAAGTGACGTATTTTCAAAATGATATAATACACAAAATAAATACTATAAATGAAATATTAAATATCATTTATAACATATTTTATATAAATTATCTACTAATAATATATTGGTATTAATTTATAATACAATATGATATAATACACATACATTCTATTAATAAAATTAATTATATCATTTAATTATGTATGAAGTTGGTTTATATTTATTTTTTATATAGCAATAATATTATTATTATTATTAATAAACTTACTGTAAATTAATGAATTACAGTGATATATTAATATAAATATATCTATATAATTCCACGTTTCAAAATAATTATTATCGTAAAACATTTTGAAATTAATGGAAAAATTAATTTTTATAAGCGGTTAAAATTCTAAAAAGTAATTAAAGTTTGTATAAGAAACAAATAAAATTCCTTTATATGAAGAGATTCGAAGTATTTATCAGAGATTTCCACTGTATCAGATTTAGTGAGTATCGTTAAGTGTGTAAAGTAGAATAAGATAAATTTTGTTGTTTTAGGTCACATCAAAAATTCTAATTTCTAATTTTTCACCCTAATTAAACGTATATTAAAATCTAATATTTACGTGAAAGATGTCTTGATAAGCTTATCTCTGTTCGAAATACTGAAATTGTTTGCTTGTTCTATTATCTCTTTATAAAAATTTAACTATTTTGGAACCATAAAATATAATGGTATGCAATTTTTATGAAAAGCTTTACATCTTTGAATTAAGTGAAAATTCACTGTTTTATTGAAATAATTGTTTGATTTATATAATTAAGGTAGATCGGTTTTTAAATTATACAAATTAAACATAATTACACTTCTGAATAAAATGTTTTCAAAATTAATTTTTTCGTTATAATTTAAAAAAAATTTCGATTCAGCACGGAGTACACACCGACAGTTCCAAAACCAAAGCTTAAACTTTTTTGTCAGACGTTGATAATGCGTGTGTTTCGAAATTATAAAATCATCGATGGAATCTATATATGACTTCGTCAATATTGTATATTAGTAAATTCTGATGAAGTAATATGTGGATGTCTATCCATGATGTTATACTTTCGAAACAGAGGTTATATTGTTTAGAAGAAATTCATGAAAAAACTGAAATTATTTCAACATTTTTACGTCATGGCGCGTTTTTAGTTTTTAAAATTTTATTTCTTTTAAATTGTTTGCTTTGAATTGTTTTATCACTTTTAAATTGTCATTTTTAATTTTTTTGAAAACTTTCATTAAAAAAATGAATTAATTTTGTAAAAGCCCAATTCAAAGTTTGAAACTTTGCCCAATTCGTTTGAAGAGTTTTGGAAAAATTACCATCGGATGGTAGTTTTGAATTTGAAACGATTAGATAAAACAAGGAAACATTCCACCTGGATTAGTTAAAGATATGGGATCTCTCTGAAGGATGGTACAATACTCATTTCAAATACTGTGGTTTTTTATTTAAAATGGTAAAGATATTTCAAAGGATAAACATCACATGGATGTAGAAATTTTCATGGCACGAATGAGGTAATGATTCCAGGAAGATTACCAGAAATAATTATATGTTAAATGCACAAAATTGATGAAATATTTTAACCTGAATATAGGCAGTGAACCCCGCAAATGTGTTTTGTATAAAACAGCCATTTTTGGCCTTTTTCTTAGTGAAGTTATGTCACGGGTACAGCACGAAAAAAAAAGTTTTATATACATAAAGAGGACATGCTCTAAGAGATAAGCATGTTATCGTGACAGTTTGGGAAATTAAAATAATTTTAGATTACATATCTACTTTATCGGTGTTATTGGAAAATATGCATACAGTTTTTTCGGATATATGTTTTTTATTCAGACTAAAAATGGATTAACATTTAATTTAATATTTTGTTGGTAGTGGTTTTAATTCGGCAGATTTGAAAATATTATTTGACAGATAAAAAAGACAAAAATATTAATTTTTTGTATATTCCTTGTTTAAAAACATTATATTTCTCACTACTATTATTTGCTATTACCTTCATATTAAAACTTATTAAATAAATATAACAATTTTATTTCAAATTTATTTGTTAGTTGATTACACTAAACAAAAATCGAAGTGAATCATTTTGCTTATTGGAAATATCTAAGAAGTGAGTATTAGTTCGTGAATTATCAAAATTGCATAAAAAAGTCTTGTTGATTGATGACTTTTTTTAAGCCACAATATATAAAAGAAAATTTCGATTAAAAAAATATTTTGCTCATAACGACAAACAATTATTGTTTGAAACATTTTTTCATTGTCTTCGATACAATTGTAGCTATTTCGGACCTTGTAGAATTCAGTCATAAACCACAAAAACTTATTAATGTATTGTAGTTCAAAGTAAATATTTTTCAAACATGAAGATATACAAAGAAATTGCACTTTTAAAAGCACTTTCTAAACGTGTAAACTAGCATTTCACTGTTAGCTTTTATATTACGCAACTAAACATTAGAAAAATAATTCTTGTGAACTTCTATGTTAGAGAGGTAGGCATCAATATTTGAATTCTTTGTGTCAACCGTTAACAATGTTAAAACTCAATAAAAATTCATAGAAAAAAGAAAAATAAAATAAATGGATACTAATTTAATGATTACCAGAATTGAAGATGTTATATGAAAATAAAATTATAAAACAAAAACTTTTTAACAAATAAAATCAAACCGCCGAAAAAACTGAAAAGCACAAAAAAAAATTTGTATTAAACCTTAAACTAATGTAAGAATAAGAACAGTCGGCGAACGCGCATCACACTTTACATAATTAATTAATTTGCTTGTTTGGCTTCAACTCAAAACTTACGTATACTTACATTAGTTTAAGAACTTAGTTATTAAGATTAAATAAAGAAGGTTTATTATTTTTTGCATTTTACTTTTTTTTTTTTGGCGGTTTGATTTATTGTTAAAAAGTTTTTATTTTACGTACTTAATTTTTGATGAATACAACTAAGCATTAAAAAAATTGTGTAAATGAACAATTAATTAATCCATCCTTATTTTCTCACTCTTACGGTAAGGCTTTTGTTTTCAAATTTGTATCAAACTATACCCTCTCCAATAAAAATAAAAAAATAATTATGAAAATAAGACTGCTCCGTACACAGCTATGCGCGATCATACATAAAGAAATATACGCGTCGACTTGCAAAAAACAACCTTGTTTTCTTGTCGGTTAAAAATGATCGTCAATAGGATTAATGTGTTTCAATACGTACAATGGATGGTTTACCATTATTGTATTTTCCCCATAAGCTTTTGTTTTATTTTCATATAATATTTTTAATTAAAAAAAAAAAAAAAAAAAAAAAAAAAAAAAAATATATATATATATATATATATATATATATATATATATATATATATATATATATATATATATATATATATATATATATTGTGTCTAGGTTTAGTAGGTATTGTGTACACCACATTTTAAGTTGCATTTCGAAACAGTCTGTGTTTCGAAACCCTGATGATATTACTGGTCAGTAACGTATGACGCCAGCAAATATAATGTTTAACATTGCAAATGTTTAACAATATTGATGACATCATACCTTACTGCCAAGTAACACGATCATGTCTCGGAGCATGCACTCCATATATTAATAGTCTATTGTGTAAAACATAAACAATAGGCTAGAGTTTTTTTTTTGGTAGAAGTGAATATTTTTTACAATTTTTAAATTTTAATTACTATATCCCACGTAAGACGCCGTAAAAAACTATTCAGATCGAAATTTCATCGAATTGAATACACACACTTTTTATCAAAATAACTTAATTACCCTACGGATTCAGAAAGATGAATCTTATTTTTTGTTGTTTTTTTTTTTTGTAAGATTAAAAGGTATATAAAATTTGATTATTATGAAAATTAAAAAATGTCAAGTATGACTAGAGTAAATAATCCAAAAATAAACATTAATTTTAAATCATGCTAATTACCATGCTTATG